>CM075985.1:19243920-19322074 GCA_038087875.1 Malacoraja senta | reverse complement strand
TTAGGTATGTGAAGAGGAAAACATTAGTTAAGACCAAAGTTGGACCCTTGAAGACCGAAAAAGGTGAATTTATTATGGGGAACAAGGAAATGCAGATGGGTTGAACAGGTACTTTGGATCTGTCTTCACTAAGGAGGACACAAACAATCTTCCTGATATAGTAGTGGCCAGAGGATCTGGGGTGACAGAGGAACTAATGGAAATCCACATTAGGCAGGAAATGGTGTTGGGTAGACTGATGGGACTGAGGGCTGATAAATCCCTGGTCTGCATCCCAGGATACTTAAGGAAGTGGCTCTAGAAATCGTGGATGCATTGGTGATAATTTTTCCAATGTTCTATAGACTCAGGGTCAGTTCCTGTGGATTGGAGGTTAGCTAATGTTATACCACTTTTTAAGAAAGGCGGGAGAGAGAAAACAGGGAATTATAGACCAGTTAGCCTAACATCGGTGGTGGGGAAGATGCTGGAGTCAATTATAAAATATGAAATAGCCGCACATTTGGATAGCAGTAACAGGATCGGTCCGAGTCAACATGGATTTACGAAGGGGAGGTCTTCTGGAATTTTTTGAGGATGTAACTAGGAAGATGGACAGGGGAGAGCCAGTGGATGTAGTGTACCTGGGCATTCAGAGAACATTTGATAAGGTCCCACATAGGAGATTGGTGGGCTAAATTAGGGCACATGGTATTGGGGGTAGAGTGCTGACATGGATAGAAAATTGGTTGGCAGACAGAAAACAAAGAGTAGGGATTAACGGGTCCCTTTCAGAATGGCAGGCAGTGACTAGTGGGGTGCCGCAAGGCTCGGTGCTAGTACCGCAGCTATTTACAATATACATCAATGATTTGGATGAAGGGATTCAAAGTAACATTAGCAAATTTGCAGATGTCACAAAGCTGGGTGGCAGTGTGAACTGTGAGGTGGATGCTATGAGAACGCAGGTTGACTTAGACAGGTTGGGGAGTGGGCAGATGCATGACAGATGAAGTTTAATGCGGATAAATGTGAGGTTATGGACTTTGGTATCAAAACAGGAAGGCAGATTACTATCTAAATGGCGTCAAGTTGGGAAAAGGAGAAGTACAACGGGATCTGGGGGTCCTTGTTCATCAGTTTATGAAAGTAACCTTGCAGGTACAGCAGGCAGTGAAGAAAGCGAATGGCATGTTGTAGCAATGTTACAAAATTTTGAGATTTTAAAAATAAAGTCTGCAATTTATCCCATCAGATAAAGCATAAAAAGAAGTTTAATTTGACACCTAATTCACTTTCATATCTTCAGTAATAAAGAAGTTATGGCCATTTTCATACTCGGAAATTAGCATCTTGTTCCCTATTGCTTTCCATAGACTTAACACAAAAGCTGTGATCGAGGACAGTTAAAAGCCCATAACTTTCTTAAAAATTAAGATAACTGAAAGAAATTTTCAGTTATTATAGATTGAAGCATTCTGAAACAAATATGAAACAATCTTACTTAGAAGACATGAAAGTAAAAGGCTGTCTCACGAGTCTGCGGGTCATTGGCGGGCGAAACGGGAAGAATCTGCCGCCATAGGACCGCGCACTCGTGACAACGTACAATTCCGGGGCCGTGCGGCCGGTGTCCCAACACCGCATGGTGCTAAATAAAACCGACAATGTTGAAAACTATAATCTTACCGCACAACCTCCACCAGTGATGCACGAGTGCGGCACGGCCGCCCGCACGGGCCGCTGCCAGTGTGGCTCGAGCGCCGTGCGTCAAACCTCCACTGCCACAGCCTCTGCCAGTGAGGCACGTGCCTCCGCCAGTGAGGCACGTGTGCGGGCACGGCCGCAGGCACAGCCACCGCTACAGCGCCGCGATCAGGACGGCCGCCGCCACAGCCGCTGCTAGTGAGTCACGTGCGGCGGGCCGACGTCATCGCAGTCGGCCCGCCCTTTTTTTTAACTTACCGCAAGCACGTGGGACCCGCCGTGTTTGAATTACTCGGCCCCCGCGCAGCATCCGTGCGGCGCTCCAGTGGATAGGCTCGGCGCTCTTGCCGTTGCCGTGCGGTCCCGCTACCGGCGATGCCGCGCTTCACCGCCGATGACCGCAAACAGGTAAGACAGAGCCTTAAAGCATATAATTAGTTAGTTACCTAATTGTAGCTAATTACAAAATTCAATTACTAGACTCTAAACATCTATCAATTTCTTAAGAATAGATTAACATTTTTAAATAGCCTAAGTGTCCAAATAACATTCACACAATAATTCACAATATAACATAATTTTAAATCTCATTTTCATGAATTTTACAGGCCAAATGGAAGGAATTGAATGTTTAATACCTGTAAATTAATGGGGATTTAAATTCATCTTGTGAGTGAGGATTTCTGGAACGCGATCGATTGGAACGTTCATTTGCGGTGAATTTAACCCCGTATTGGCATGAAAAATACTGCCGTTAGTTCGGGGAATAAAATCACCTTGTCGCATGAAAAAATGTGAATTAAAAGCTTCTTAAGAAGCACTTTTATACATTTAAAGAAACCACTTTCGTTTACCTGTCCCGTGTGTGAAATCCGTCCCCGTTATCGGCGTTGACGCTTCAGGAGCTGCTTTAAAATTCCTGTAGCGCTGACATTGACGATTTAATAAAAATAAAAAATACACAAATCGCCACTAGGAACGATTTGTCAGCCAACGCTTGTACTCCAACGAAATATTAACCAGGACAAGGGAGGAGAAACCCGCGTTTTAACCCGCCCCCCCTTAAAGGCGCCAAAATCGCGCACACGGCCAGTGGCAGAATTACAGCGCCACTGAAGGTAAGTATTGTAACATACCTACATGTTGGCCTTTATAACAAGAGGAGTCGAGTATAGGAGCAAAGAGGTCCTTCTGCAGTTGTACAGGGCCCTAGTGAGACCACGCCTGGAGTATTGTGTGCAGTTTTGGTCCCCTAATTTGAGGAAGGACATTCGTGCTATTGAGGGAGTGCAGCGGAGGTTTACAAGTTTACAAGGCTGGCAGGACTGTCAAATGCTGAGAGAATGGAATGGCTGGCCTTGTACACTCTGGAGTTTAGAAGGATGAGAGGAATCTTATTGAAACATATAAGATTGTGAAGGGTTTGGACACGCTAGAGGCAGGAAATATGTTCCCGATGTTGGGGGAGTCCAGAACCAGGGGCCATAATTTAAGAATAAGGGGTAAGCCATTTAGAACGGAGACGAGGAAACACCTTTTCTCACAGAGAGTTGTGAGTCTGTGGAATTCTCTGCCTCAGAGGGCGGTGGAGGGCAGGTTCTCAGGATACTTTCAAGAGAGAGCTAGATAGGGCTCTTAAAGATAGCGGAGTCAAGGGATATGGGGTGAAGGCAGGAACAGGGTACTGATTGGGGATGATCAGCCATGATCACATTGAATGGCGGTGCTGGCTCGAAGGGCCAATGGCCTACTCCTGCACCTATTGTCTATTAGCGGTGGGTGATAGTCAGCAGGAGGGGTCTGTGTCTTGCTTATGCCTGATGCCATAAAACCTCAAGGAGTCTGGAGACATTGCTGAGATCTCCAAGGGCCTGTGTACCACTTGTTGTGGGAGGAAGGTCCAGCAGGTGATGTAGGCCATATCCAGGGATTGTGGTGGAGACGTCTGCCCAATGAGTAAGATATCATTCTGTGAGGATGTAGCCTAACCAGTCGCTAAAGCCGCTGTACAAATGTTGCAGCTGGAGCAATGGCAGGACCAATGCTCAATGGGGACATGGTGAGTGTGGTAAATGGTTGCCTTGCCTAGGTTTAGTTTAGTTTTAGTTTAGTTTAGAGATACAGCGTGGAAACAGGCCGTTCGCCCCTGAGTCCACGCCGACCAGCGATCCCTGCACACTATCCTACACACACAGGGGACAATTTACATTTATAGCAAGCCAATTAACCTACAAACCTGTAGGTCTTTGCAGTGTGGGAGCAAATCGAAGATCTCGGAGAAAACCCAGGCAGGTCACGGGGAGAACGTGCAAACTCCGTACAGACAGCACCGGTAGTCGAAATCGAACCAGTGTCTCCGACGCTGCAAGCGCTGTAAGGCAGCAGCTCTACCGCTTCGCCACCGTGCCGCTCCTTCAACAATTCCTTGAAGTTGATGTGTCTGTCAGTGGGGCCATATTCCACTTTTGCTCCCTCTTCTGGGCAGGTTGTCCTCCTCAACATTGACGTGCTGGACTCCGAAGAGGGAATAGCTGCTGATTCATTCTCGTCCGGAAGCAACCAGTTATTACAAAAGTCTTAATGTCAATGCGTACATCTTCAGCCTCTGAGAAACCCCTCCCTGAAAACTTTGCATCAGCCCAGAAGCACCAAACACCAAGAGTCAAGCGTGTTTTATTGTCATATGTCCCAGACAGAACATTGACATTCTTACTTGCAACAGCACCACAGTACACAATACACAGTGCACAGTAAACATAGTACACGGTAAACAGTATAATAAACAAAAGAGAAAACAAAGTTCAGTGTGTGTGTATATGTACACATATTCACAAATACACATATTTCTAGATCATATATATATATATACACATGTACACATACACACACACATATGTACACACAAAACAAAACAATAATAGTGCAATAATAATACCAATAAAAGTCTGTGTAGTTTAGAGCTTATTTGAGGTTATAGTGTTGAATCACGACAGCACTACAAAGCCCAAACCTCCAGTGAAGCACAAGTCACAGATATTCCCTTCCAATGGTGCTGGATGAAAGCAGTTCCTGCTACTAAACAAATGATTAGCTGTGCAAGGTTAACAAGGTTGCATTATTGAACTCCAACTTGGCAACATTGCACATTGATTTATCTGTCTACGCTGCATCTCTACATATTTCTGTATTGTATATCTTAACAACCTTCCCAGTGCAATAGAAACTGCCACTTATTTTACAAATACTTATGCATATACTGGACATCAAACAGGAAACAAATCAGTATCTATCGCATCCAATGTTACAGTGCAGTATAGTTACGTGGTCTTTGCTCATGCCTCTAAACCAGGGGTGGGCATCCTTGTTCGGCATAGGGGCCAGGAAGCATGTCTGTGAGCGGATGGCGGGCCACATCCATCATGTGTGCACATGGATCCCGCCCCCATCCCGCCTCGGATGGCAGGCATCAAATCACATGCTCACAGAAGGTAGACAAAAATGCTGGAGAAACTCAGCGGGTGAGGCAGCCGCATGCAATCCTTGCATGTCTCACCCGCTGAGTTTCTCCAGCATTTTTGTCCACCTTCTATTTTTCCGGCATCTGCAGTTCTTTCTTAAACGTGTTCACAGAAGGTGCGCGTCCGTGCTGGCCTCTTTGCGCAGGATGCGGTACAGCCAGAGCTCGGCGCTCGGCCCGCTGCTCTGGGCGCTGCTGCTCAGGGGCGCCCGGCCGCTGCTCGGCGGGCCGGAGGATTACAGGGGGGACAAATCCGCCTGCGGTTCGGATGATTTCGGGTTATGGACCGCATTCGGCCCGGGGGCCGTAGGTTGCCGACCCCTGATCTAAACAGATGATGCTAACTTATAATTCCCTGAGGTGTACATCTTCATCCTGCATTTTAAATGCTGTGTGCATTGAATATTGGATAAGAATTAAAACAGAATTCAATCTAATGTTTCAGTTCTCTGGTCTGGATACTTGGAGATGCTACACACCTAAAATCACTGAACAGCAAAATCTGGGATTTTAAAACCTGTTTCAAGTTGCTTTAAGTTTTAATTTTTAAGTGGCCAAGAGCTCAGCCTGGAGCTCGGATAGGTCAATGGCCCCAGCCTGCTGGTGTGCAGTGGAGGAGTGGTGGTTCGGTGGAGTCACTGGTGGAGGCCCGAAGGGAGCTGGAGTGGGAGTGGCGGTGGAATTGGGGGTTGGCATTGGTGGCCCCAGTCGGTGGACAGCTGGGAAGACGGTGGGGAGCAGCACCAGCGGTAGCAGCATCTGTTGTGGCCTTCGCTGGGCTTGCAGTTCACCCCCCCCCACCCACACCTCTATCATTCAGTCTGAAGAAGGGTCTCAACCCGAAACACCTATTCCTTTTCTCCAGAGATGCTGCCTGATCCGCTGAGTTACTCCAGCATTTTGTGTCTATCTTTGGTGTAAACCAGCATCTGCAGTTCCTACCTAGACTCTTTGTGTCACATGGATTGCCTCATTTTTTTACCTCAGTAGATAATTGGTCACTGCAGTCCTACATTAACGGGAGGTAAAATGATGGGGGGGGGGGGGGGGGGGGTTTGTGCGCTTATTTATAGCAACAAGTTTATCAGAACAAAAATGCCCCTCATTGAGTAGAAATAAAGAACTGTAGACACTGGTTTTCACAAAAGGACGCAGAGTGCTGGAGTAACTCAGTGGGCCAGGCAGCATCTCAGGAGAATGTTGATGGGTGACATTTCCCCACCCAAAACATCACTTATCCCTCTTCTCTAGAGATGCTACCTGACCTGTTGAGTTATTCTAGCACTTGTTTTTTTTTTACCCTGCATTAAATCAGGGTCTATAAGAGGATCAGTGCACTTTGTGATTGGAAGGCAGAGTTTATCTTAGTGGGCAAAGATATGCCACTCTTGGCTTACACATGAAAGTGAATATAAACTTGATTTATCTATGGAGTGTGTGACAAAGGGAGGATTTTGTCACCAGATCATGATAGCACAGCATCTGCCCCCCTGCAAACTGCAAATTACCAACTTTTTATTTCCAAGTTAACTAGTTCTGCCATCTCATCTGAAGACATTAAACTAAACTGATCCATCCTCAATTCTGTTTGTGCTGAGGCTGCCCTTCAGCAGCCAGGCTAATGGCTGCCAATTTTTGGAGTATGTTCAGATAAAGTTTTATACAAAGATCCCTTATTCATATTCAGTATTTAAACCACAATGTTGTGTATTTCTACACTTGGAGGTCATTCAAATCTGCAACCCATTTGGTACATCTGAGAGACTGGAATAAAAATACAATCAACAATACATTTCAAAATTATGCTTAAATGTCACAATAGAAGACATTGGAATTTGTACATTTCCTCAATTTCATGAGCTCGATTATTTCCACAGATAAGTATTTAAAATTGGAGAACAGCTAATTTAAGAATGCCTTGATTTGTTGGAAAGACGTCACCGTTTGAACAATACAATCTCTCCAAGTCCCCCAGATCAATTGCCCTTTAGCTCAGCATTTACTTTATTAATTATAAGAACTGATCATTTCCATTTGTTGTGGTTTTTCACTTTGTTGATTATTAGTCTCAAACGTTTTCCTGTCATGGTCTTTATGGTCAAACTCATTTACAGTGACATGGGCGACTGTTCTTTTGAACTACACGGGTCAAATTCCATCCATGTCAAGTATAATTGGTGAGTAGGGTTCGCTGTGTTTAAACAGCAGTTGTGCCCATGATTGTGTTCATCAATAAAGATATATGACTTTGTGGTTTCTTTGATCTTTTACTAAAATCTTTGAAGATGCTGCCAGTTGTTTTGTATTTGGTCAAAAAAAGGGCTATTAAATACACATTGATGCAGAGAGTACGTTCGAGCCGTTGTGGATTATTTAGGTCAGTATAATCTACTCCAGCTTCAGATCACTGAGCTTCTACTGAATGTTAATCATCTAAGGTGAAAACTATTGTCATAACAATATTTTAGAAAAAAAAAAAAAAAAAAAAACATCACGGAGGAAGAAATACAGAAAGCAATCCTCTCGATGAATTCTGGTAAAGCTCCCGGTTTAGATGGGTTTACAGTGGAATTTTTAAAGTATTTCTCAAGTTTACTGTCTCCCTGGCTATGCAAGGTTTTTAAAGCCTTTTTAATGAATAGATTACCACAATCCTTTTATGAAGCATCTATTTCTTTAATTCTTAAAAAAGATAAAGACCCTACTGAAGTGACATCATATAGACCTATATCACTGTTAAATGTAGATTCCAAAATTCTTTCTAAAATATTAGCTGTGGAATTGGAAAATATTTTACAGCAAATTATTTCTGAAGATCAGACAGGTTTTATTAAAAATCGTTACTCATACTTTAACGTTAGGAGATTAATGACTATCATATATACAGCGTCAAATAAATCTCCAGAATGTGTCATTTCACTTGATGCTGAGAAGGCGTTTGATAGAGTAGAATGGGAATACTTATTCAATACACTTGAAAAATTTAAGATTGGTCCAAAATTTATTTATTGGATCAAGCTGATATATCATATACCTCAGGCTTCTGTACTTACCAATAATCAGAGATCCCCTTTTTTCAGGCTCTTTCGAGGTACTAGACAGGGCTGTCCTTTAAGTCCTTTAGTGTTTGATATCGCTTTGGAACCTTTGGCCACCGCTATTAGGGAATCCCCTAATATTTTTGGTATTGTCCGCGGGAATAAGACACATAAGCTATCTCTTTATGCTGATGATCTGTTATTATTCATCTCTAACCCTGAGAAATCTATTCCGGCAATAGTAGCACTACTTAATCAATTTAGTAGTTTTTCTGGTTATAAACTAAATCTTAGTAAGAGTGAGCTTTTTCCATTAAACAATCTAGTTTAGAATTATGGACAGTTTCCATCTAGATTGACTACCGAATGTTTTACTTATTTAGGCATTAAGATTACCAAGAAACACAAGGATTTATTTAAAGCCAATTTTACGCCTCTAATTAACCATATCATACAACAGTTCACTAAATGGTCACCAATGTCCTTATCTTTAATCGGCCTAATCAATGCTATTAAAATGTTTATCTTACCTAAATTTTTGTATTTATTTCAGACGATACCAATTTTTATTGCTAAATCTTTCTTTGATATTATTGACTCCAAAATTTCTTCATATACATGGCAGAATAAAAATTCCAGACCTGGTAAAAAATACTTACAGAAATCAAAAAAAGACAGTGGTTTGGCACTGCTGAACCTTAGATTCTACTATTGGGCAGCTAATGCTCATTATTTAACGTTTTGGACAAAAGATTTAGAAGATACCCAATGCCCAGGATGGTTAAATCTTGAACGTGATTCTATGCAAGGGCTATCATTGGCTTCTATTCTAGGGGCCTCGTTACCTTTTACAATTATGAGATTGAATAAATATACGACTAACCCAATAATAAGACATACATTCCGAATATGGTTTCAATTTCATAAGTTTTTTGGATTGAATGATTTTATCTTATCGAGTCCTATCATATCTAATTTTTTCTTCCAACTTTCTAGCACTGATCAAGCCTTTCTGTTATGGAAGAGGAAGGGATTAGTAGCTTTTCGTGATTTGTTTTTGGATGGTTGTTTGATGTCTTTTGAACAACTCTCCAATAAATATAATCTACCTAAAGGCTCTGTCTTACCTGTTTGCGGTCATCGGCGGTGAAGCGCGGCATCGTGGGTAGCGGGGACCGCACGGCAACGGCGAGAGCGCCGAGCCTATCCACTGAAGCGCCACACAGATGCTGCGCGGGGGCCGAGTAATTCAAACACGGCGGGTCCCACGTGCTTGCGGTAAGTAAAAAAAAGGGCAGGCCGACTGCGATGACGTCGGCCCGCCGCTAGTGAGTCACGTGCGGCGGCTGTGCGGTAAGATTATAGTTTTCAACATTGTCGGTTTTATTTTAGCACCGTGCGGTGTTGGGAACACCGCCGCACGGCCCCGGAATTGTACGTTCTCACGAGTCTATGGCGGCAGATTCTTCCCGTTTCGCCGCCAATGACCGCAGACTCGTGAGACAGGCCTTTAACTCACATTTCTTTAGATATTTACAAATTAGACATTTTTTGAAGGCTACTCTACCCTTTTTTCCGTTAGTACACCAAATCGAAATCTTGGAAAACATTTTACATTTGAACCCTTATCAGAAAAGCTTAATAACGACTATTTATGAGTTGATTTTAAAATTACAAATAGATACATTTGATAAAATTAAGAATGACTGGGAAAGAGAACTCAAAATGTTTCTATCTATAGAGAAATGGGAGAGGATTCTTCAATTGGTTAATACTTCCTCAATGTGTGCAAGACACGCTTTGATACAATTCAAGGTGGTTCACAGAGTTCATATGTCAAAAGATAAGTTAGCTCATTTTTATGGTCATATAAATCCTACCTGTGACAGATGTAATTCTGAAGTGGCCTCATTGACTCATATGTTTTGGTCCTGCCCACGTTTGGAAAAATATTGGAAAGACATTTTTGATACTATTTCTGTAGCTTTAGGTATTGATTTACAACCTCATCCTATTACTGCAACTTTTGGGCTACCAATGTTAGATTCTATTCATCTGTCCCATTCCGCCCATCGGCTGATTGCTTTTACCACATTAATTGCCAGAAGATCTATTTTACAGGGGACAGTACAGAGCTGGTTGGGGGGGGGGGCAGAGGAACAACTCCAGGACTGTTTGGAGTCTGTAGACTGGGCAATGTTCAAGGACTCGGCAACGGACGTGAACGAATACGCCACAGTCATTACAGACTTCATTAAGAAGTGTGTGGAGGACTGCATTCCCACCAAAACCTTCCGAGCGTTTCCCAATCAGAAACCTTGGATGAACTTTGAGATCCGCACTCTTCTGAAGTCCAGACACCGGGCATTCATGTCTGATGATACAGTGGCCTACAAGAAGTCCAGATACGACCTTGGTAAGGCCATCAAAAAGGCCAAAAGGGACTTTTGCTCCAACCTGGAGAAAGAGACAGATGTTCGGCGGCTGTGGCAGGGCCTGAATGCAATCACCTCTTACAAGTCGAAATCAGGAGGCAGCTCGAATGTCGGCGAAACATCACTCCCTGATGAGCTCAATGCGTTCTACGCACGCTTTGATAGGGAGAACACCGATGTGCCTTCCCGAGCCCCCATTCGCTGTGATGGTATTTCAGTCTCAGTCACAGAGGCCGACATCAGGAAATCCTTCAGAGGGGTGAACCCTCGAAAAGCGCCTGGACCTGATGGTATATCTGGTCGTGTTCTAAAAACCTGTGCGGACCAACTGGCTGGAGTTTTTACGGACATTTTCAACCTCTCACTTCTGAGGTCTGAGGTTCCCACCTGCTTCAAATGGGCATCAATTATACCAGTGCCCAAGAAGAGTAAGGTGACGTGCCTCAATGACTATCGACCTGTGGCACTAACGCCTGTGGTGATGAAGTGCTTTGAGAGGTTGATCATGACGCAGATCAACTCCTACCTTGACAAAAACCTGCACCCACTGCAGTTTGCTTACTGCCACTACAGATCAACGGTGGATGCGATCTCGCTGGCCCTCCACTCTGCTCTGGACCACTTGGACAACAAAAACTCATATGTCAGGCTGTTATTCATCGATTACAGCTCGGCATTTAACACAACCATCCCCTCCAAGCTGGTTACCAAACTCGCAGAACTGGGTCTCTGCGCATTCCTCTGCAATTGGATCCTCGACTTCCTCACTCTCAGACCACAGTCTGTTCGTATTGGTGGAAATGTGTCAGACTCAATACCAATCAGCACGGGAGCACCTCAAGGCTGTGTGCTCAGCCCCCTGCTGTACTCACTCTATACTCATGACTGCGTAGCCGGACATAGTGCGAACTCCATCATCAAGTTCGCTGATGACACCACTGTTGTGGGACGTATCACTGATGGGGATGAGTCAGAGTATAGAAGAGAGATCGAGCAACTGTCCATATGGTGCCAGCACAATAACCTGGCCCTCAACACCAGCAAAAGCAAGGAACTGATTGTGGACTTTGGAAGGAGTAGGATGGGGACCCACAGTCCCGTTTATATCAACGGGTCGATGGTTGAAAGGGTCAAGAGCTTAAAATTCCTGGGCGTGCACATCTCTGAAGATCTTTACTCAGAGAGTGGTAGCTGTGTGGAATGAGCTTCCAGTGGAAGTGGTGGAGGCAGGTTCGATGTTATCCTTTAAAAATAGATTGGTATATGGATGGGAAAGGAATGGAGGGTTATGGTCTGAGCGCAGGTAGATGGGACTAGGGGGGAAGTATTTTTATTTTTTTTAAATGTTCGGCACGGACTTGAAGGGCCGAGATGGCCTGTTTCCGTGCTGTTATGGTTATATGGTTATATGGTTATCTTTCCTGGTCCGAGAACACTGATGCCATTATTAAGAAAGCACACCAGCGCCTCTACTTCCTGAGAAGATTACGGAGAGTCAGTTTGTCAAGGAGGACTCTCTCTAACATCTACAGGTGCACAGTAGAGAGCATGCTGACCGGTTGCATCGTGGCTTGGTTCGGCAACTTGAGCACCCTGGAGAGGAAAAGACTACAAAAAGTAGTAAACACTGCCCAGTCCATCATCGGCTCTGACCTCCCTTCCATCGAGGGGATCTATCACAGTCGCTGCCTCAAAAAGGCTGGCAGTATCATCAAGGACCCACACCATCCTGGCCACACACTCATCTCCCTACTACCTTCAGGTAGAAGGTACAGGAGCCTGAAGACTGCAACGACCAGGTTCAGGAATAGCTACTTCCCCACAGCCATCAGGCTATTAAACCTGGCTCGGACATAAGACTGAACTTTATCAGCCAATACTGTTATTTGCACTTTATCAGTATATTGATTCATGTGTGTATATATTTATAGAATGCTTTGTAGTCAATGCCTACTATGTTCTGTTGTGCTGAAGCAAAGCAAGAATTTCATTGTCCTATCAGGGACACATGACAATAAACTCACTTGAACTTGAACTTATTTAAATGGAAAGACTCTAAAAGGCCTGTCTCACGAGTCTGCGGTCATTGGCGGCGAAACAGGAACTATATACCGCTCCTGGGCCGACAGAGACCGCGGGCTCGGTCAAACGCACAATTCCGGGGCCATGCGGCATTGTTCCCAACACCGCACGGTGCTAAAAAAAACCCCAACACTTGTCCAAAAATATGTTCCTACCGCACAGCCGCCGCCAGTGAGGCACGAGTGCGGCACGGCTGCCGCCACAGCCGCCGCCAGTGAGGCACGAGCGCCGTGAGTCGAACCTGCACCGCCACAGCCTCCGCCAGTGATGCACGTGTGCGGCACGGCCGCCGCCACAGCCGCCGACAGTGAGGTACGTGTGCGGCACAGCCGCCGCCACAGCCCCGCGATCCGAAAGACGTCATCAGCCGAAACCGCAAGCTCGTTGATCCGGCCGTACTTGGCCCCCCCGCGCAGCATCCATGCGGCGCTCTCGTGGTTGCCGTGCGGTCCCCTCTTCCGCCGACGCCGCACTTCACCGCCAACGACCGCAAACCCGTGGGACAGAGCCTTAATCCTCCGACCACACTCCATTGGTACTCTGAAACGATATCATGTTTAAATTTAGAAAAAATTAGGAGTGACATTGTTGAACCCTTGGTTAAATTTGATAGGACTTGGGGAAGTTTTATTCAACATTTTCATACGACATAAATTATCCCCTCTCCAACTGTTATAATCATTCTTTTACCTTTATATGGTGGAACGGACTGGATGACAAACAGGGACTTAAATTGTTGAAATTCTTTGCAGCCCAGATTCTGTTTTGCTTTTTTTTTTCTAGTTTAGTGGGGTTTTGTTTTTTCCTTTTTTTCTCTTTTTTTCTTTTTTTTCTTTTTATCTTTTTGTTTTTATATACCTGTATATAAGTTCTCTTTTAAACACTTAACTATATTTACATAGATCATATGAATTGTTCAGCCAGAGCTGAACACACTTCTCGCAATCTGTATTCAATGGTCTCTTGCGCTTCTTGTGCTTCTTGTGCGTAGTGGTGGAAAGATTGGTGGAAGCAGGGTCGTGACGTGAACACTCTTTCCTTGACCCCTATATTTTTAGTGTATTTCCATCAGTTCTGGCTCCATTGGTATCTTCTTTATGGCTGAATCAGAAGATGGGCCTCGCCCCGAAATGTCACCTATTCCTTTTCTCCGGAGATGTTGTCTGACCCGTTGAGTTACTCCAGCATTTTGTGTCTATCTTGAATCAGAAGATTGTCAGTTCAACTCCCACTCTAGATACTTGGGGGGGGGGGGGGGGGGAATATAAGTAGACATTTCTATGGTGTCATGCTGCTTTGTCTGGTTTGCCATTCTTTTTGATGAAAGATGAAACTAAATGAGATATATGCCATGGCAATATTTTGAGGAATGGCATAGACATTATCAAAATGTGCGAGCCGCATTTAGTCATTAACATTTCTAAAGAGGGATTATCCGGTCATTACCACATTGCTGTTTGCAAATGTTTGTCATTCCCAATATGTTCTGTCACAATTCCACATCACAACACTTCATTGACAAAGTGCAGTTTGAGATATTCTGAAAGGGATGTGAAGGTGCCATATCAGTTGTTTTGGCATGAATATCAATAGCAAACCATGGTGTCTTTGACACTACTCTTACATACTCACTTTCTGCAGTGCAACCAAGCAAGATCAACCAGTGAAGGACACAGAGTGCTGGAGTAACTCAACGGATCAGGCAGCATCTCTGGAGAATGTGGGTCGGTGATGCTTTGACAATAGACAATAGATAATAGTTGCAGGAGTAGGCCATCCGGCCCTTCGAGCCAGCAACGCCATTCACTGAGATCATGGCTGATCATCCACATTCGGTACCCCATTCCTGCCTTCTCACCATATCCCCTGACTCTGCTATCTTTAAAAGCTCTATCTAACTCTCTCTTGAAAGCATTGAGAATTGGCCTACACTGCCTTCTGAGGCAGAGAATTCCACAGATTCATAACTCTCTGGGTCTGTCTCCAGAGATGCTGCCTGACCCGATTAGTTACTTCAACACTTTGTGTCCTTTTGAATAAACCAACCACTAGAAGATCAAAATTGGCTGATCTGAAAAGTACAACAATGCTGAGTCTTTACACGTTCCCCTCCAGCCATAGACAGTTTTGATGATACTGTCCAAACTCATTTTGTATAGAATTCTGCCAGCCTGCAGGAAGAAAATACTGTCATCTCAAGAGCTGAGATAAATGTAAATGCCAGTGCTCAAGATGAAAGGACAGCTTGTTCACTACTGTACCTCCAGACCCCTGATGATTGTAATTACTTGTTTTATTTTAATCTTTCCAAAAATATCTTTTCTTTCCCTTTTGGCACTTGGAGTAATGAAATTGGTGCAGATTGTACATCTGGCATCTTCCTATCAACAATATTAAATCACAATCTTCCCTCTTGAGGCAGTTTCATTGTTCAGAGTAGCTTGTGTTCTTATAAATGGGAAATGGAGAGGATGAAATGTGTTTTGATTCAATAAGAACAAATGTTATTGATATCTCTGCCTCAGTTTTGAAAAATGTATTAGTGTCATAAATGTTTGGATTCTGTGCTAAACATTCCCTGGTGTGCTGCCTCCAGTCACACTGAGTGTGGACCTCAAATTCCCCAGGATCGGGGCAGAATGGCTTCATTGTTCAACATAAAGCTAAATGACAGTGTGATCCAGAGATCATAACACAAGACCTTTCTCACTTGTAGTAACCAGAGTAAGCTGATATATAATAATACATTTATTTATCTTTATTTTTATTTATATAGCGCTTTTCAAGGACTCAAAGTCGCTTGTATGTATATATGTACCTGTTTCTAAGGAAGACAGATTGAAAAGCACTCCAGCAAGTAAAGGCATGAACCTGTTAGTAAACAGATCTATATATTACGTGACAAACACAAATAGGATGCACTGTAACACCTTTATATGTATATATTTTGATAGTCACAATAGATCTGCAGTGATCCAATATGATGAAATCAAATTTACGGTACTCATTATCAAATCACTATAACACCTAACTACCTCAATAATAACCTATTTTATACGCTGCTGTGTATCTTTGTGCTACCTGTCCCCCAGCACAATGCTAATTAATCTCTTCAACACGTTTTTGACACTCTACCCCATTCTTCTCCTTCCATGCACTCCACGGATGTTTGCTACAATAGACGCCCCAATTCCTCCTTCGTTCCTTGCCATTTGAGTTACTGAACCAGGCTGTGAAGCAAACAGTCAGTATGCTTTCTACCACATACATGTTGAAAGTATTCGGTGTCATGCCAAATCTCTTCAATCTTCTGAAGAAGTAAAGGTGTTGAGCTTTCTTTCTGAGTGCTTCAATATGCTAGAGCCAGGGCAGGTCTTCAGAGGTATGAATGCCCAGAAACTCTCTCCATTGCCATCCTGGTGATGGTCAGGCTCACGGATCCCTGACCTTTCTAAATGTCTTCAAGGATTTCATAATTGTACCCATCTCTACCACTCTCACATAAATCTATGCCCCCTAGTTTTTGACTCCCCTATCCTCAGAAGAAGACTGTGGCTATTAACCTTGTAAATGCCCAATAACTCGTATGATTTTCATGAGATGGCTAGAATGTCTTGAATAGTTCTTTGGCAGGATCAGAGTCCAGAACACAACAATTCTTTCCTCAGATGCTGACACTGATGATTTGATCTCCAATCCTTCCATCCTTGAGAGTCACTGCCTGAAGAGATCCCGTCAAGGCAGGGGATTGTTTCGTTTAGGTTAGTTTAGAGATACAGTGTTGAAACAGGCCCCAGCCCATCATGTCCGCACCAACCATGCGATCCCCACACACTAGTACTATCCTACACACACCAGGGACAATTTACATTTATACCAAGCTAATTAACCTACAAACTTGTACGTCTTTGGAGTGGGGGAGGAAACCGAAGATCTCGGAGAAAACCCACGCGATCATGGGGAGAAATGTCGTACATACAGCATCCGTAGTCAGGATCGGACCCGGGTCCCTGGTGTTGTAAGGCAGCAACTCTACCATTGCACACGGTTAGTTATTTTTTTGCGTAACTCTCTGAGTGAAGTGCAATTGTGAAGACCTGGGATCTTCATATTTACATGAATGATCTGATGCACACCTTATACAGAAAAACATTGTGTCAAGTGTTGCTCGTTTCCAGAGTAGGCCCCCCCAGCATGGACACTTTTTCATGCAATTACTTCTTGCTCTATGTATCTCATTCCACTACTTTCTGGTTTTGGGATTTTTAATTATTGCTGCAGCTTATCCCCCAACTTTACTGTTAATTCCACAGTTTCCTTACACAATCTAAATGAAAATAGTTGAGATAGTCAGAGAGATTTTATTTTCGATTGACTTAAAATGAATTTCAACAGCTAAGATAGTGTTAATAAAGACGGAGTTTTTAAAGTTTGGCTTGAAAATACAACTGATATAACCTGGGTTAGTGCTGTGTTACTCATGGTGCAGTGCTCCCTTGTTAACATAATTTCTGGGAATACAATAGAGTAAGGATTGACGATTTCACTGGCAGACGAAGTCCCAGGGTGACTCAGCAAAGTTACCTCCTAAGCAGCTGAGTCATATGTACCAGAAATGTCTTCGGCTCAGTTGCAGAGTTACTGTTGAGCAGGCTATTTTTATTTGAACCAGTACCAATAATTCTAAAAATCAGAGATGAACTTCTTGTTCCTCCCCTGAAAGTACTGGGAAGAATTTAACCGCGCAAAGCAATTTTCAGATTAGGATGTACTGTTGGCACAAACTAATACCATCGGATGAATTATACCTGTTGGAACAAAAAGTCCTAGATATGCTGTAGGAATGATAATACAACAGACAGTCGAAACAAAAAAATGAAATGAACTTATTTAATCTTGCACATCGTGCAAAATAGTGAGGAGATATTGAATTGAATTGAGCTGACGAACAGCAGGCAGATGTGGCTCCTTCTTTAGACTTTAGTGATATAGCATGGAAACCGTCCCTTCAGCCCACTGAATCTGTGCCGTCCAGTGATCACCCCATACACTAATACTATCCTACAGACTAGGGATGATTTGCTATTTTTAACAAAGTCAATTAACTTACGAACCTATCCATCTTTGTAGTGTGGGAGGAAACCAGAGCACCCGGAGAAAACTCATGATATCCCTTCGATATCCTTGCAGCCAAATGTGGAATTCAGAGAAAAGTAGAACTCAAATTTCAGTGCAGCTGTGTCTTCAGTTTTATGTGCAGAGGTAAAGTGTTCACAAGGTGATGACATGCTCATCTGAATAGAGTCATCAACCTGTGGAAAAAGTGAAATGGAGATAAGGGTTTGCATTAGTTTACTTCATATTACTTTCTTTACTCTTGTTTTTTTTAAAAACTTTATTAAAACAATACTTACATTTTTTATGAATAGGTTCTGGGCAGCACAGTGGCGCAACTGATGGAGGTTCTATCTCACAGCACCAGAGACCTGGGTTCGATCCTTACCTCGGGTGCTGTGTGCGTGGGATGTGCACGTTCTCCCTGTGACCGTATGGGTTTCCTCTGGGTGCTCTGGTTTTGTTCCCACATCCCAAAGAGGTGCATGTTTTAAGTTAATTAGCCTCTGTGAATCGTCCCTCGTCTCTAGGGACTGGATGCAAAAGTGGGATAGCATAGTACTAGTGTGAACAGGTGATCAATGGTCGGCATGGACTCGGTGAGCCGAAGGCCCCATTTCCATGCTGTATCTCTAAACTAAACTAAACTGTCTTTTTATCAGAGGTTTCAATACCTATTCTTCCTTGGGGAGCACCTCCAAGGTCCAGAGACTCAGTCTGTCTGGCCTCTAACCACCAGTAAAAGCATAAGCACAGGTCAAGCACAATCTGATCCATTCATAATGTTGAACTATACACTGGAGATCATTACCAGTGATGTTATTATGGAAATACAAACTGCATTTTCATGAAGTTGGAGAACGACCGCAGGACCAACCAATCCCTATCTACTGATACTCTCCTCCTCTGCTGGTCCTTACCCTCGACAACTTTTCGATTGACTCCTCCCATTTCCACCAAATCCAAGGCGTAGCTATTGGCACGCGCATGGGCCCTAGCTATGCCTGCCTCTTTGTATGGTACGTCGAACAATCCTTGTTCGAGGCGTACCGTGGCCCTATCCCCGAACTCTACCTCCTCTATATTGATGACTGCATTGGTGCTACGCCTGCACCCATGCAGAACTCACTGCCCTCATCCATTTCACCACTAACTTCCATCCGGCACTCAAATTCACCTGGAGCATTTCTGACATCTCCCTACCATTTCTAGACCACACTATCTCCATCGCAGGTAACAGACTACTGACCGCCATCTACTCCAAACCCACTGCCTCCCATGGCGATCTAGATGACATTTCTTACCACCTTGCTTCCTGTAAGGACTCTATCCCCTGCTCCCAATTCCTCCGTCTACGTCGCATCTGCACCCAGGATGAGGTGTTCCAAACCAGTGCATCGGAGATGTCCTCATTCTTTAGGGAACGGGGGTATCCCTCTTCGACTGTACCTGAGGCTCTCACCAGGGTCTCCTCTATATCCTATAGCTCCACTCTCACTCCCCATCCCCCCACTTGTTCAACGACAGAGTCCCCCTTGTCCTTTCCTTCCACCCTACCAGCCGTCACATACAACAAATAATCCTCCGACATTTTCGCCACCTCCAACGGCCACATCTTCCCATCTCCTCCCCTTTCAGCTTTCCGCAGAGACGGCTCCCTCCATAACTCTCTGGTCAATTCGTCCCTTCCCACCCAAACCATCCCCACCCCTGGTACTTTCCCTTGCAACCGCAGGAAATGCTACACTTGTCGCATTACCTCCCCCCCCTCGACGCCATCCAAGGACCCAAGCAGTCTTTCCAGGTGAGGCAGAGGTTCACGTGCACCTCCTCCAACCTCATCTATTGCATCCGCTGCTCTAGGTGTCAACTGCTCTACATCGGTGAGACCAAGCTCAGGCTTGGTGATCGCTTCGCCCAATACCTCCGCTCTGTTTGCATTAACTAACCTGATCTCCCCGTGGCTCAGCATTGCAACTCCCCATTCTGAATCCGACCTTTCTGCCCTGGGCCTCCTCCATGGCCAGAGTGAGTCCCACTGTAAATTGGACGAGCAGCACCTCATATTTCGCTTGGGTAGTTTACACCGCAGCGGTATGAAGATTGACTTCTCCAATTCCCCCACCCACCCACTCGCTATACTTTTCCTGATACGGCTGTCAGGGGGAACAAGAAAAATATTCTACAACAGGGTGGCAAGGTGGCGCAGCAGTAGAGTTACTGCCTATGCCCCTGTCCCACTTAGGAAACCTGAACGGAAACCTCTGGAGACTTTGCGCCCCACCCAAGGTTTCCGTGCGGTTCCTGGAGGTTCCCGGAGGTTTTTATCAGTCTCCCTAATGGTCGAAAGTGGTTTCTGCTTCTTCTATGTTCCGGCGATTATAATCTAGAATATAGAAGAAGCGGAAACCACTTTCGACCATTAGGGAGACTGACAAAAACCTCCGGGAACCGCACGGAAACCTTGGGTGGGGCACAAGGTCTCCAGAGGTTTCCGTTCAGGTTTCCTAAGCGGGACAGAGGCATTTACAGCCCCAGAGTCCCGAGTTCAATCCTCACTACGAAAACTGTCCGTATGGAGTTTGTATGTTGTCCTGTTGACCTGAGTGGGTTTTCTCCGGGTGCTTTGGTTTCCTCCACACTCCAAAGATATCCAGGTTTGTAAGTCACTTGGCTTGGGTAAAAATTGTAAATTGTGCCTCGTGTATAGGATAGTGCTAATGTATGGGGATCTTTGGTCAGTGCTGACCCGGTGGGCCGAAGGGCCGGTTTCTGTGTTGTATCTCTAAAAGGAAAAAAAAGTGTCAAAGTGATTTTTGCATTAGCGAATTTGAAATGCCTCCAGCCGGACTGGATTTCAAACGACTCAATGTTAAGAACCCCCAGCCTCATTTTCCTGGAAGCCTCATTTTGTGGAAGCAAACTGGCACCTTGACAACACACTGCAGTAGAGAGGCCATGGTGCTGGCAGGGGTTGGTTTACAGTATCGGTCGTAGGAACATTCAGCAAACAAGCATAAGTGGCACGGAACAAGTGCACAGTATCTCTGCAATAGTAAGCTTTTTCATGACTATCGGTGTTTGGATGATATTGCTCCAATTTGTCTCTGGAGCAGAATCATATGCATTCCTAGTCAAAACATGCCAACGAATTTAGGAACTAACCACAGTCCGCATTTTGAAGTCTCCACAGCAGCCGTAATCAACCTTGAATTGGTTTCGTAAAATAACAGGCGGCTCGTTTATTTTGCGATACCACTTTTTGAAATAATAAATACTGAAGTGCCTGAATTCTGGCATCTTGAAGAAAGTTGTTGGAGGTCTCTAAACAAATGAATGCTGTGCGTGCATCTTCCAGGAGAGTGGTTGCGATCAAAAATGTGTCACTCTGAGATATGTGTTAAAGTACTTAACTGTCTAGTTAAATTACTAGTGATAGATCAATTCCAAGGATGACATGTTCATCTGTGGGATTCCACTCATTTGCTGCAGCAAACATTCCACTCCATTTATTTACTGGTACCTCTGGCAGGGAGGAATATTTATATACATCAAGGAAAGCAATGCTAACACTTGACAATGAAACTTTCTTATCCTTTGACATGCAATGTGAGAATCAAATAAACATTTGTTTCAAGTAAAGTGCTCCCTCCCCTCATCTCAAATATCAGGAGTATTTCTAACTGTATGGATGGCAATTTTCCTCTCTAATTTTTCACTTGACTGCCCTCCATGAGCCACCTGCACCAATAATCCTCAGCGAGTAGTTCTCAATGGTAACTCGAAGGTGACAACCCAAATTCACCTCCTTTGTCCATGACTTTCACTGCGAGATATGACCAGACGTGGGGGGGGGGGGCTTGCCTAATTTTAATTCCATTGGCCTCAAATGATCCATGCCTGAATGCAGGAAGACCTAGACAACTTTCAGAAATATATCAAGTCATGAGTGTTTTATTGTCATATTTACCAAAACAGTGCAATAAAATTCTTACTTGCAGCAGCACAACAGGTTAGTAAACACAGTACTCAATAGATAACATAATCAACAAACAAAAAAAGTTCAATAAATTAAAAAAAATCAATATAATGCAAAACAAAAGAAAACCCAAAGTCTCTAGTGCAACCAAGGCAGTTCGTAGTTTGCAGTTTAGTTGGAGTTCGTAGTGTTCAACAACCTGATGGTCGTTGGGAAGAAGTTGTTCCTGAACCTAGATGATAGAGCTTTCAGACTCCTTCTTCCCGATGGAGGAGTAGGATGAGTGCATGGCCAGGGTGGGGTGGGTCCTTAATGATGCTGACTACCTCTTTGAGACTGCTAGTAATATGCTGATAAATGGAAAGTAAGATTCACACAAGTGACAATCTTCAACCATCTACCTATCCTTGCCATTCAGTGACATCACTTTTACTGACTTCCTTTCTCACCATCAACATCTCAATGTCACCAATGATCTGAAAGTAAATTACTCCCATCACACAAATACTATACCACAAGAGGCACAGTGGTGTAGCAGTAGAGCTACTGCCTTCAGCACCAGAGACCCGGGTTCGATCCCCACTATGGGTGCTGTCTGTATGGAGTTTGTACATTCACCCTGTGTCCTGCATGGATTTTCTCCGAGATCTTTGGTTTCATCCCACA
Source organism: Malacoraja senta (assembly GCA_038087875.1). Taxonomy (NCBI): domain Eukaryota; kingdom Metazoa; phylum Chordata; class Chondrichthyes; order Rajiformes; family Rajidae; genus Malacoraja; species Malacoraja senta. Next base: position 19,299,556 of record CM075985.1, on the reverse strand, counting down.
CTCCAAAGAATTACAGGTTTGTAGGTGAACTGCCTTGGTATAAATGCAAATTGTCCCTAGTGTGTGCAGGATAATGTTAGTGTACGAGGATTGCTGGTCATTGCGGACTCGGTGGGCCTAAGAGCCTGTTTCCGTGCTGTATCTCTAAACTAAACTAAACTTTAAATAAGAGCACACCAGAGGCTGGGCATCCCATAGTCCTGCTATCCCAAAGACCTTTAACCTTGTTCATGGTTCAGTGAGGAGCATGATGGATCACCCTTCAAATGCTTGGAAGAAAGTATCTCTAACAACACCTAAAACACTTGCCAGAATTCAAGCTAGTGGATTAAGTCTGATTGGCATCCAAATTGTCATTATAAGTATATATTTTTCCTTCAGCACCAGTGTACCGTGTCTGCAATGTGTGGCATCCACAGAATAGCATTAACGTTACCTTGATGAAACCTCCAAATTACCTGCCATCCAGAAGTAAAATGCAGCAGGCAAGTAGGAACAACAATGGTGGCAAGTCCCACTCCCTGTCACCCACTCTGCTGACATGAAAATATATCACAACTTCTGTTTTGAAACTGAATCAAGATCCTACAATGACGTACCCTGAATAATGTGAGTGAGTGGAATGGACTGTGGTGGTCCCAGATGAAGCTCCCTCCCATTTTCTGAACAGAAAATAAGATGAAAAGAACCAAGAGAGTGCAGCGGGTCAGGCAGTATCACGAGAGAACATGGAAGGGTGACATTTTGGGCTGGGACCGTTCTTCCGACTGATCTTGTTTGAAAAACTTCAGTCTGAAGAAGGATCATGACCCAAACCATAAACCATCCATGTTCTCCTGTGATGGTCTCTGACCCGCCGAGGTACTCCAGCACTCAGTTTCTTCTTTTGTAAACCTGCATCTGTAGTTCATTGTTTCTACATTTTTTCATAAGATAAAAAGTGCTGGACTTACCTGCAATGCTCACGTTTGAAAATAAATAATTACAAACAGTTTTATTTGAATATATGTACATGAATTTGCATAGATGTACATGATGAATTGCAGCCACTTGATTCAACTGATCATCTTTCCTCGCTTACCATTAGTTATTTTTCAGCCCATTCATACTTTAACCAAGAACAGCGTCACTTTACGAAGCACACACCCATCATCACTAGAGCACATAATTACTCAGTGTCACTGCTCAGAAATTAATATTCCCAATAAAGCTTCATCATTTTACACACACATCTATCACATTCCAAGATGCACACACCCTCAATGTTACACACAAAATGCTGGAGTAAAGGGCCTGTCCCACTTGGGTGTCATTTGGGCGTCATTTGCGCAACATCCTAAAAATTGGTTGGCGCGTCGTGACGCGCGCATGGTGCGTGGTGAAGCGCGGTGGCGTATGCAGTGACGCGCGGTAACGCACGGCGCCCCAGGATTTTGTGAGGCTCAAAATCCTCGCATGCTACCTGCTTGACATATCCCTTGTAGTTTTGAAACATTTTCACCATAGTATCTTTGATTTTCACTGGGAAAAGCCTTGCCACGGAGATCGGATTACGTACGAACGACATTGACAGCTGGATGCCAGACCGCATCTCTGGAGAGAAGGAATGGGTGACGTTTTGGGTCGAGACCCTTCTTCAGACAAGGGTCTCAACCCGCACTTTCACCCATTCCTTCTCTCCAGAGATGCTGCCTGTACCGCTGAGTTACTCCAGCATTTTGTGTCTATCTTCGGTTTAAACCAGCATCTGCAGTTCCTTCCTACACACCCGGTGTTACACGGTTGTTGTTTCCATTCACTGGGAACTCATGATAACACTCGCGGGATTACATGACAAGGCATTGAAACTCCAGCAGATTTTTAAAAGCTTCTTATGTGCTTTCACTGCTCAGTTGGAGACCAGCCAGGGAATCCATATGGGTAGGATGTACGCATATATTAATTTAATGTAATGCAAAGTCGAACATAGAAATCAATCAAGATTCACTGAGACAGACCCTTTGAGCTTTAGAATGCTGACTATGCAGGTGAACAACATGGATAAATATTATAAGAACTGCAGTCATTAATACTTATTTAATCGGAATCAAGCAATACAAAATATTATTTCATCAGAATCAATCTTTTCATTAAGATCCTAGGCGCATAATTTGTCTATCAAAAATATTCAGATTATTGTGAATTTTAGTATTAGTTTAGTGATTTATGTTTAGTGATTTATATTCAGTACACGTATAATAGTAAGATTAAACGAGAACTTACCAGTTTGAAGTTTGATCTTTATTTTATGAGGAGTTACGATGAGTGATTACGTGAAGAAGGCCGTCAAGGCGCATGCGCGTCAATCTTCAAAGCAACGGTGTGAAATCACAGATAATAGTTGTTGAACTAACATAGTAAGATTAGAGATGACTAGAACTACCAGATGATCTTTATGATACGAGGGTTGGGAGCGGAGGGCACGTAATCGCTCATCGTAACTCCTCATGAAATAATGATCAAACTTCAAACTGGTAAGTTCTCGTTTAATCTTACTATTTTACTTCGGTGTCATGTGAGTGACTACGTGAAGACTTTGAAGCTCTGTGATTTCATGCCGTGGAAAAAACGAGTCCACACGAGCACGACTGCATCAGTTGACCACAGATAAGCAAAACATTCATAATGCATACAGACATTACATAGATTTAAAACATGCGGATGCTGAAAAATGAACAAATAATAGTACCCCTCTCTTCCGGGGGGAAACTATAAAATAAAACCTAAAATAGAGTTGGCAAATACCCCTGGGCTGGCAATGGGTTAATATAGAATGTATGGAAACTCGTTCGCTAGACCATCCTGCAGTCGGCAGGATGTGGTCCAGAGGACCGTAAATAACCCTTGCTGCTGATGTTGTAGCAGCCCTGGTGGAGTGAGATTTGAAAATAGTATCTACTCCTGCATAAGCCAAAACCCCGTATTAACCACCTGGAGATGGTCTGAACTGATACCTTCTTATGCAGTTATTGTAACTAACAAACATAGCTAGTATCAGAGCCTCTAAGGCTCTAAGTGACCTTGACGTAATGTTGTAAATGTGTGACCACACATAACCGAAGGTGCATTGGGTATGCCATGAGAACTAGTTTGAGACCTGACACCCTGCTTAACTAAATCGTAAACATGAAATATCACATTATTAGCAGGTGAAACCATTCTGTTCAGTCGCAATTTATGTAATGACTGGACCCGTTGCGCTGAGAACAAGGGATGACTACCTAATTAGAGCCGAGCCAAAGATAAGGATATAGCTGGAACCCCCTGGTGAAGTAATGTTAACACAATGTCAATATCCCATAATTCCATGTACTTTGGTCTGGGAGAACTTGAGTTAAAGATATCCTAATAAACTGGATATCAGAGGGTGAAACCCGACAGAGCGGGTCCCGCTCGCTGCATCAAATATGATGAGAAAACACGTTGGCACAGTTGATGGGACTATAACTTAATTTATTGTCATGACCCATTTGAAAATGAACTCTAAGACGTCAGTATCCGTGCCGTAAAATATGTAACATAGTATTTAAACAGAACGCTTCCAATCTCCTGAAGAGGAAATGTACTGCTTTTTAGGTGCTATCCCTGCTCACTGCAGTGAATACATACATGGATCGGTCCGACAACCCGAGCCGCAGGAGCAGTCTTCTCAGATTCTGTAAGGCAATGACTTGATTAATCATGCAGAGGCTGGTTCCCCGAGTCCCAGGCTGAACCAGCAAAGTGTTATGTTTAGAAGACCCATATAAGGTTCTACTATTATTCCCAACATTTGCGGGAAACCATGGCTGCATAAGACAGTACGAAAACCCTGAAGCGGGATCTTGCTGAATTCCTTGCAAGACCCGACTGATGCGGCAAAATGGAGAAAAGACATAAAAGAACATTCCTCACCCGTGTAGTGAGAATGTATCTCTCGCCACTGTGATGCAACATGTTTTTGCAACCGGTGAATGAGCCTGGATGCAAACATATCGAAATTAGGTGTTCCATCGAGCCATAATGTCATAAAATACTTTGTGATCCAACATCCATTCTGTGTTGTCATTGATTTTACGAGATGATACACCAGCGCCAAATGAGGTTGGGTAAATTATGACAGGATACTTTGACTTGATCTTGGAACTGAGCATGCAGTTTATGCATATTCGCACAATAACCCTTTAACCCATAGTATGCACCTAGTGTCTATAGGTAGTTGATACCAATAACTGAAGAATTGGTAATTCATGCAAATCCCATCCGCCTCCGTGACTAGAGATGGCATTCGTAATTTTCCATCTTCGAGCACTAGCATTAGTTTGTAATATAACTGAAGATTTATTGACCAAAACTACTGGAACACTGCTGAATATAGTTTGTCCACCATTGTGACTTAGGTAGATTCAGCTGGTAATAGCATAGAATTGTTAACAATGACGTATATGGCACTGGAGAGGTTACTACTTTGCACGTTGTAAGTTCTGATAATGCAAAGGCCCAATTACACAGCTGAAACACAGCTGCTATATTGCCAATTACACTTGATGAATAGAAGACGGCTTGATAACAAGGTTGTTACAGGCTTCTATTGATTCCAATCTCTTGCCCAAGGGCGGAGTCACAGATAAATTAATAGTTAAAGGTAAATCCGAATGACCAAACTCTAGTTGGTATCAACTTAAATTTAACTGGATGGATGAGGGACCTCAATTTCTCAAATATAGTCGCAGCTGAAATAATTAATTTTAGCAAAACACAGCGTTTAGAATATCATCCAGTTAAGCCATAACAAGTGTTTTTGAACTCTGAGCAGTCCAAGGACCGGTTTAGTAATTTGGTAGATGACCTGGGAGCTGAAGTTAGCCCATTTGCAACGCCTTAACTGTTATCATTGCCCCATCCAGATACATTTTGAATGTGTCCGGTGATCCCTGTGAATGGGACCTGAATAGTATTCATCTTTGAAATCGGTGCATGCCATAAAGATCCTACGGAAAGCGGTTGTTAGACAGTAACAAAGTTCCATATACTGAAAATTCTATGTTGCACATGCCAGTTAAATCAATTATGAACCAACATCCTCCATCTTTCACAATGAACAGGCTACGCCTGCCATGATTCCGTGCCTGACTCGTACGGCAACACTGGCCAGATTTCAGAGCCTGTCTCGAAAGGTAATCATGGCCATAATACTGAGCCTGCCTCAAAAGACAACTCTGGCCATAATTCTGAGCCTGCCTCGAAAGACAACTCTGGCCTAATTTCCGAGGGTGTCTCGAAAGATAATCCTGGCCATAATACTGAGCCTGCCCCGAAAGACAACTCTGGCCCCAATTCCAAGCCATACTTGGTACCCTGTATACTGCCATAATAATCCAATCACATGTTATAATTTTAGTATATAATGGAACTGTATCTCATGTGATTATTGTCATTAGTACAAACCCAAGTGTAAATATCACCAACTTGTAAATGGTCCACTTACCCCATGTTTCGGAAGAACCAGACCCACCTACCTCCATGGCTACCGGTGGTCTTATGGTAAGCCCATGGACCTTGGCCTGAAAGACCTCTGCTCAGCTTTGAAGCTGCCACCAGCTTCAGTGAACTGCTTACTGCCGATGAGGCGTGGGGTATGTCGTCGCCGATATGATGAAGCTTTTGCTTCCTCATCCAGGTATACCTGTTGTCTAAGTCTTACCTGAAGAGAAGATTCGGCAACCCCCTGATAGTGCTGTTCACTGCTGGCACTTGTAGCATGAGGGGAACTCTGGCCCCTTCCGGGTTTTCTGCCAACGGCTGGAACCAATACTTCCGGCAGTAACCCCTTCGCTTGCGAGTATTTCCTCGCACTCCTCTCCACAGAGAGGGAGATTCATAGGCAGCCCTGAAAACAGGTGCTGCCGCAGGCTCCTGAGAATACCTGCGCTGACATGGCCCCTCCTATGGACCTATATCAGGATTATTGCTCTGAGTCAGACTGAAACTGACCCTGAATGCTCCCCTCCTCAGAGAGGGAGACATTGTGCAGCCCTGAAACAGGTGTCGCTGCCGTGGGCCCCCGAGCAGACCCGCGCTGATAACTCTCTCCTTTGGAGTATATCATAATGGAGCAACCTCTCCATCAGGTGCTCCATGTGGGTTTAGGCGTCCGTAGACGCACCCATTGAAGGAGAGGAACCCTCCTGGCCCGACTTGCCCGAGTCCCAAGGCCTGACCGGCTTACTGCTGGTTTGACCCCTTTCTGGGGCACCATAGGGGTCTAGGAGCCGCTGACCGCACTGTCAGCGACTCGGGTGCCGAGACCAGCTTACTGCTGGTTTTACCCCCTTTGTGGGGAACCATAGTGGTCTAGGAGCTGCTGAACCCATTGTCAGCGACTTGGGTTGCGAGCCCGAACGGCCGCCGGCTACCTGCGCTTCCGCAGTCCAGACCGGGATCTCCCCACGGTCCATAACCGGATCCCCGCGGCCCGTCCGACTTCGCCCCGAATCCAGCAGGCAAACTCTGTAAAGAGCTTCCTGCAACACAAAAACAGAACCTAGAAATAAGTTTTGAAACTTACCTGAAGGTTTAAACGTACCGCTGGCAGGAGCAGCGCGCCTGCCAGTCAGCCATTGCGCAATGCGTCAGACGTAATGACGCGCATGCGCCTTGACGGCCTTCTTCACGTAGTCACTCACGTGACTCCGAAGTAAAATATCTGATATGTGTAGGAAAGATCTGCAGATTCTGGTTTAAACCAAAGATAGATACAAAAAGCTGGAGTAACTCAGCGGGACAGGCAGCATCTATTGAGAGAAGAAATGGATGACGGCATTCCCTTTTTATCTATCCATCCCCCAACCGTCGCACCAGCTTTTAGTTTTCACCCAACAAATAGTTAGCAATGACCTGTTTCCTTTATCATCGTGACTTTTTTGAATCTTTCATTCATTGTTCTTTATCTCTCTACATCATTGTCTATATCTCTCATTTCCCTTATCTCTAACGTCTGAAGAAGGATCTCGGCCCAAAACATCACGCATTCCTTCTCTCCAGAGATGCTGCTTGTCCCACTGAGTTACTCCAACTTTTTGTGTCTATAATATCTAATATCCTGTCCTTGATTAGTATCACAAAGCATATGTTGCACGGATCAAATATCATCGGTTTATTAGTCACGTGCAATAATCTATTAAACCCTGCGATGTTGGTCAACTCATCCCTTGCCACATCCTACTTTTGACATAGGGATCGGAAAATAATGTTCAAATGCAGATTATGAAATCTGCGTGGGATGTTTTCTTTTCAGTTGTATAATCACACGCCATAGAATGACTTTAGATCCACATTATCTGTGAATGACTCCCATTGCAAATTTAGTTTGCCGCAATGTTTTACAACGGAACATGAAATGACGATAGTCCTCTCTGCTTCATCATTAAACCTTTAATACGCTTTCAGGAACCTTCACTTGAAACACCATGGGCTGAACGTTTTCCCATAAGCCAAGTTGTTCTATCAAGAATGCTGGATAGCTCGGGCTGCATTCCATGAGATTTAAAGAATGAAGGGTGAATTTATTCAAACATATTATATCCAAGGGGGCTTGTCAGGGTAGATGTTGAGATGCTTTCACTCATAGGAGAGTCACAGACAGAGGGACGTAGCTACATAAAAAGGACCGGTCATTTAAAACTGAGTTGTGTGGAGGAGATCAGCCATGATCATATTGAATGGCAGAACAAGCTGGAGGAGCCTGTGGAAACTCCTGTTCCCATCTTTCCTGTGTTCTTGTATGCATCTGTCTTTTTGCAGGCTGCTTCTTTTCTTCAGCATGATGATGAAGACTGGGTTTTAATTGAAAATCCCTTCATGGTCTGACAGTTCGAGGTTGGACAAAAGTGTGAAAAGCTGACATTAAATTAGGTGCTATTTATACATCTCTCTCAAATTAATGGACATTAGTGCAGGATTTACAAGTGGCTAAAGTAACATTGTCCATTTGGCACTGAGTTTCAAATTCAATTCGTCAGATATTCTATATTAAAATGCTGTTAGATCATATTGACTTCCTTGACCTAGAACCATGGTTAATTATCAAAGCCATAAAATTAGTAAGCCACTTGGGGTGGGAGATTGCAACCTTCACGTTTCAACGAATGTAATCAACCCGGCGTGCACAATCAAATAAGATCAAATAGAACAAGTTGTCCAACAACATTAGGCTGTGCACGCCATACGCAAGAAGAAGAAGTAAGCTACTCATACACTGATCATTTAAATAATATGTAAAATGGAATAGCGCTGTGTAAAATGCCAACAAAACATTGAAATAAAGTAAGAACAAGTCATGAGGTAGAACCAACAATGAGGTTGCGAACATTTTCTAAAACATATGACAATTTAAAAATATTTAAGAGAGGAGAATGCCAAATGGGCACAAAAATCATGATGAATGATGAATGACAAAGAGACAAAGAAAGTATTTTTGTTTAGTGTTTACAAAAGATGTGGGAAGTGGGAATAAAAGGATGTGTAATTGAAAGTTTAACCAGCAGATGAGACTACTGTATGTACTACACACTATGTACTTCAGCTTGCAGTATTAATGTCTGGTTACTTTGTATAACAGATATTTATTGATTTACTTCGGAGTCACTTTAGTGATTCCGTGAAGAAGACCCGTCAGGGCGCATGCGCGTCATTACGTCGGTCGCATTGGCGCACGGACAGCGGGAGGACAGAGCTCCTCCTGTGGTAAGTACTTTTAGAGTATTTTTAAAGAGTTTTAAAGCTCCAGCTAAGTGAGAAACTTAGCTGGAGTAAAAAGATCCTTTACTGTGGTGCTGTGCTCTGTGTTATGTCACAGGCAGCACCATGGTGAAGACGAGCAGGGGAGAACAGAGCTCCTCTTGTAGTAAGTACTTTTAAAGTACTTTTATAGTTTTAAAGCTCCAGCTAAGTGGGAAACTTAGCTGGAGTGAAAAGTTCCTTTTGTGTGGTGCTCTGTGTTTTTTGTTACAGGCAGCACCATGATGAAGACGACCAGGGGGACGGCAGCCGCAGTTAAAGCATAGGAGAGCCGCGGGAATGCGGTCTGTCAGCGGCTGCCTCGTACTCCTGCACAGTCGCCGACCGGGAGCAGGGCGACTTCAGACTTAGTGCTAAAAAGCACCAAAGCCAACGCCTGTCGGGCGTAAGGCACGGGGAAGTCTGGGAGGCCCTCGGACTCAACTGAGTCGGGCCACAACGAGCCTGTATGGGGCTGGAGACATTTTTAAAATGGTTCTCCCAAATGGAGCACCTCATCCAGAGGTTGCTCCAGAAACGCACACTCCGGGGGAGGAGTTGTGTGGGCGGTAGGCTGCAGAAAGGCCACGTCGGCAGCACCTGGTAGAGGGCTGCTTAAAGCACCCTCATGCATGAGGTGAGTGCAGAGGGTCAGCTAAGTTCTGACCCCGACTCTGACGGAGACTTGGAACTTAGCGAAGAACGGCCGTTGTCAGAGGTCCATTCTCTGGCAGCACGATCCGCTGTCCCGTCAGAGTATGGAGCGCCACTGGGAGAAGAGCTGGCCTCCACGATATAGAGGCTGCTGGATAGCACCCTCATTAAAAAGGCACTTGCAGAGGGTCAGCTCAGTTCTGACCCGACTCTGACGGAGACTTTGTTGACCAACGAAGAACGGCCGTTGTCAGAGGTCCATTCTCTGGCAGCACGATTCGCTGTCCCGTCAGAGTATGGAGTGCCACTGGGAAAGCGAAGACGGCCGTTGTCAGAGTTCCCATCTCTGGCAGTACGATTCGCTGTCCAGTCAGAGTCTGGAATCACCAAGAGACCGGGGTAACTGCGAGTTGCTGAAGGTGCCAGCAGTGAACCGGGTGATATGGAGCCAGATGGGCATGGGCATGCAGTGCCCAGGAGATGAAGCTGCAGAGAATCCTGAAATTGGCTCAGGAATCACGGCGATCGCGAGAACGCTGGATGGAGGGCATGTGTCGGAGACGCATCAAGAGGTACTAGGGTTGCTGGTAGCACCCATTTTTGAGATAAATTGTCTCAGGGAAAGTGCCATTCGGCCCACCATTAATTCCAAGATTGCAGTATTTTTCCAGCCTAGCAACATACAGCCGGCCAACCTACTCTTCGGAGAGGACCTCGCCAAGAGTGTCAAGGGCATGGATGACGAGGCAAAGACGATGGGCTTGATCATTACCTTAGCTCTGTTTATACAGAGTGTTATTCAAAGGTTTCGAATGGATTTCAATCCAAATTGTGATTTGCACATTCAGCATGTTCTTGGGCAAACTATTCAGTTTTCATTAACAGAACAGATGGATGTTCAGACTGAACTTGCAAGCTTATGTGATAAAGGTGTAATTGTAAAGTTGGTTTACCAACCCATCAATTTGTGTCTAATATTTTCCCAGGCCAAAAAAGGATGAGGAATGTAGTGTAGACATTGTAAGATGGAATTGTCACTGCCAAGCAACTGGGCAAGAGGATGCTATATGGCGACTACAAAGCTTAAAGATGCGCATTACTCAATGTCTGTTTATTTGCAGGATAAGGATATTTGAAATTCACCTGGATGGATCAACTATGGCAACAAAATTGTTAAAACCGATAATAGGCATACTGAGAGGCCAGGGTCAGGTGCTCGGCTTATCTCGATGATATCTTGATTACAGGGGTATCCAAGAGAACAGCTGAAGTAACAGGTGATAGTTGTTAAATCCAATTTTCAAAGATTGGGCATTATTCATCCAGTGGAATCCAAATTAACACCTGACTATTTGGGTCACAATTGATTCAATTAAGTGACTCTGCCCAGGGATAAAAAGGGTAGAGCTAATTGACAGGTGTATCAAGCTAATTGAGGCATTAAGGATACATTCGGGTCATTATAATAGACCTATACAGTTATCAGTAAAGGCTATTTCTGATTTGCAATGGTGGATTCACCATGTGTCCAGAAGTTATAGCAAGGTAATGCTTGACCAGCCTTCCATGATTTTGCAGATGAATGTCAGTGCACTCGGGTGAGGTGTCATGGATACGAGTTTCAGCTGTGGAGGCAGATGGACTGAGCAAGTGGCATTGCTTCTGCAGACAAGCTATTGGTAGATAAGCTATTTATCAACCAGGTAGATAAGCTATTTATCTACCAGGTAGATTCTACATAGTAGCAGATGCCAAGTCACGAAAGTTCCATGACAACATAGATTGGATGTTGAACCAGGAGGTGTTCAATAATATAGTACTTATATATGAATGCCAGATATCGATTTGTTTTGCATCAAGGTTCAACCATCAGCAGCCTAAATAGGTTTCATGGGAACCAGACCAGGTGGCAGTTGCAATTGATACTTTGACATTACATTGGGGTGGTATGTTTTATATATTTTCCTACCATTTTGCCTAATACGTCGGAGTCTGCAAGAAATCAAGCAAGATGCCGCTTTGGGGGTGCTTGTAATACCAAATTGGCCGAATCAAGCATGGTTCCCTTTGATGTTACAGTTAGGGATCCAACCTCTTTTTGGTGGTTCCCAAGTGTAGGAATTGACTGGAGCATCCGCTAACATGGGAAAGTCATCTGTTCTGTATCGTATTGACTTGTTAATTTGCAGGTTTTAAGAAGGCCATACCTGGAGCAAGGATTGTCTGGGCGAACGGTGGACATGCTCACTGTAGCCTGGAGAAAGAGTACTCAAAAGGGGTATATTACTTGTGTAAAAAAATGGGAGCAATATTGTGTACAAAATAATATTGACTATAGTACTGCAGGTATTGTGGATATTTTAGAGTTTCTGTTGACACTCTACGATGATGAGGGGCTCAGTTATAGCACCATTAATACAGCTTTATGTGCTTTGTCCTCGTATGGTTTTGATGGGGTCAGGGAAGATCCTATTGGGTTTCATCATATCATAACTGGATTGATGAAAGGAATTTCAACTCTAAACCTCCTAAACCCAGGTATATGGCGATCTGGGATGTAAATGTGGTCCTCAAGATGCTTCGACAGTAGGTTCCTGCCATGTCTCTGAATTTGCCAAACTAATCATGAAAGTGGTTATGCTCACGGCATTGGTTCAGCATAGTAAGTGCAGAGTTTGCAAAAGCTTCTGCTAGACAGGATGGAAGTTGCTGAAGAGAATGTTATGTTATATATTTGCATCCTGCTCAAACAGAGCAGGCCAGGTGTCACAGGTTTGTTAAAATTGTGTTTCAGCATAACCTACTGATCCATGTTTATGTGTAATGGCACATTTATTTTCATTATATTGAAGCTACAAAGACCTTAAGAAATGTGGAAACAGCATTGTTTATCAGTTACATGTAGCCACACAGGAGAATGTCAGTGCAGACTATCTCAAGGTGGTTTAAAACAAATGTTGATTCAGGCAGGCATTAACACTGAAATGTATATATCCTTTTCCACTAGTGCAGCAGCAATGTCGGCTAGGGCGATGGATGTTCACATCGGGCATATTTTTATAGGTGCCGGGTGATCAAATGAATTGTTTTTTTAAATTTTACCATCGGCCGATTGCCGATCGGCGAGAGGCTGTTTGCAAATTCAGTATTAAGTCCTGTTTAGGTTCCCCTGGGATAGAGGGGTTACTGGTTGTTTTGATTATTCAAATCAATTGTTATTGCATGATATTAAAATTTCATGTTTAACGCATTATTCATTTTTTCTCATCGAAAGTCAAGTAATGCAGTGAGAAGCCGGGATTTGGATCTGCGGCATAAAATCACAGAGCTTTGAACTCTTCATGGAATCACTAAAGTGACTCCGAAGTAAAATAGTAACATTAAACGAGAACTTACCAGTTTGAAGTTTGATCGTTATTTTATGAGGAGTTACGTTGGTGATTACGTGCCCGCCACGCCCAACCCTCTCTCATAAAAAAAGGTCATATGGTAGTTCTCATGTTGCTCATCTAAATATGTTACTTCAAATATTGTGTTATCTGTGATTTCATACCGCTGCTTTGAAGATTGACGCGCATGCACCCTGACGGGTCTTCTTCACGTAATCACCAACGTAACTCCTCATAAAATAAAGATCAACCTTCAAATTGGTAAGTTCTCGTTTAATCTTACTATTTTATTATATTGCTGTAGCAAGCAAGAATATCATTATTAAAGTCCTGGTGCATATGATTTGATGCTTGACCCCAGGTAAAGGTACAGAAAAAGTGGTCAAACTTATACAGCATTCACAATTTTCCAGCCTTCCTTGGAAATAGAAGCCAGGCCATAGAAATGAAGCACTTCAACCCAGAGCCTCTGTTTTATAAAGACGTAAGTATTAAACTAAATATACCAGATGAGTCAATAAAAGAGCAGCTACAAAGAACTACAACACTGAAGAGTATAAACATGTGCTGCTCATTTAATGTGTAAGAAAGAACTGCAGATGCTGGTTTAAATCGAAGGTAACAAATGCTATTTGTAACAAAATGCCATGTAACAAATTCCATGTAACAAAATGCTGGGGTAATTCAGCGGGTGAGGCAGCATCTCTGGAGAGAAGGAATGGGCGATGTTTCGGGTCGAGACCCTTCTGCTCATTTATTTGGTCGAATTTTGTTAAGGACGTAGCTGTCACAGTTCAAATTAAATTTTTCATTTGTAACTTACAGTTAACATTTTCTTCTTTGATTGTTTATTGCTATAAATTGAAATTGAAATGGGGGAAGCCAAACATTTACCAAGTACCATCAAGAATTAAGTGAGTGAAATATGCTATTGATTGCATCAGTTCCAGCTGAGATGCTCCAATGTACAATGTCAACACAACATCCAGTTATAGTGCATCTTTAAACTCTCATCACAATGTTACAGGAAGGCTAAATAAATGTGGTAAACAGTCGTTAGTGGCAATTTTTCATTTGCATTATGTTGTTTTACTTCCATGTAACAATTGGAATTGAGTTATAAATGGTTCCATATTGAAACCATACTCTACGATTTAAATTCAAGTCTGAGGCAAATTGATGCCTTAAAATATGCCTTAAAAACATTGCATATCACTGCACAATGCACATTACAAGGGAAAATAAGTATTGGGGTGAGACAAGTAAGAAAAGAGGGAGGAATCAAGTAATATATGTTGAATGTGCTGGGGGCAAAGTATTGTTTCAAAAATGGACTAGATATGAAAAATGGATTATGATGCTTTCCCAAAATCAGCCACATGAACCCAATGGTACACCTCCAGGTGTGTGGCAATAACAATAGAGAACCGATTGGATCCCAGAATTTCCGAGTGAGGACGACGTACAGCTCTCAACAGGAAAGCCAGATATTCAAAACCATTTTCACTCACCAACTGCACTGATCTTGTTCAGAAAATAAGAATAGGTTCAGACCACTCAGAGAGAACATGGATGATCAACACCTTGGCTTCATTTACCATTTACCGGTTGCTGCCCTTACACAAGTACAATTCAATCACTCAGCATTGAAGCTTTCAATTGACTCATTGTAGCCCTGTCAGGATCATTTCAGATTTCTGCTCCCTTATGAATGAGAACGTAATTTTAGATTTCATGCCTGCCTTGTTTAAGATTATGTCCCATATGTGGTATTTTACCACCAGAGGATTGTTTTTCTTCTCCTTTATAAGTTCATAAGTCTATAAGTTACAGGAGCAGAATTAGGCCATTCAGCCCATCAAGTCTACTCCGCCATTCAATCATGGCTGATCTATCTTTCCCTCACAACCCTGTTTCTCCTGCCTTCTCCTCATAACCCCTGAAATCTGATGAATTGTTCTATCATAACAAACATTTCAGTTTAGAGTAGTTTCGCAAATATCTAAAGTATTTCCACTCGCTACAAGGAATCTGATTGGAGGTTCTCCATTTCTCCTGATGACTGCTCTGATTCCACACAAGAAACTCAGTACATATGTTCAATGTGCTGGGGCCAAGCAAACCGTTTGAATGGCATCCAACCTAATACCCAAACAATCATTCTCTCCAATACCTGTGGTGTATAAAGTCTACAAAATATGCTGCAATTACTCACCTAAGCTATTCGTCTAAGCATCTCCCAAATGCTCAACCTCTATCAGCGAGGGAAGCAAAGGAACACCTTAATCTGTAGGTTCCCACAATCTTAATTCAGACACATGTTGTTGCTACTTCATTGTTAATTAGTCTTATTCCTATATTCCTAATTCCTAATTCCTCTACCACGTATCCAACATCCCTGTGGGAACATCGACATCAGGAGCACTGCAAAAGCTCAAGAAAGTAGTTCACTTCCATCTTCTCAAGAGCAATAAGGGAAGGGCAATAAATGCCAGCCTAGTTAGAGATACCCAATTCATAAAAAGTGAATATATGGAAAATAAATCCCTTTTCAGCACCTTTTAATCTTCAGCACCCTCCCTGACATCTCAGCAGTGCTGACGGCAGTGACGGATTTAGATGAAGAGGCTATTCCACTTGTGAGGCCCCTCCCAATCCCCCACCCCCATGACTAGAGGAAGATGGAAGAGTGTTTTAAATAATTTGAGTAAAGTCAAGGATGATGACGGGTGTCTAAAATTCCACAATTCACAATTCCTTCTCTAAAGGACATAAAATGTTACTGTTAAATACCGTAGTGATTGAAATAAAATGCATAAATGTTAAAATTAACACTGTGAAAAACTTTTGCTATAACCGAACTTTGTAAACATTTTGTGGAATAAGCAGGAATTTTTAGGAAAATAAAATTGTAAGTTTGCTGTTACATTAAAAAACAAAAATTAAAACTAAAACAAAAAAACAAAAAAACAAAAAACAAAAAAAACATGAGTTTAAAAATGTTATTGCCTGGGAAGTGTTAATAAGACGACCATGACTACCTGACAGTGACAGTGTGACACTTTTAGATCCTACTGTATGTTGTCATTAAGCAGTTGGTTTTAAAATACATATTAAGAAATAAAGAAACTGCAATCATCAAATACACTATGACTAAAAAAGTTTTTTTCTAGCCTTCCTCATAGCAAAATCATCCAGAAGTTGACCAAGATGTGTTTGTCTAAGTTTGTCACTCTCAATGCACAGAATGCTCAGTACAAACAACCTCTCTAGAGACATTATGGCCCTTAATTCATTTTTAATTCTTTTGAGTCTTGAAAAAGACCTCTCTCCCGAGCAGTTAGTAACCATTAAGCTAAGAAACAGCTGCAAGATTGCTTCCACATTAGGGAAGGCCATCTGAAAATGTTCCTTGTATATAATTTGATAAAGGTCTGTATGAGACAGAGTGCTCTTCTGTAGGCCTATGGCTTTGTCTCACGTGCAAGTGAAAGTGCAAAAGTTCATCAGTAAGTTTCAGGTCAACATCTTCTGGGTATGTCTTCATCAACAGTTCAACACCTTGCTGAATCTCTTGCTTAGATGTGATCAGATTAGCAAGAAAGGAAAACATTTGTGCAACATCACTGTACACAGTAGCTCTTCTTCTTAAATTGGTTTCAAGTGCATCTAGTATATGAATAAAGCATTTTATCCTACACATATCTTGAAGAGAGTGTATTTAAAGCATCAGGACCCTGTATCTAAAGCACTTCCATCATTTCCTTGCCGTTTCCTTACTCTCCTTGTGACAGTTGTTTCCTTGTCTCCTTGTGACAGTTCTGTAGTTAACATTTGGCAAGGTGGCCTTTGCTTGTTGCTCAAGCTCATCAAAATCTTCTCTAATTTTGCTTTAAAAATCCTGAAGTAAACTGTACAAACTTGCACAAGTACTCAATAATAGTTTTGACGTCTGAATGGCTTTGTTGACCTTGTGAAAATGACCGAGCACACAGGTCCAAGAATGCAGCATAAACACAAATTCCAGTTCTTCCAATTTCTGCAAAAGATTGTTAGCTTGAAACCTGGTATCACCCTTCACATTAACATCAGAGTACAAATGACTGAGGGCATCAATGATAGCGTTGTAACACCAAAATAGCTCTGTGGCTTTTGCATGTGCCTCCCACCTAGTGTCTGACAAATATTTAGGCACTTTTGACTGAGGTTGCAAAAATGATTTTAGAACTGCCCATCATATCTTTGTGGAGGATGAAAAGAAGGTATAAATGTCATTGATAATTCCAAACCAGTTCACTGCATTAAGGCAGCAATCAACAGCCGAACGGCCCACCAAATTTAATGAGTGACCAGCGCATGGAATAAATCTTGCAAATTTGTTTTTTTCGATGGTTTTTTGCTGCATACCCTTGTACCTACCAGCCATGTTGGCAGCATTGTCATAAGACTGCCCTCGGCATTTTCTAAAGTCAATTTCAAACTCAGTAGTGAGATAGTTAAACACTAAATTAGCCATGCTTTCTCCTGAGTGGTCTTTTAGCTCAAGCAACTTAAAAAAAAATCACTCACTTGGTAAACCGTGTTCAGGTGATACATATCTGATAATTAAAGTCAACTGATCAATATGTGAAATGTCAGGGGTGGAATCTACTGACAAGCTGAAATATCCAGCCTTTTTCAAGTCAGCCAGAATTGTATCCTTAACTTTTTTTTGCCATGAGTTGAATTATTTCCTCACATACAGTTTTGGACAAATAAGAGGGATTTCCTGATCCGGAGTTTCCATACCGATTGATATGAGCCAGTAAAAATGGGTCAAATTTTGCAAATAGCTCTAAAAGACCAAGATAATTGCCGTTAATTAGAGATCCAAATTGTTCATTATCTCCTCTGAATGGTAAGCCTCATTCTGCAAGCATGCATATTACAGCGATAATTCTCTCCATGACATGCCACCAGTGCTGCTGTTCTGCTTTTATTTGTTCCTCTAGCTTTGAAGTTAACGTTTGCCCTCGCTTTCTTGTTAAGTAGGTCAACATGGCATTCCTGTGCTGCTCTGAGTTTTCATGAGTTTGGATAAGACAGGGATTTTGCCAATCATAAAACCCTTCAGAAGCTAAAGACCCAACTATGGATAAACATAATAAAATACTACTACTGAAATTTCAGTTAAATAAATTACTGTCAGAGAAAGTTATAACATTATTTCAAATCACAAAACAAGAACACTTCGAATTCGGGGACAAACCCCACAAACTTCTAGCACGACAACTTAAAAAACGGGAAAAAGAGAATGCAATATTAAAGATTAAATCAGATAGAGGGGAAGTATTAACACTACCCAAGGATATTAATAAAAGATTTGCTCAATTTTACCAGAATCTATACACATCTAAAACGTCAATAGACAATAATAAAATCTCAGAATTTTTAGATAATTGTAATCTACCACAATTAGAACGCAGGGAACAAGAGGAACTGGGAGCACAAATTACTTCTAAGGAGATAGAAGACACAATAAAAACACTAAAAAATGGAAAAACACCAGGACCAGACGGATTCAGTAATGAATTTTATAAATCTTTTTATGATATAGTTACTCCACGATTACAAAAAATGTATACATATGCTTATAAAGAGCAAAACCTACCTGAAACACTAGCGGAATCAACGATCATATTAATACTTAAAAAAGATAAAAATATAGAAGAACCAGGATCATATAGAGCTATTGCTTTGTTAAATACGGATCAGAAAATAATAGCAAAAACATTAGCCAATAGATTAAGCAAGTATGTTAGTAGACTAATACATGAGGATCAAACAGGATTTATACCTAAGAGACACTCATTTAATAATTTGAGACGTTTGCTTAACATAATGCATTCACATAAATCTTATGACCAAGAGTTAGCTATCATCTCACTGGACGCAGAAAAAGCGTTTGATCAAGTAGAATGGGACTATATGATCAAAGTATTGCAAAAATTCCAATTGGGAGAAAACTTTATTGCATGGATAAAACTACTATATAACAAACCTACGGCTAGAATACTAACTAATAATATATTATCTTCAAAATTCGAATTATCTAGGGGCAACAGACAAGGATGTTCACTATCACCGCTGTTATTTGCTTTGGTAATTGAACCCCTTGCTGAAAAAATAAGAACACACTCGAATATTCACGGTTATAACACAAAATATTCAAACAACAAACTATCCCTATATGCTGATGATGTACTACTGTACATCACAAAACCACAAATTAGTATACCAAATATATTAAACTTAATTGAGGACTTTGGATCCTTTTCAGGATATAGAATAAATTGGAACAAAAGTGAAATTATGTCGATTAAACCAAAAGACTCAACACATCTCAGGAAATTCCCTTTTAAAATAGCTATGGAAAAATTCAAATATTTAGGAATTGAGATTACTAGAAATTACCATGATATGTTTAAAGCTAATTATAACCCCTTACTTAAGAAATTAAATAATTTGATTAAATTTTGGAAAACACTTCCGATGTCCTTAATAGGTAGGATAAATGCTATAAAAATGATTTTCTTACCACAAATCCTTTACCTATTTCAATCAATACCTATATATCTCCCAAAAAAGTTTTTCAAAAAACTGGACTCAGACATTACAAATTTTATATGGGATTACAAATCCCACAGAATACAAAGAACACACCTTAACAAATGAAAAGAGTTGGGGGGTCTAGCGCTCCCTAACTTTATGTATTATAACTGGGCAGTAAATATTAAAAATATGATTCACCTGCTGGACAATTCTGCCCAGCAGGTGGACTGGATTATAATGGAAAAAGGGGATTGCTCCCCGAATAATATAGGAGCGATTATTCTCTCTCCAATAAATTTGAATAATAAAAATTATAATAAAAATCCAATTATATATAGCACTATTAGAACATGGAAGCAAATAAAACAGAATCTAAAATTAAGAAACCTATCTCTCTTAATACCAATAGTCAATAACCCATCGTTTAAACCTTCAATCATAGATAAATCATTTATACAATGGGAAAGAATGGGAATCAAAACGCTCGAAGATCTGTATGAATTAGAAAAATTACTATCATTTCAACAACTACAACTGAAATATAATTTGAAAAATAATCAATATTTTAAATATCTACAAATCTGTGACTATTTGAAAACACACACAAAAGATTATTATAATATGCCTTCCGACTTACTAGATGAAGCAATGAAGACAAAGGCGGAATCAGTTAATTTAATATCATACTTATATAATATCATCTTAAACATAGAAATACCCACAACAGATGGAATTAGAAGAGATTGGGAACAAGATTTAGGTATAAAAATTTCAAAAGAGAGTTGGGATAATCATTTATTACAGGTGCATAAATGTTCGATCAACGTACGACATACGCTTATCCAATTTAAAACATTACATAGATTATATTATTCAAAAACCAAACTAAATAAAATCTTTCCTAACGTCTCACCAATCTGTGATAAATGTATATGTCAAGAAGCTACCATAGCACATTCTTTTGTTTTTTGTACAAAAATCCAAAAATTCTGGTTTGAAATATTTGATATTTTTTCAAAATTAATCAAAATAAAACTGGTACCAAAACCAGAATGGATTATTTTTGGAATATCGGAAGGTATTCCTGAATTAAACGTGTATCAGAAGAATTTACTCAATTATGGGCTAATAATGGGAAAAAAGCTTATACTTAAATTCTGGAAAAATGCGCCCACACCAACAATAAAAATGTGGACATCAAATATGTTGGAAACATTACATCTGGAAGAGATGAGATTCCTCCTAGTAGGCAAAGTAGACCAATTTCAAAAGACGTGGTCTACGTTTTTGGACCTATTACAAGCATGAGGTGCAATAGTAATTTAGAAAAACAAATAAATAAATAAAAGGTATCTGGACCTGGTAATGGGAGGTAAAACAAAAACAGACTTGGTTGGTAGTTCCTTCTCTATGAAGTATGTTATAAGAGTTATAATAGAGCGATTGTTCCTTCTTTCTTTCTCTTTCTTTTCTAGGGTCTATTTTCTAACTTTACTTCCTTCTCTAACTTCTTTTCTAAGGGGCTTTCTTTTCCCAACACTCTTTTGCACTTCACAACCTTTGCGCACTTTCTTCACTTTTCTTACTTCTTTCTTTTTCTTTCTTAAAGTTTAAAAAAGTGAAGCGGTACAAAAAATGTATTAATATATACGTGTTGTACATTACTGTAATCTACCGTACTTCTATTAAAAAAATTATTAAAAAAAAAAAAAAAGAAGCTAAAGAAGAAGCAGAAGAATAAGATGCAAAGTTTGGAAAGACTTTACAAACAAAGCAATATATCCGGCCTTTTGAGGGAGAATACACAAGCCACTCTTGGCTATATTTCTCCATTGACTTTTGTTGAATAAAGAAGAGTCTTTGTGCAAAACCTGGACTGCTTTTTATACACTCGCTTGGAATTTGAAAATGGTCCACAACGATGCTGAACTTGAGAGGGGCCCCTTTCTACCCAATAGGAGATGTCCTCATGTGATAATTCTGTCCACATGCAAACGTCTTTTACAGTAGATCTATGTTTGGCATCATCTATATCTGAGTCTGGAATACCTTGGACTTGGCTTACCTTACCATTATTTTCTTGTCGCTCTTTAGCCTCTCCCTGTCTATTAAGTGACTCCTGAATTAGTTCTATATTTTCATTTTGAGCCAGCATCATGGCTGCTTTCTCATATTCAGCTTGCTGTTCCAAGTCCTGCTTTGCTGTTTCTGTTTCAGGAAGGTTTTCTTCTGGTTGAATGCTAGTAGTTGGCTGGATAGCTCCACCACACTGATTTCCCTGTGTTAGTATCAATGTATCTACTTCACCGCTGGCATTTGTTGCCTCTGTCAGTGGCTGATCCAAGAAAGCAATGATTCGTCTTAACTTCTTTACCATATAATTTTCAAGTCTCTTTCTCTAGCGCTTGCTAGCACCACTTTCAAATCTTTTACTCATGCTCAGATTAGAATCTGGAAATGAAAAGGAAAACAGTTATCAACAGTTATGTCTTCAACATCTTCAACAGTTATTAGAAAGGAAAACATGAAGGGGCATTCTCACAAAATGGGATCTACTTGAGTGAAGAAAAAAAAATTCTGTATAATATTTGGGAAATATTTCTTAAAGAATTCTTCCTTATTGACAATTTTATTACAAAATCTGAATCAAATCTGCTTCCAAAAATGTTTACAAAACGAGTATGCTTTTTCCTATCATTAACAAATATGCTACAAATAATCTTAGTTAGGGGCATGACAGAGAAATTCACTTCAAGTTGAAATCTAGCTATGCCAGGCTGGGCATTTGGATTGACAATTTTGCATTTCTTCTTCAGAAAGATCTGTTTAAAATGTAAAGAAAAAAACCCACTGAACAGCATTAACAGAAACAAATTATTATTTGCAGTTTTAGAAAAAAATGTTAAAATGATAAAGTTTAACGTTAAAACAAATAGTAAATGCCCAACACAAAATTCATATTCATCAGTTTCATCTAATCAATTAAATTCATCTAAATTCAATTATTAGATCTAAACATCTTTCCATTTCTTAAGAAAAGGCTAAAAAATTTAAATAGCCAAAGTATCCAAATAACAAATAACAAACTGATCCCATTCACACAAGAATTCACAATATAACATGATTTGTAAATCAATTTGTCATGAATTTATATGCCAAATGGAAGGAATTTAATGTTTAATTCCCATAAATTAATCCAAAAACATCCACTCTCAAGATAATCAAAATCATTATTTTTTGCACAATACATCTGACTAAAACTGTACTGTGGATGGATAGACAATAACACAAAATATAGATGCTTTAGATGTTCTTATGACATGATTGTGCAAAAAAATAATGAATTTGATTATCTTGAGAGTGGATGTTTCTGGATTGTGATCGATTGGAATGTGGCCACTGCCATGATTTAAGCCCCTATCGGCAGGCAAGACACGGCTGATTCGTATCAGAGCATAAATAACATTTTTCGCATCAGCAGATTAAAATGAAGCCACACCAAAAAGCAAGAAAATATGTTAAATAAACGACATACCTTTTGTTTTGTCCTGCACTTGTGATCCGTGATGTTGAAGACGTTGAAGGCATTTTTAGTCGTGTTCAACTTCAATCCAGCGATGCAATCGACCAGCAACTTTTTTTTTTTAAACACGAGCGCAATCGCAGAACAAATTTTCTTCATCAGCTAGCAGTCCGAGCAAATTCCTCTCCGACAACCAAAGCAAGCCTGCAGTTTAATCCCGCCACCCCCCAAAGCCTCCGGAATCGCACGCACAGGCAGCAGGCAGATCTGCAGCGCCACTGATGGTAGGTTTTGTAACAACGTTACTATGACAGTGTCAAAAATATTATACACCTTGGCCGGAGGCCCCCTAGATTTTGAGGCCCTAGGCTTCAGCCTACCAAGCCTATAGGTAAATCCGGCTCTGGCTGATGACCATTGCCAATCCATGCTGGGACCCTCACTACCTTCCTCTTAATTGCACATTATCTCGATCAAGAAGATTCCTCATCATTCATCCATGTACATCGTTTATTTACTCTCTGATTTTACTTCACTTCTGTGGTGAACTATTGTGTAATCCAAATGTGTTATAGTCATACAGTGTTGAAACAAGCCATTCGGCCCAACTCATCAATGCCAACAAAGATGACTTTCCATGGTAGTCCTATTTGCCTGTTTTTTACTCAGATCTCTTTGAACCTTTCCTATCCATCCTTTCCTATAAATGTCTTTTAAATGTTGTCTTTTAAAAACAATTTGTAAAAAATGTACACCTGCAGTTAATAAGCATTCTATATGGTCAAGTAAGTTTATACCTTCAGGAATCTGTCTGATATTTCATTAGCTCAAATTATTTTAACCAACATCCTACTAATCAGAATAAGCAGAAGTCACTCTCCTCTATCAGGCAGCTGCTTAAATTCATCCTCAAGCTGTGGTATAAATCCATTCATAATGGATTCATGGATTTTTGATTTCATATTTTTGGTTCGTTTGAAAACAATGGAGGTGAATTTTGGAAGCAGAGCATGATGTGCAGTTATTGCATCATGTGCATTTAATGCTATCAAGTGAAAATGAATTTCTTCCCCACATTATCAAGGTCTGGAGATATTGTAAGTACTGCAAAATAGTAAACCATGTTTGGTTGGGAAAAAAATAACCTGCACTTGTACCTTTATTTCAGTTTTGACCGGAAAAGTCTGGATGAGATGTAAATTCATTTGATCTAATGCCATGTCTGTGCTATATTAATACTGGTAGCCAAATATCATGTAAACGTCCAAACATCTAAAAGGTTATCATGGGGATGTTAGTGCTGTGATATAGCAGGTGTTGCTTTGGCAGTATACCCTCAGCGGGGAGGGTTTACTTTTTTGGAATTATCAATTCATTCTTAACAACTGTTTAGCTTTCAATAACTAGTGAAGGAAAAGAATCAAGCATTTTGCCATTTCTTTCAGTTACTTTTTTTTTGCAGTTTTTTTAACAGTTATAATGTTAGATTATTTTTATCACTACATTTAGGGTTAGATTTAATTATTTTATGTGAAGCAGAGCATGGAAGACATAAAAACAGAAAATGTTGAAAACTCATGAGAGGAATAGATTGGGTAGATGCACAGAATCTCTTGGCCAGAGTAGGGGAATCGAGGACCAGAGGACATAGGTTCAAGGTGAAGGGGAAAAGATTTAATAGGAATCTGAGGGGTAACTTTTTCACACAAAGAGTGGTGGGTGAATGGAACATGCTGCCAGAGGAGGTAGTTGAGGCTGGGACTATTCCAACGTTTAAGAAACAGTTAGACAGGTACATGGATAGGACAGGTTTGGAGGGATTTGGACCAACGCAGGCAGGTGGGACTAGTATAGCTGGGACATGTTCGCTAGTGTGGACAAGGAAGACTCTATGACTATGACTCTCAGCATGTCATCAAAACTTGGAAATTGAGAAAGCATCATGATGTGGCATCTCGGGCAGGTATATGGAAAAGTGCCCTTAGGACAGGGGGCGGTTAGAAGAGATGCAACACAGATCAGAGAATGAATGGAACAGCTCCTTCAGAAAGCTTTGAAGGAAAGGAATGATATCACTGCTCATGGAATCTTGTGAAGGATAATCCAATGCTGGTGAGGTGGACAATGAGGAGCAGGAGACCTCATCTTTGATCTGGTTGGGATAAGAAGAAATGCAAACAGAGTGGTGGGACATAGATGATATACTGTCTGCATTTCAACGACTTGAATATAACAGGTATTTTAGTACTTATGAACGTCTCCACAATTAATGCACATGGCTGATCTAGAATTGTTTATTTTTAATTCATTTTCTGAAATGTCATCTCTGCGCTTCTCGCCAGTTTTGTTCAAATTAATAATTTTTACGTTTTGAAAATTTGTTACACACACTCCACCAACAACCAACTGTTCATGTGTTTTAAACAGAATAAATACTTGTTTCTTCGATGTACTCATCAAACTTTTATATGTTAGTTTAAATGGCTATTGGGGAGAGATTGTGATGTGAGAACATAAATAGGGGAAGGAATGTTATTCAAACCTTGTCTCTGAATTAATAAACAGCTTTAAAGATGTCATTCCTGCCTTTAATTGCAAAATTGCACACAGACTCTATTTTTATTATGCCTCGACTCATGACATAAATATTTTGTTATGCAATAAGCAACTGCAAGTTCTTACTTGAGTACTCTCGTGTAGAGAGGCCAGTCATATTTTTACAAAACTGTACTCATCTCCACCATGGGCCCATTGAGTTAGTTAGCCATGATTTTCTACAGCAATTCCTTTGCCTATTACATTTTTTCATAGTTTAAAATTTTTCTCAGAAATATGACCAAAACTGACAATATTTTGCTACCTCAGAATATACTCAGTTGGGGATTTAGGTGGTGAGAAATATATGATGGTATTTGGAGGATGCTCAAACAGTGGCAAATATACTTCACTGGTGTCTAGTGCTTCTTCACAGTCACTTTCCTCTTGATCTCCCTGTCGTTACCTCTGCCCTCACCGAACCTTCCAATTGCTTTCTTTTTAACTCACCAAACAGAACAAACAGAAGGCTGCCATTGGCAATGCAGCTTGAAATCTGAAGCCACTGCATGTGGTCAGCTGGCCTACCTGATATAAATGGCAGGAGTATTTCAAATGGAACCAAAACATCTCTGGATTCATGGGGTTTTAATTTTGGTCTTGGGTTATCAGTGGTTATGAGGGAATAGAAATTTCAGGGAAACTCCATTTCCTAGTTCTGACAAAACATCTTCACCTGAAACTTTAACTTGTTTCTTCTCTCACCCCGGATGCTGCCTTGTCCTCCTATTTGTTTCCAGCATTTTTTCTGCATTAAATCTAATTTCCCACCTTGTGTAAAATGTTCATCTAATTACACTGGGGATGTTAAAATGGACAGACCTTGTTCAATCTCATCATGGTGGCTATCGGAAAATTGAAAAGTCATGGCTTTTTAACATACATCTAACCTTAAAGAAATTGCACTTTTCACTTACATTGACTTTTATTACAGATTTTATTTGGCTGAGCAGAAACAAGACTACAATGAGCTCTTTATGCTTTATTATGCTTGCAAACCATTTTCTGTGGTCATGTCTCTTAACCAAGCTGGCAGGGATAGATTTACGATCAAAATTCTGAAGTAGATGGTGGAAAAACAAGACACTGAACCAGAAGTTCACAAGATCCAACTAATTTATAACTAATTCAAATTTTAAAATGATCATACATGTGGCTGAACAAGAAAACGTAAGGAACTCTCGAACTATACTTTTAAGGATAATTCTCTGACAAGAAACAGATACAAGACTACGATAGGGCTGTAATAATGTATCAAAGCTTTCTGATGAAATGTCTTTATTTTCTATGCCAGTACCTGCACCGTGGTGCTGCAGTAGAGTTGCTGCCTTACAGCGCCAGAGACCTTGGTTCGATCCTGACTATGGGTACTGTGTACAGAGTTTGTACATTCTCCCCGTGACTGCATGGGTTTTCTCCAAGTGCACCATTTTTCACCCACACTCCAAAGACGTATGGGTTTATAGGTTAACTACCTTGGTAAAAAAGTAAAATGGCCCTCGTGTTAATGTGTAGGGATTGTTTGTCAGAGCAGACTCAGTGGGTCGAAGGGCTTGTTTCCGTGCTCTATCTCAAAACTAAACGAAAC
The DNA here is from genome assembly GCA_038087875.1 of Malacoraja senta. Lineage (NCBI taxonomy): Eukaryota > Metazoa > Chordata > Chondrichthyes > Rajiformes > Rajidae > Malacoraja > Malacoraja senta. The sequence continues at coordinate 19,272,420 of CM075985.1, read as the reverse complement.
TTAGGGAAAGAGCCCATCAGAGGCATCCCATGATCCTGCTATCCCAAAGACCTTTAACCTTGTTCAAGGTTCAGTAAGGAGTATGATGGATCACCCTTCAATTGCTTGGAAGAGAGTATCTCTAACAACATCTAAAACACTTGCCAGAATTCAATCCAGTGGATCAAGTCTGATTGGCATCGGTCGGCGCGGTCTTGGTGGGCCAAAGAGCCTGTTTCTGTGCTGTTTCTCTAAACTAAACTAAACTACCACTATTAAAATGACACGGGACAATTTATTTATGTACACATTGACTTGCATTAGTTCTGAGCAAGACCCATGAGCTTTATTGGTTTTTCTGACATTGTGAATGTTTTATTCAATAGTTTTAAACATTTCAGAATGTTGTTGAGAAACTGTTAATAACTGCAGTTCAAAGCATTTTATCTGATACTAATCCCATTGCCAGGTGAAACTGCTACAAATTTATTGACACAGGGATGAATTCACCATGGGACTTTAACTGTTACAATGATGTATACCGACTCAATAAGCATTTGAAAGTGTAAAATGGTACCAGGTAAAGCCAGCAAAGTCCCATCAAGGATAGACCGAGGGTCACCAAAGAGGTTGATAGTAGTTCAGCACTGCACTCTGGTTGTGCTAGGACATTGACATTGAGAGAAAGGTCGTCTCGACACCAGATTCTCGATCTCCTTCCCATACTCCGTCTCATCCTTATTTGATATCCGGCCCGCAATCGGTCCATGGTTGGTGACCGATTTTCGGGAGCTCCAGCAACAGCAACTTTGTCCGCCCCGAATTTAAGGCTTGAATCGGCCCGTTCGCAGAGCCTTTCATCGCTCGTCGTGGCTTAAAATCGACTGTGGGATCTTCCATCGCCCGGCGGGGGCTTCAATATCGGGAGCCTCAATCGACTCGACGCAGCAGGAGAAAAAGCAAGGAAGAGATAAGACTTTTTTTTACCTTCCATCACAGTGAGGAGGTGCCTGGAGGAGAGTCATTGTGATGGATGTTTGTGTTAAATTGTATTTAATTGTGTGTTTTGTTGCTTTCTTACTGTTATGACTGCATGGCAATGAAATTTCGTTCAAACTTGTTTTTGAATGACAAATAAAGAAATTCAATTCAATTCAATTCAATTCAATTGTGTCATCTGCAAATTTGAAAATTGAATTAGATTTATACATGGCTGCACATTCGTGGGTGTACAATAAATGGAATGGCAACCCAAATTCAACTTTAAATATAAACTAGCTTATTTTGAACATGACCTCCAGCAACAATATTGCTTAGAATATGAAAATAACTATTGTTGCTGTAAACGGTATAAATAGGCTTTGAGAATAGTTGAGATCTTTGGTGCATTTTGCTAAAAAAAATCCAATACAAGGATGACATGATATTTTGAATAAATCACAATTCCAGCAGTTTTACAACCTTGGTGAAATTAATGTGTGGGTGAACCTTTCAGTTAAGAGGTGGTGTTTCTCAAATATTGACTTTGAATTTACATCAGGCAAGATGGGATGCAAAATGACCCAATAACTCTCTAAGTCTTGTTTAGTTACATGGTTCAGTTTGGGCTCCCACTCAACCCCAAAGAATTCACTGCCTAAGCAGTGGGTAGGCGTAGGAGTTATGGTCACAGTAGTCTATCTCAGGGACCTACGAAACAAAAAATCCCGTAAAATGTAGGGATGAATGGCCCTGGTTCGTTCCTGGTTCGTTCACATGGTCTTGCTGTATTTTTTTTTAAGTTCCTTAAAATAGTGAAACAGTGACACGGTCATAGTGACACAGGTTAATCAACAAAGTGACGTTGCAGCACTTCCTTGCTAGTAGTTACATGATTTGTTGAGTAACCTGTATATCCTTTCAACTGATAAGACGGTCAATTTGTAGACAGGGAGCGTCTTTTGTATACTCCCATAACTTATGCAACAACGGGGCCACTCAGATACAAGTATCCGTAGGAGTTTTCAATTCAAAATCCAGACCCCAAATTCCAAGACAGCAATTCACCAGAGCCAGTTGTTAAATCAACTTCAGATCATTTTCAATCTGAAAAGAAACTCCTTCGAAACATTTTTTATAAAGCTTAAGTGCTGTATGATTAAATAAGATAATCTGTGGAGGAATACTAAGAAGTTATCAGTTAAGAAATATGCAATACATAATCTTCAAAAGATATCCAGTTACCTACCCATAATGATCATTTCAGTTCAGTTTAGTTTATTGTCACGTGTACTGAGGTAGAGTGAAAAGTTTTTGTTGCAGGCTATCCAGTCAGCAGAAAGACAATACATGATTACAATCGAGCCATTCACAGTGCATAAGGGAATAACGTTTAGTGCAAGGTAAAGCCAACAAATCCCGATCAAGGATAGACCGAGGGTCACCAAAGAGGTAGATAGTAGTTCAGCACTGCACTCTGGTTGTGAAAGGACATACCAGGACACAAGGTTCTCGATCTCCTTCCTTTTTTTTTTTTTTTTTTATTTTTTTATTTTTTAGAAGTACGGTAGATTACAGTAATGTACAACACGTATATATTAATACATTTTTTGTACCGCTTCACTTTTTTAAACTTTAAGAAAGAAAAAGAAAGAAGTAAGAAAAGTGAAGAAAGTGCGCAAAGGTTGTGAAGTGCAAAAGAGTGTTGGGAAAAGAAAGCCCCTTAGAAAAGAGGTTAGAGAAGGAAGTAAAGTTAGAAAATAGACCCTAGAAAAAAAAAGAGAAAGAAAGAAGGAACAATCGCTCTATTATAACTCTTATACCATACTTCATAGAGAAGGAACTACCAACCAAGTCTATTTTTATTTTACCTCCCATTACCAGGTCCAGATACCTTTTATTTATTTATTTGTTTTTCTAAATTACTATTGCACCTCATGCTTGTAATAGGTCCAAAAACGTAGACCACGTCTTTTGAAATTGATCTACTTTGCCTACTAGGAGGAATCTCATCTCTTCCAGATGTAATGTTTCCAACATATTTGATGTCCACATTTTTATTGTTGGTGTGGGCGCATTTTTCCAGAATTTAAGTATAAGCTTTTTTCCCATTATTAGCCCATAATTGAGTAAATTCTTCTGATACACGTTTAATTCAGGAATACCTTCCGATATTCCAAAAATAATCCATTCTGGTTTTGGTACCAGTTTTATTTTGATTAATTTTGAAAAAATATCAAATATTTCAAACCAGAATTTTTGGATTTTTGTACAAAAAACAAAAGAATGTGCTATGGTAGCTTCTTGACATATACATTTATCACAGATTGGTGAGACGTTAGGAAAGATTTTATTTAGTTTGGTTTTTGAATAATATAATCTATGTAATGTTTTAAATTGGATAAGCGTATGTCGTACGTTGATCGAGCATTTATGCACCTGTAATAAATGATTATCCCAACTCTCTTTTGAAATTTTTATACCTAGATCTTGTTCCCAATCTCTTCTAATTCCATCTGTTGTGGGTATTTCTATATTTAAGATGATATTATATAAGTATGATATTAAATTAACTGATTCCGCCTTTGTCTTCATTGCTTCATCTAGTAAGTCGGAAGGCATATTATAATAATCTTTTGTGTGTGTTTTCAAATAGTCACAGATTTGTATATATTTAAAATATTGATTATTTTTCAAATTATATTTCAGTTGTAGTTGTTGGAATGATAGTAATTTTTCTAATTCATACAGATCTTCGAGCGTTTTAATTCCCATTCTTTCCCATTGTATAAATGCTTTATCTATGATTGAAGGTTTAAACGATGGGTTATTGACTATTGGTATTAAGAGAGATAGGTTTCTTAATTTTAGATTCTGTTTTATTTGCTTCCATGTTCTAATAGTGCTATATATAATTGGATTTTTATTATAATTTTTATTATTCAAATTTATTGGAGAGAGAATAATCGCTCCTATATTATTCGGGGAGCAATCCCCTTTTTCCATTATAATCCAGTCCACCTGCTGGGCAGAATTGTCCAGCAGGTGAATCATATTTTTAATATTTACTGCCCAGTTATAATACATAAAGTTAGGGAGCGCTAGACCCCCCAACTCTTTTCGTTTGTTAAGGTGTGTTCTTTGTATTCTGTGGGATTTGTAATCCCATATAAAATTTGTAATGTCTAAGTCCAGTTTTTTGAAAAACTTTTTTGGGAGATATATAGGTATTGATTGAAATAGGTAAAGGATTTGTGGTAAGAAAATCATTTTTATAGCATTTATCCTACCTATTAAGGACATCGGAAGTGTTTTCCAAAATTTAATCAGATTATTTAATTTCTTAAGTAGGGGATTATAATTAGCTTTAAACATATCATGGTAATTTCTAGTAATCTCAATTCCTAAATATTTGAATTTTTCCATAGCTATTTTAAAAGGGAATTTCCTGAGATGTGTTGAGTCTTTTGGTTTAATCGACATAATTTCACTTTTGTTCCAATTTATTCTATATCCTGAAAAGGATCCAAAGTCCTCAATTAAGTTTAATATATTTGGTATACTAATTTGTGGTTTTGTGATGTACAGTAGTACATCATCAGCATATAGGGATAGTTTGTTGTTTGAATATTTTGTGTTATAACCGTGAATATTCGAGTGTGTTCTTATTTTTTCAGCAAGGGGTTCAATTACCAAAGCAAATAACAGCGGTGATAGTGAACATCCTTGTCTGTTGCCCCTAGATAATTCGAATTTTGAAGATAGTATATTATTAGTTAGTATTCTAGCCGTAGGTTTGTTATATAGTAGTTTTATCCATGCAATAAAGTTTTCTCCCAATTGGAATTTTTGCAATACTTTGATCATATAGTCCCATTCTACTTGATCAAACGCTTTTTCTGCGTCCAGTGAGATGATAGCTAACTCTTGGTCATAAGATTTATGTGAATGCATTATGTTAAGCAAACGTCTCAAATTATTAAATGAGTGTCTCTTAGGTATAAATCCTGTTTGATCCTCATGTATTAGTCTACTAACATACTTGCTTAATCTATTGGCTAATGTTTTTGCTATTATTTTCTGATCCGTATTTAACAAAGCAATAGCTCTATATGATCCTGGTTCTTCTATATTTTTATCTTTTTTAAGTATTAATATGATCGTTGATTCCGCTAGTGTTTCAGGTAGGTTTTGCTCTTTATAAGCATATGTATACATTTTTTGTAATCGTGGAGTAACTATATCATAAAAAGATTTATAAAATTCATTACTGAATCCGTCTGGTCCTGGTGTTTTTCCATTTTTTAGTGTTTTTATTGTGTCTTCTATCTCCTTAGAAGTAATTTGTGCTCCCAGTTCCTCTTGTTCCCTGCGTTCTAATTGTGGTAGATTACAATTATCTAAAAATTCTGAGATTCGATCTCCTTCCTATACTCCGTCTCATCCTTATTAGCTATCCGGCCCAAAATGGTTGTGTCATCTGCAAATTTGAAAATTGAATTAGATTTATACATGGCTGCACAGTCATGGGTGTACATGGTGTAAAGAAGGGGGGCTGAGAACACATCCTTGAAGGCACCTATGTTGAGGATTATCGTAGAGGAAGATTTGTCCCCCAACCTCGTTTATTGGGGTCTGTTGGTCAGGAAGTTGAGGATCCAGTTGCAGAGATGAGTGCTGACACCAAGTCCTGCGAGTTTGGTGATAAGTATATCAAATCCCTCAAAATACCTCTCATCATTGATACCACATGTAGGCTTGGCACCAGGAATGAAGCCATCAAGATAGAGGCAATAGTGCCATCTTCTAAAGCCATGTGATATCATATAAATCATGTCCAATATAAAACAGGATTGCTTTATGCACATGATCTGTGATAAAATACATTACATTTGCCTTGGTTAGTACAGATTACAAAGAAACAGACCATGGTAGTGGCTATGTTTCTCTATTCATTAAACAACACTTGACAATGCTTCATTATGTTAAACAAATAAATTCTCTCAGAGGATGTTTGAGAGAATTTAATTCACTTTTATTTTCAATAGGCTTTTTCAATTTCCATTTTGTAGATTTTGGCCAGAAATCATTTTGCGTACTCTAAAGTATGTCAGAACAAAGAAGTCATTGAAAATCTGAACCACTGATAAATTTAGAGTAGCTCCAGAAAAATTACCTCGGTCTGTGGGGATTTCTGCACTGGCTTTAATTTAGGAGTTTGAATCAGAACAAAAAAAAATCTAATCTTTAACTGAAAACTGCTATATTATGATCTTCAATAATGCTGCATCTGTTCAGAACCATTCATCATTTATAAAAAGGATTTGTATTGCATTTTTTCATGTAATACAGAAAAGGTATCAGTATTGGGTGCATTATTTTTTCATCACTGTTTTTCATATTGAAGCATTCAACGTAAAATGTTCTTGAGATTTTGTTGCAGTAAATAAGGAGAATTTAGTTTTCTTCCTCAGTCCAAACTTTACCTCAAACGGGCTGCTTTAATATAGACAGAATGAAGACATTTATTGATACTGTGTAGATATGTGAGCTTTTACATTTGCTCTTTGTGTTGCAACAACCCCTCCCTCCTCCCATCCATTCCCCTAATAAAGGCAGATGGATAGTCTAACCTTCTTGTATTACCATAACCACTGGCTGCCTCTTCATTGATACTTGAGTGGTGACAATATCGTATCTCAACGCCACCAAAGCAACTGAGGTGGCCAAAGATGTAAAATACCTATACATTGGCGAGTGTTTAATTGTAAGCATTCATAAGTCTATGTTGTTCAACAGAGATACATTCCTTTAGAAAATATAAAATACCAACATTTGCAAGTATATCAAGTACAATTGTTCTTTATTTTTAGTTTGAATCTTGCATAGAAGTGAACCATTGTATTGAATAGCATCATTCACATTTCCGAAGGCAATAAAGCAACCTTTATCCCACCAAACACTTCAAACAATGAATAGTTATCCCAATTTATTGATGGTATTTCAATTTTAAAAAACAATGCAAGAATGTCATTGCACACTTACAGTAATAGCTTTCCACTATTCTGAACAGTATATGCTCCATGCCTTTAATCTTGCGACTATATATTTTTCCCTCAGTTAATCTGTGTAGATTCTCCTCAATATTAATTTTAGTTAATGCAACTGTAGGCTTTAGTGTAGGTTAGTTTCACCATGTCAAATATTTTAAGGGTGTAATAATTTCAAAATGTTTGTGGAACATTTAACTTTAAAGTGTATCCATATGCTGGATACATTGTTTAAAGACATACATTAACAGAGTATGCAAAGTCTCGCTCAGACAGCACTAACAGATAAAATAAGCCCAGTACCGTACAGAGCCTCAATCTTGACAAATTCAACAATCGCCTCACTATATTAACTGGCGTCACCTCAACAGACAAAAAATTCAGTGACGCTCTTGGACCGAGCCATGAATTTACACAGTTGTATATACCGACACCCTCCCATACAGAGGATGACTGATTGTATGGTCTACATTTCTAAGTTACCACAGTCACCAGGCGCTGAGGTTTGCAAACGCGCAAGAATGAAAACAAACACGAGCTTTATGATATTAGGTCTCAGCGCACTACATGTTTGGCTGAGCAGATTTTCAGTATTGTTACTTTTAAATTAATCTAGCAGAGCAAAGCAACACCCATGGTTAATGTAAGGGAGAATATGCCAAACATGATGTGTCAGCTGGAATGATTCTGCAAGTTTGACAGACAACTGAGCAATGTGTAATACAGATATATTTTCTTGAAATACACAGTCAATGCTATGCCATCTCAGAGGAACAGAAAACCTGTGATTATATTAATAATAATGTAGTTTAATGCAAAAATACGACAGAGGCAATCGATGTTCAGCCCATTAAAGTGTTTTATACTGTATGTGTGTGGAAAATTTTAATTTTAAAGTGTTTTACCATTTGCTATATACATTGTTTATAGTACATGTACAAAAGTTTTATGATATGTTATTTTAGTGTATAAATTGTAATCTGTACTGTACATGTACAAAAATTATGTTATATTTTAATATATTACATTTATTCTGTACTGTACATTTGCAAATATTATTTAATATTTTAATATCTAAAATGTCTCCCTAGATCGGATCTCTATTCAAATTATATTAAAATGTTTTCTTGAAATGTATTTGACACCAAAAACCTTTAAATTCTGAAATGTGGTAGTAGTGGTTCACATCCAAACATTTGATCTTTCTTCTAGGACTGAAAGGCAATTGTGAGCATTTCAAGGGTAATTTGGCATTTTCGTTAATCTGGACACTTCTGGCACAATTTACCCTTGCACATCTGATGTTATTTCTGCATGTCCCACATGGGATGAAGCCATTCCTGATGAAACACTTCCCTTGGTGTATTGCAGGGCATTGAGACCAAGACGGGTCTCCAATGCGAACTAACCAAACAAGCGGGTCTTTACAATGCAACTTTGAATAAAAATCCTTGCAATAATGAATCCATTTCACCTTTGATCCTTCAGACATTTCTTTCTTCTTTGAACCACATCTTTCCTGACAACCAGAGAGTAGTGCCAAACTATTATCTACCTCTTCATTGACCCTCGGACTAACCTTGATCGGACTTTGCTGACTTTATCTTGCACTAAATGTTATTCCCTTATCTTGTATCTATACACTGTAAATGGCTTGATTATAATCATGCATTGTCTTTCTGCTGACTGGCTAGCACACAACAAAAGGTTTGCACTGTACCTCTGTACATGTGTCAATAAACTAAACTGAGCTGAACCTTCCGAAGACCACCAGTCCCTTTGCTACCGTTTTTTCGTCTTCATCCATTGACCTTCGAATGAGATGTGTGTCAGCTCGGATTGTTCCGAAAGTTTGATAGACATGTGTTATACAGGTTTATTTTCCAGAAGTACGCAGTCAATGTTTGACTGAAATCCACAATGGAGGGTCTAGACTCCAAGCCCACTCCATTCCCTCCATTTGATCATTAACACCCCAATGCAAATGTTGCTTTCAGATTCCACATACCTCACAGTTCCTATCCACCCCACACCTCACTTGGATCTTTGGTCATTGACCACACTCTCTCAGGCCTTGTGTGCTACTGATGTCTACACGTAGACCATAACCTAACCATTCGGATGCAATAGGATTTCCAGGTAGTAGTATTGGCTCACAAGCAGTAACACAATGGATTTTGGCTGAAAATGTAGTAAATAATCTTTATACCACAAGTACTAAATGCTGACCATATTCAATGCCTCTGTTCAACGTCATCACTTGGTGGCTGTGAACACCCGCCTCTCGCACCATCAAAAAGCACCATAAAGTTCCTCAGCGCATGGAAGCGGAGAGACAGCTGCTAGAGATTGTGATGGTCTCGAGTCATGGTGTTGGTAGAGGTGGCCACGGTAGACCCTATGGCAGCCAGGATAAGCGAGTGGATCAAGTGCACTCTGCGGCAGCTGCACGGAATAGCAGCAGAAGCAGCTGAAGGCATCATTCTGGAACCAGGCTGACTCCTTCTTCATTGATCCAGTGATGACACTGGATCAATGAAGAGTTGAGTTAGCACCTTCATGAGAGAGCTGGATAGGGCTCTTAAAGTTAGGGCTCTTAAAGATAGCGGAGTCAGGGGATATGGGGAAAAGGCAGGAACGGGGTACTGATTAGGGATGATCAGCCATGATCACAGGGCTTGAAGGGCCGAATGGCCTACTCCTGCACCTATTGTCTATTGTCTATTGTCTATTGACATGACACCAGACTTTAAAGTGAGATATGCAAGAAATGAATAACTCCGAGATCAGATATTTTGGAGATTCGGAAATGACAAGATGGCACCAGAAAGTCCAGAAGAGGATTTAATGTACTCGCGTATACTATAATTTGACTGGATAATATGCAAAACATGCATTTCACTGTATATCACTGCATGTGACACTGTTTGGTGGCACAGTGGTGCGGCGGTAGAGTTGCTGCCTTACAGCACCAAAGAACCGGGTTCGATCCTGACTACGAGTGCTGTCTGTATTGAGTTAGCACGTTCACCCTGTGACCTCGTGGGGTTTCTCCTGGTGCTCCAGCTTCTCCCCACATTTCAAAGAAATACACGTTTGTAGCTAGATTGGCTTCTGTAAATTAACTCATTAACCCTAGTGTGTATGCTAAAACTAGCGCATGAGTTGGCGCTAGTAGGCTGCAAGGCTTGTTTCACACGGTATCTCTAAACTAAACTATCTTTACACTTGACAATAAATAAATCAGTGAACCATTGAATTAGTGAATAGGGGAATAACTTGCTTGTCTTGACATTTATTGGGATTATAATCGTTGACTCTCCTACCTTTAGCATTGTAAATGTCACCATTTACAGAAACCTCAGCTGGACAATACAAGTAAATGTTGTAATGACTAAATCAGGTTGAGATCACTCTATCTCTGAGCATCCCAATGTTAGTAGTTTAAATGAGTGCACTGACTATATCCTCCTGCACCATCCTGCACCACCTCGAAGAACAAGTATAACAGATACACAGAAATGCAATGCCAGATAATGAAATGCAATGCCAGAGAACGTATAACAGATACACTGAAATGCAATGCCAGATAAGATCTGCCCTGCACTTATTCTACTGATTGTGTACTTTTGGGTATCTTTCTTTCTTTTACCCGACCATTAATAGCTTTGCCATTAACCTTCCATGCTTCAAATCTGGAAATTATTTCCTTAAATTCCACTGTCTCAGACTTTCCCTCGAGGACTTTCCTTAAAATCATCTTCTTTGACCAAGCTTTGTATCTTTTTAAAAGAACATACGGTGTAACAAGTAGTGTAGGAAGGAACTGCAGATGCTGGTTTAAACTGAAGATAGACACAAAAAGCTGGAGTAATAGCGGGACAGATAGCATCTCTGCAGAGAAGGAATGGGTGACGTTTTGGGTCGAAACCAGTCTGAAGAAGGGTCTCGACCCGAAACGTCACCAATTCCTTCTCTCCAGAGATACTGCCTGTCCCGCTGAGTTACTCCAGCTTTTTATGACTTTCGACAGTGTAACAAGTAACATTGACTAGAACACCACAAAACAATTTTCCACAGCGAAGATGTTTTGCAACTGGCAGTCTTTGCTGTCTTTATTTATTAAATGAATGTTAGAGTTAATAGTTTGTTTTGGAAATAGATATGCATACTGTCACATGAGCAAAGGCCCTCTTGATCCCCCATAATGTGAAGGCTACTTTGTCAAGATTTTCTTCAGAAAAATTCTTTGCATTGTTTTCAGCCACGTGGTTTTGAAGAATCTCAGTATTGCAACAATTTATAATGTGTCAATGCTAATTCGAAAGAGAGCATTTATCCTTTTACAGAAAGCTGGACAACAAAATCAAGATGAAGTCACATTCAAACAAGGCACTGCTGCTGATTTGTAAGCACATTAATTAACCATGATTTAAAAATTATGTGAATATATTTAAGTCTGAGGCAGTACAAATACCTTGGAGTGTACCTGGACAGTAAACTGGACTGGTCCAGGAACGCTAAGGCCCTGTACAAGAAGTACAGAGCCGGCTGCACTTTTGGAGAAGCCTCCGCTCCTTCAACATCTGCAGTAAGATGCTGCAGATGTTCTACCAATGGGTGATAGCCAGTGCCATCTTCTTCGCTGCCGTGTGCCGAGGCAGCAGGGCGATGGCCGCGGTCGGCAATAGGATTAACAAACTCATCAGGAAGGCTGGCTCTGTCCTGGGGGCGGAGTTGGATTCATGGGAGGTGGTCTTAGAGGGGAGGATGCTCCTCAAACTGCGGAGCATCCTGGACAATACAGCTCAGCCCCTCCATGACACACTGGTCAACATGAGGAGTACCTTCAGCAACAGACTGGTTCCACCAAGATGCAGTACAGAACGACATAGGCGATCCCTGTGGCTATCAAACTGTACAAATCCTCCGCCATCTGTCGTGGGGTAGACTGACTCCCCTTCCAACCCCCCCCCCCCTCTTTGCACATCCCCAATCCTTTCCACTTGTCACTTTGATTTCATGTTTCATCTATTTTGTGTTTTTATGACGGTTGGGAGATCAATTTCTCTCCTGGGTTAGGAATAGGAATACTTTATTGTCACATGTGACTAGGCACAGTGAGATTCTTTGCTTGCATACACAATGTATACAAATAGCAGCCACCTACAGCGCTGACACTATTACAAAGCATGCCGGCTCCCCCTTTAGTCTGGCCCCCCCCAACAGTTCCCCAATGGGTCCTCTATTGTACTTCCCCTCCCTCCTAACGGCGGTCCTCCAAACTCTCATCGACCGTCGACCGCCGATCAACCTGCGAGGACCCATCGTCGCAAGGCCTCACTGCTGCCGCCGCCTAGACCTCATCGCTGTTGATACCCCACTTCACGCCTCTGTGGTGCCGACCCAGGCCCCAGCCGCGAGCTCTGTCAGACTCTTCGCCCAACACGGGCTTCTACCCACAAGGCTCCGACCAGGGCTTCTACACGGCGATCCAGGAAGCATCGCGATCGCGGTGCCCCGATAAAGGCCTCCGGCCACGTTCCCAGTCCACAGCCACGGCTGGGATAAATAAAGTTCTATCATATTGTACTAACATAATTTTTGTTTCTTCGCAGGTTACAAGAGCAATGCCGTTGCAGGTGATACAATACACTAAACTGTCTATTTGAAAAACAGCATTGAAATGTATCTGCAAGAAGCAAAGCCTCTAATACTTTAAAAATACATGAACTCGTGACTTATATAAAGCAAAAAAATACGAATCATTATTTCGAATTGCACTCTTCTCAGAAATTTTCCTTATTATCAAATTCTAGTGTGCCAGCTCAATATTTAAAACATTTTGTTTCAAAATTAATCAATTTATTGTTTGGTTTACACTGATCAAAATATTATAAAGAAGAGCTTTCTCTGGTTACTTAGAGAATTCATCCAAGGGAAAGTGAAGCTGTGCTTCAGGAAGTTACAGACGTCATTCTCACGTCTGTGGTCATTAAACCAATTTCAATGGGACTGAAGGTGAAGAAGGAAACGTGAGCCAAAGTTCTTGAGTGTATTCAACTGAACCCTGCTGGAAACATGTGCCTGTGTGGATGTCAAGTGAGGACAAGGATCAGGCTTGGCACTGCTAGTTTTTCAAATAGCCTAGCAACATCTGTTATTTAGATTCGTGCATTAGGAATGGTGAGTTGGTTAAGTTAACAAATGCCATTCATCTTGATGTTAAAAATGAATAGGAAGTTAAAGAGAAAAACATATAGTTTCGCAAATTTATAGAAGGTAAACTCATAGTGTTGGATGCACACAATCTCCAGGGTATAATTCATATTGACCTTCTGAAAATATACCAAGCCCAGTTATTATTTGGAGACACAGGGAATTGCAGATGCTGGAGTCTTGACAAAACACAAAGTGCTGGAGGAACTCAGTGATCATGCAGCATCTGTGGAGGGAATGGATAGGCAATGTTTCGGGTCGGGACCCTTTCTTCACGTTCTAAAGAAGTCAGAGTATTAGTGCTGATCATAGAAACATAGAAAATAGGTGCAGGAGGAGGCCATTCGGCCTTTCGAGCCAGCACCGCCATTTATTGTGATCATGGCTGATCAAGAAATGATCATGGCTGGTGATGAAACAAGCAACGCTTACCCTGGGTGTTTAGATGATGACTATTCGGTTTCGGAATTTGTGACCACACAAACAAGGATAGATAGATAGTTTATTGCCACATGGACCATGAAGGTAGAGTTAAATTATTTGTTTATACATACAGTACACAAAAGAGTTGCCTTAAATAACCCTTAAATATTGTTGGTCTCTTCTTCCATCTGGTTCTTCTTGATCTCGGTGGACCCCCCATTGGGGTCCCTCTATGTTCTTGGGAGCCCCCCCACGCAGGGTCCTCTCTTTGTTCTCTCTCCCCCCCCCCCCCCACACACTCTGACCCAAAGTTTTCATGTTCCCATTCCCTCCACAGATACGGCTTGACCTGCTGAGTTCCTCCAGCACTTTGTAATTTGCTCAAGATTCCAGCATCTGAAGTTTAGTCAGTGACTCTCTCTTAAGAAAAGTAACTTGGGTGATGTAATTTTATGAAAGGTATAAAGTATTTTTCAAATATATATTTTACTCGTTAATTACTTTTCATTACTATGAAATATTATGGGGTAAAAATTCTTCTTTATTGTGCTGTTAACATCATTGGAACCTTATGTTGAAACAACTGCCAATTCTTGACAACCAGTGATGAAATACCAGTTAAGATGTTTCAAAGGTTGGATGTCTGTAATAATTTGCTGTGATCTCTGTCAAAGAAATTGTGGAAAAACACAGCCCTATATACTAGCTCAAGCACAAGAAAGCTATATTTTTCTAGATAATGTTTGATGCCTTGCATTCTTTGCTTTGTTTAGGTTTTGGTTTATTATTGTCATGTGTACCATGGTACAATGAAAAGCTTTGTTTTGTATGTTGTATCAAATCAGGTATTAATATACATGAATACAATCAAGTCAAACTTAAGTGCAAAAGGTAGTGCAAAGGGGAAGATACAGAGTGCAGGATATACAGTAGATCCCAGCATTGTAGTGTAACAATGGTATAGACAAAGGCCAATGACCACAATGACCGCAAAGCACCCTGGTTTATGGAAGGACCATCCGAAGCCAAATAACAGAGGGGACGAAGCTGATCCTGATTTTACTTCGGAGTCACGTGAGTGACTACGTGAAGAACCCCGCCAGGACGCATGCGTGTCATATCGCTACACGCATTGTGAAACAGTCACACGGGTGGAACGACGTTCCCCCTCAGCGGCAAAATTCAAAAGCCGGGAACTGCAGGTAAGTGATACTCTGCGTTCTTTTTTTGTTCTACATACTGTTTTACAGGTGTAGACTCCAATGGACAAAACGAGGAAAACCAAGAAGGCTGCTCCAAAGCTGGCGAGGGAGGACCGCGGAGTTGCGGGCAGCCAGCAGCGGACAGCGGCCAGCGGCACGGGAATCACCCGTAATGGGAACAGCTGTGCCCGACTTCGGCCTCGCACCGGCCAGATCTACACCGCGGCCGGGCGGTAAGGCAATATAAAAGTCTAATAGAGTCGTCGATTCGGATGAGTCCGACTTTGAGCAGCCGCGAGCGGCCAGCGACCGTGAACGCTGGAGCCGGATGGAGCGGCTTATGGAGCAAATGCTCCAACGTGACAGGCTCCGGGAGATGGAGTCTAGTCACTGTGGGAATTTAATACACCCACAGCAGCACCTCTTGTAGGTCTGCACAGTGCATCTCCCTCGTCAGAGGGGAGTACTGGGGGTCAATTCTGGGCTGACCCTGAAGAGGGGTTTCCAGAACAAACATCAAGTGTGCGAGGGGTGCAGGAAGACCAAAATCTACTGGACATGGTGTCCCAATTCGTACAGCCAGACCAAACTGGCTGAAACCTGGAACCAAAACTAGCTGCCAGTATTGACTATATGTAATTTAAGCAGCTACAGGAACAGGCTATATTGGACACCACGGCAAGACATTTGCCACCTGGGAACTGTACATCCCTGAATGTTCCCATTGTAAATAATTGCATATGGAAACACGTCGGAGCAGGAGTTAGAGGCATGGATGTCAAACTCCAAAAAGTACTAAAGCTCCTAACAACGGGAACAACAGCTTTCGCCCGGAAAGTAGATGAAAAGGAGATGTCGCAGGATCAACAGGATGCACTGGCACTGCTCTGTAATACACAATACAAAATTAACGTCATCAGGAAGAGTGCCATTCGACCTGCTTTAAACCCGAAATTTGCAGGTCTGTGCAAACCTGGCAACATAAAACCACCAATTTTACTATTTGGAGGTAACCTATCCAAACAAGTCAAAGAGCTCGATGAGGAGGCAAAAACCCTGGGGCTCATCAAAGCGACATCATCAAAACCCTACTATGGTCATAAACAGCACCCTTATGCACCCACCAGTAGAACAAGACAAACTGGTGAAAGCTCAAAGGCCAGGTACACTGCACATGGGTCTTTTTAGGCCATGGCCCAGACCGGCCTTCGTGGAAGATGCGCAAACCCCCAACGCCAACCCAACCACAAACCCAGACGCCGGCGCCTCAACCTCCATGAAGGATTCACAAAAGGAAGTAAACCAGCCACTGGTAACTATGGAGGTAGGTGGGTCTGGTTCCTTACGAATTGCAGGGAGTATGGAGGTTGGTGGGAGATTACACTTCTTTCTGGATGAATCGAGTATGTTAACTACAGACACTTATATTTTAAGCAGTATCCAGGGATATACCATAGAATTTATACACAAACATAGCCCTCCAGTTCAGCATGTACCGAACCGAATGTTCGTACTTTCAGGTAAAGAAAAATCAGAAGCACATGCTGAACTGGATTAGCTTTACGCAAAACGGCTAATTGAAAAAAACCAACACGAATCGCTGGAATTTGTGTCCAATATCTTTACCAAAAAACAAAAAAGATGGTGTTGTCGCATCATCATAGATTTGACAAATTTGAATACTTTTGTACAATATATTCATTTCACAATGGAAACCTTTGTTACTGCTAAACAATTGATTTCCAAAGGTTACTTCATGGCTAGCATCGATTTAAAAGATGCTTACTATTCAGTCCCTATACGAGGTGACCACAGATGTTATTTAAAATTCAACTGGATGGGACAGCTCTGGCAGTACAGAGCACTACCAAATGGGCTAACAGCCCCTAGGCTGTTTCGCTAAAATTTTGAAACCAGCTCTATCGTTTCTGCGGAAACAAAAACACATGGTGATGGCATAACTAGATGACATCCTCATTGTGGGCAAAACTTTGCAATTGGCCAAAGAAACGGTAACAGCCACAAAACAATTATTTTAAAAATGGGTTTATCATCCATCCAGTTAAATCTAAATTAAACCCTTCCACCACAATGGATTATTTGGGGTTCACCATTAACTCAGTTCACATGTTGGTGACTTTGCCTAAGGAAAAGGCTATAGCCTTAATAGAGGCTTGCAATACCCTCATCAGTAAACCATCCATCAGATTGGTAGCAAGAATAATTGGCAAAATAGTGGCTGCCTTTCCAGCCACACAATTTGGACCTTTACATTATCAAAATTTACAGAGGGCAAAAATACGAGCACTCAAAGTTAATGCTGGTCATTTTGACAGACCAATGAAGCTACCAATCGAAGCCATAATGGAACTAAAATGGTGGACAGATAACAGTCAGCATTGTTCCAATCCAATCGTTATCAGCAACCCTTCTATGGTGCTACAAACGGATGCCAGTGCACTTGGTTGGGGTGCTACCAATTCCATCTCCAGCTGTAGAGCCTAAAGTCATATTGTTCTGGGTTATGTCACCAGCATGTTAGACTACAGATTGACAATACCACGGTGGTAGCATATATCAACCACATGGGTGGAAACAAATCGATATCATGTGACAAGCTGGCCAACACAATTTGGCAATGGTGTATCCAGAAATATATTTGGATATCAGCCACTTACCTACCAAGTAAACTAAATTCAGTGGCAGACACCAGGTCACGCAAATTTAATGAAAATACCGAATGGATGTTGGATAAAAAAGTATTTGCTGATATTACAGCATGGTATGGAACACCAGATATCGATCTATTCGCATCCAGGCTTAATCACCAGTTATCAAACTATGTTTCATGGGAACCAGATCCTGGGGCAGCGGCGACAGATGCATTTTCGCTGCATTGGGGGGAAATTGTTTATTTATGCATTCCCTCCTTTCTGCCTCATCAGTCGGGTATTAAGGAAAATACAGCAAGACTCTGCGTCTGGTATTTTGGTAGTACCCGATTGGCCTGCTCAACCATGGTTCTCTGTGATATTCGACATGGTATTAGAACCATGCATCACCATCTGGCATAGACCAGATTTACTGGTTCATCCCGTAACAAGGGAAAGCCACCCATGTCATAACCATATGAACTTATTAATTTGTAGAGTCTAAAAGTACCTCTACTGCAACTGGGACTGACGGACCGAACAGTGAACATTATTTCAGCGGCCCACAGACAGTCCACCAAAAAACAGTACCTGGTATACATCAGGAAATGGGAGATGTACTGTCACAGAAACAACATCACCTACACATCCATGAACATCCTGTCTGTTCTGGAATTCCTGGCAGGCCTCCATTACGATGAGGGGCTCAGTTATAGTGCCATCAACTGCGCCAGAAGTGCCCTGTCAACATATCTATACCAAGGAACAGAGCGTCATTCTGTTGGAACTCACCCCCTGGTAACAAAACTTATGAGGGGAATTTTTAATATCAATCCCCCAAGAACCAGGTACTCCCAAATATGGGATGTGAGTATTGTCCTGATGATGCTAAGGAATTGGTCTCCAGCAAAACTCTGTCCCTACAAAGACTGACACTGAAAACAGTCATGCTGATGGCATTGGTCACGGCACAAAGGGTACAGTCATTACATAAGTTAAGACTGGACAACATGACTTCTTCATCTGTAAATATAACGTGTCATATTTATGAATTAGTCAAGCAGAACAGACAGGGGTCAGCAGGTCTCAATATAGAATTTAGGGCTTACCCGACAGATGATCGTCTCTGTATAGTAAGACATTTACTGCTATATATGGAGAACACGAAAATCATCAGAGGCAAGAGATGGCTCTATTAATCAGCCACAAGCAACCTCACAAAAAAGTGACGGTCCAGACCATCTCAAGATGGCTGAAACAGGTTCTATTAAAGGCTGGGGTGGATACTAACATTTTCAAATCTCATTCCACCAGGGCTGCAGCTACATCGGCAGCTATGCAGTTGGATGTTCCGATGGACCAAATCCTCAAGACAGCAGGATGGTCAACGGAGAAACCTTTCCAACTATTTTATCATAAACCAGTAATTAAATCTGGAATGTTTGCAGAAACAATTTTAAGTTCTGTAATATAATTTCACCCCATAAATAGGGGCTATAATTTGGTGTTAATGGATCATGGATTTCAATGTCATATTCATGTCTAAACATGTTAACACAATTCCTCCCATAGTCATTAAGGCAGATGTGATGCATGGACTCGTTTCCACGGCATGAAATCACAGAGCTTTGAAATCTTCACGTAGTCACTCACGTGACTCCGAAGTAAAATAGTAAGATTAAACGAGAACTTACCAGTTCGAAGTTTGATCATTATTTTATGAGGAGTACGTTGAGGGAATACGTGCCCTCCGCTCCCACCCTTGATCATATACTCAACTGGTATCATCTTTTCTAATCTTACTATGTTCAGTCATTACAGTTATCTGTGATTTCACACCGCTGCTTTGAAGAATGACACGCATGCGTCCTGGCGGGGTTCTTCACGTATTCCCTCAACGTACTCCTCATAAAATAATGATCAAACTTCGAACTGGTAAGTTCTCGTTTAATCTTACTAATCTACTAGTATGCACTTTCAAGCTTCTGTATCTTCTGCCTGACGAGATCTCGGAGAAGAACGAATGATGGTCAATTTTCCAACTGACTGACAGGCAGATACAGGATGCACTTGCCTGCTATAGGGAAATATATAATGAAAAGAAGAAACAAACTGTACAGTCAAAACTTGATATCTTCCTGAAGAACACTATGCCTGCTAAACAATTAACAAGTGTCAATGCCCCAGGGCCTTCTCCCACTATTCTTGAGCCTTATCAGAAGAGAGAGAATGTTTGGTAGCTTGGGTGTATTAAATGCATTTTCGACTAACGATATTTTCGTTTTATGAAGGGTTTATCGGAACGTAACCCCATTGTACGTTGAGGAGCACCTGTATAAACATACAGAGAAGGCAATAAAACCAGTGGAAGCTGAAGTTGTGAGTCATATACACTGGCATGGTTGTCCATTGGTCCTTTGCTCCCCTGAAGGCAATAGGAATCAAATCAGTTTTGGACATTGGGCAAAAACAGCAAAGGCAAATTGTCTGTTCATTGTCCAAGGCCAGAGAGTTCTGAATCTGTGGAATTCTCTGCCACAGAAGGCAGTGGAGGCCATTTCACTGGATGTATTCAAGAGAGAGTTAGATATAGCTCTCAGGGCTACAGAATCAAGGGTTATGGGGAGAAAGCAGGAACAGGGTACTGATTCTGGATGATCAGCTGGCTCGAAGGGCCGAATGGCCTACTCCTGCACCTATTTTCTATGTTTCTATGTTGCGAAGGCATCTGATTTAATTCCCATTGACTTTGATGGAGAAGTGCATCAGACAAAGTGAAAGGTGGATTATGATAACATTGCCCTTCCCAAACCAAGCAGTTCAATAAAATTTATTCTCCGAGATAACTAATGAAAAACTGGTTCTTGATCTGATTGTCACCCATGGTGCCATAAGACAATACCTATAAGAGAAAACGAGAGCAAATGTATTTCAAAACGTTGGAATATTTCTAGTGTCTGATGATTGGTGTCCTGGCGGGTGTTGCAGTAATAGAGCTTTTGATAAACCTTCTTACAGGAAAGTTGAGCAACGGAGGGATATGAGTCGAAAAGATAAAGAAATGAAAGGGAAATTCCGCAGAAAGCAATGCAATTTAAAACTGTGAAACAGACAGAAAAGGAACAAAACCATTGATGGTAAATGAAGAAGATTCATTTCCGAGAAGTGAAAAAAACTCTAACTGTGAAATCTGCATCCTTCCTCCCACTTTGTCATTTGATAGCAGATTATAGAATATAATGAATGGATATCACAAAACAGGGAGTTATTTTTATACATTTCTTAACTCTCTGCTGAAAGTACAAGTTTGCAGGGAAATTCCAAACACAATGTAACCTTAGTTGAAGTGAATGCCTCAATTAGCCTCCACAATGAGTTTGCTCCCCCTCACAGGGGAAGCTCTGACTATCAAGGTCATAAGGTCATAAGGAATAGGAGTAAAATTAGGCCATTTGGCCCATCAAGTCCACTCCACCATTCAATCATGGCTGACCTATCTCTCCATCGGAACCCCATTCTCCTGCCTTCTCCCCATAGTCTCTGAGTGCCAAATTTCAGCAGCTGAGTCTTTACTCCATAACTCACAGTCAATTTGTTTAGCATATCACAACCAAATTCTCCCTCCTGTCTGTAACTCTTAAATAGAATGGTGTATAATTGTGCATAGTAGAGTAGTAATGTTCACACCTATTAATGGCTCTGAGTCCCAGTTGAGAACATACAATGTTTAGAAAATATAATTCATAGGTGTTGAGAGGAACTGTTGCAAGACGAAACTGAAGTCTACTGCAAACCTACCAACTCCTGCAGTTATCTGGACTACACCTCCTCCCAACCTGCCTCTTGCAAAAATGTTATCCCCTGCACTCAATTTGTCTGACATTCCAGGACATTTGAGATGTCCTCTTTCATTGGTAATCGTGGTTTCCCCCATGCTGTGTCCCGTTGTCCTGCTCCCACTCCCCCTATCCCCAGACAGATCAAGCCTAGAGCTCCCTGGTTACCTTTCACCCACCATATCCGCATCCAACACATCATTCACCAACATTTATGCCGCCTTCAATATGATCCCTCCACCAGTCACATTTTCCTGTTTCCCACCCCTGCCCGCCTTCCACAGAGACCGCTCCCTCTGCAACTCCCTGGTTCACTCATCCCTTCCCAACCAAACCACCCCCTTCCCAGGCACTTTCCCCTGCAACCACAGGGAATGCAACACCCATCCCTCTATCTCCTCTGTTTGTCGGCACTGGGCCTGTACTCGCTGGAGTTTAGAAGAATGAGGGGGGACTTCATTGAAACATACAGAATGGTGAAAGGCTTGGATAGAGTGGATGTGGAGAGGATGTTTCCACTTGTGGGAGAGTCTGGGACGTTCTTTTAGATGAGGAGAAATTCATTAGTCAGAGGGTGGTGAATCTGTGGAATATCATGCCACAGAAGGCTATGGAGGCTTTCAGTGGATATTTTTAAGGCAGAGATATAGATCCTTGATTAGTACAGATGTCAGAAGTTATGGGGAGAAGGCCAGAGAATGGGATTAGGAGGGAGAGATAGATCAGCCATGATTGAATGGTGAAATAGACTTGATGGGCTGAATGGCCTAATTCTATTCCTATTCCTTATGACCTTATGACCTCCCTTAGCACAAGGGGCCCCAGTGGTCCATTCAGGTGAGACAGAGGTTCATGTGCACCACCTCAAACCTCGTCTACTGCATCCGGTGTTCCCGATGTGGTCTCCTGAAAATTGGTGAGACCAAGTAACTTGGCAACCATTTCGCCAAACACTTGCGCTTGGTCCACCAAGGTCTACTGTATCTCCCAGCAGCGTCGGTGATGGGAGCCTCGGCGCTATCATGAGCCTCGACATAGACGGTGGTGGGACCTCGGCGGCAATGGGAGCCTCTGTGGTGGTGGGGGGACTCGGCGGCGGAGGGAACCTCGGTGGCGGTGGGGCCTTGCGATCGACCCGAGGGGAGGGGCAGAAGACAATGGGGACAAGTCTATGTTTGTTTGTTTGTTTGTTCATTTGTTCTGGTGAAGGCACCGTGCACACGGCAGCCAACCAACAGTCGCTTGTCTTTTTCTTTTTGTTTTCACTTTTTATTTCAAGTTTTCGTGTACCTTGTTGTGTTTTTTGGCAGACCAATTTCCCTCCGGGGATGAATAAAGTCTATCATATCGTATCATATTGTATCGTAATAATTTTAACTCCCCTTTCCATTCCCATACTGACCTTTCTGTCCTGGGCCTCCTCCATTGCCGAAGTGAGGCCACAGGCAAAGCGGAGTAACAGCATCTCATATTCTGCCTAGGTAGCTTACAACCCTACAGTATGAACATCGAATTCTCCAATTTTAAGTAACCTCTAACAAACTCCCTCTCTCCCTCCTCTTTTCCCCACCCTCCCCTGTGCCCCACCTTGATTCACACCTATTTCTCACCTCCCCCTCCCCCTCCCCCTCCCCCTCCCCCTCCCCCTACATTTCTTCCTCTGGCTTCACAATTCACGACTTCAATCCATTTGTCCCACACCTCTTTTTTTCAACTCTGACCTTTGTCCAGCCACCTGCCTAGCAACCCCTCCCCCACCCGTGTTCACCTATTACCTGCCATGCTTTGTCCTGCCCCTCCCCTCTTCCAGTTTTCTTCCCCCACTACAACCAACCCAAAGAAGGGTCACAACCCATAACGTCTCCATATTCTCCAGGGATGCTGCCTGGCCCGTTGAGTTACTCCAGCACATTGTGTCCCTTGTAAGTTGTTGGTGTTGTTAAAGTAAATGCTTATTCCATGCAATCTTAGGTTACTGTGAAAAACTCATATTAAGAATGCTTCTTACATACAAAATCTGAAATTAAGACTGGTGGTTTATTTCTGGGGAGCACCCTTAAGACAAAAACAGTGTAGAACTAATTGTGAGTTAATTGTGTTATTTTCTACAGTTAAGCTAAAATGTAATAGCTGCTTAATTCCTTTATTCTACAACAGAGTGTTTGAGATAATTATAATTCTAACAATATAGTAAGTAAGTAAATAAAACTTGCTGGAAAGTTGTTCATAACAGCTGTAGTTGTCGAGTGTTTGACAGTGTTGTCTTCTGGCGATTGATGGATTTGTTCTTTCCAAGGTGACCTATTACCAACTTCTTTCCAAATCCACTGCAGAAACATACTCATGGATTTTTGTTACCCTATTCATCCATTTTATTTGCTTCCACTTATCTGCTATCATTTATAACACTACAGGAGCTCTAAGAGGATTTCAGCGTGAATTTATCAGTGTCCAAGTGATAGTTTCCCATGTTTAGTTTAGTTTCAGTTTAGTTTAGAGATACAGCGTGAAAACGGGCCCCCCTGCCCACCGAGTCCACATCGACCAGCGATCACCCATACACTAGTTCTATCCTGCACATTAGGTGAAATTTACAGAAGCCAATTATCCTACAAACCCACAGTCTTTGGAATATGGGGAGGGGGTGTGAGGGGGGGGGGGGGGGGTAAACCAGACCACCTGGACCACCTTAACGGTCACAGGAGAATGTACAAACTCCACACAGATAACAACCGAGGTCAGGGTCGAACCCGGGTCCCTGGTGCTGTGAGGCATCATCTCTACCGCTGTGCCACTTTGCCAACCAATATATTGTACATGTGTATATGTTGTGGGTGTAAGTGTGTTAAAGAAACCTATGTCAATGCCCAACACTTTTCGCAATCTATCTCATTGCAATGTTGCACCTCTCCACCAACAAACTAACCCTTTATCTTGTATTTGTACATGTAGATGGCTTGATTGTAATCATATATAGACTTTTCGCTAACTGGACAGCACGCAACAAAAAGCTTTTCACTGTAGCTCAGTACACGTGACAGTAATAACAATAAATTAAATAAATTAAATAAACTTCACATGTTCTTGAGACCTGGACTACCTGTGGCAAGCACCTCCAGAGTACTAGAAATCTACCACATGCTACCTCCACATTATTCTCCAAATTACCAGAAGAATATGTGAATCACTATCATCAGCATTGAAGTCCTAGTTCTTCTCAGCCACCTACATTTGTATGCCCTACGCCCTGCATCAGGGCAGTCACAGTGGTGCAGTGGTAAAGTTGCAGCCTTACAGCGAATCCAACACCGGAGACCCGGGTTCGATCCCGACTACCGGTGCTGTCTGTACGGAGTTTGTACGTTCTCCCCGTAACCCGCGTGGGTTTTCTGCTACACTCCAAAGACATACAGGTTTGTAGGTTAATTGGCTTGGTAAATGTAAAAATTGTTCCTAATGGGTCTATGATAGTGTTAATGTGTGGGGATCGCTGGTCGGCATGGACCCGGAGGGACGAAGGGCCTGTTTCCACGCTGTATCTCTAAACTAAAATTCCTAAACAGACATTCTGTTTCCTCATAACGGAAATTACCAGGCAGACAGAGAGAACTGTACAGAATGGCAACAGCCTCCATTAACCCCTGCCACTGGCCTGATCATCAAAGTGGAGAAGGAACATTTGGAATATCATTAAGAAGCTCAGAGACCATGTATCAGGAACACACAGCAGCAGACGCATTGCACCCAGCTCGCAATTACCCACTGATGAGAGATTATAATTATGACAACCTGTTTATATTCTTCACATTTGGTGATCAGTTGGAAATATCTGATTGCCCATTTTACTGACATGGCTAAGAGATATTGCTTCATAGCAGTGCTAATTCTAATCCAAACCAAGAACATAATAATCCATTTCTCTCCAGTGGTTTTAGCAATAGCATCCTGAAAACATCAGTGGATTTTTTTTTCCGCATTATAATTTCATTGGTCATAATTAGCACACATCCAGATGACAGCGGCTAAGTATTTACCATTTACTGGCAAAAGTGCTTGGTTCTGCTCGTCAGTGAGCTACTTATGGTTTTGTAAGAGTTCACTGGCCTTCTACTCAGGTAATTGGTGGATCATCCGTAGCTGTAACGGCCTTAAAGTGTCCATGGAGACAATAACCCATCACAAGTTCCCGACCCGAGACCTCACCTATTCCTTTTCTCCAGAGATGCTGTCTGACCCGCTGAGTTACTCCAGGGTTTTGTGTCTCGCACATTATCTGAATCTGAGATACGATGGCTAGGATTTACTAGATTAGTCTGCGGAATAATGCTCCCAATCTAGTCACCAATCACTGGCTGTTTGTGAGGAAGTCTTTACAAGGATGAATGGACTGGAAATGTCTTTGCCACATCTGAATTTGGTGTCCAGCTTGATGCTGGGTTGTCCGTCCAGTTTTATTCTTTCTCTACCCTACTGGTACAACTGAGGGCATTGCAAGGCTACCTCAGAGGCTGCTTCAGAGTCAACCATATTGTTTTGGAGACCAACTGGGTAAAGGTGGATGGTTTTCTCTCTAATGTGTATTAGTAAACCAGATTTGCTCGATGTATTCTGCCTGAGTTCAAACTGATTGTATCTATGTATGGAACATCCGATCTGTTTGGGTAGCATACAAAAGAAAGCTTTTCACTGTATCTCAGTCATGTGACTACAATAAACCGAAACCTAAGACAATGTTTATGACAATTTGGTCATTTTCATGGTCATCATTACTAAGAATAGTTAGGAATATTTTCTGCTAAATATCAGAATAATGAGAGAATTTAAATTCCACAGCTTCGAGCTCTGGTTTGTGGTGATCACATAGAAACAAGGAACTACAGATGTTGGCTTACACAAAAGGATACAAAGTGCTGGAGTAACTCAGTGGGTCAGGCAGCATCTCTAGAGACCATGGATAGGTGACGTTTCAGGTCGGGACCCTCATTCGGGCTGATGGAAGGGGGAAGGGGAAGAAAGCTGGGAGAGCTTTCAATACAAAGCATGTTTAGGAAAGAAATGCAGATGCTGGTTTAAATTGAATGTTGACACAAAAATGTTGGAGTAACTCTGTGGGACAGGCAGCATCTCTGGAGAGAAGGAATGGGTGATGTTTTGGGTCGAGACCCTTCTTCAGACAAAGCATGAAAGATAATAGGTGGACACGGGTGAGGGGAATTTTTGATAGGATGATGGTTGGAATAAAGGTCAGTGATTAAAGCAGAAGGTGTGAGACAGATGGATTGAAGAGTTGCAAATTGTGAAGTCAGAGGAAGGAATGTAGGAGGAGGGGGAGCAGAAGGGGTGGGGGAGGAGGAGTGGGAGGGGAAGTGGGAGGAGGACTTGAAGAGGGAGGGGGAGTGGGAGGGGGAGCAGGAGGGGGAGCGGGAGGGGAGAAATAGGTGTGAGTCCAGGAGAGAGGCAGAGTGGAGGCGAGAGGAGAGGGGATTATTGGGGAGAATGGGGAGTGAAGAGGGGGTGGGGGGTTGTTAGAGGTTACCTAAAATTAGAGAATTCAATGTTCCTATTATTGGATTGTAAGCTATCCAAGTGGAATATGAGGTGCTGTCCCATAATTACTCCTGGTCTCTGGATTACTGCTGCATTAACATTGTACTCTGACATTAATGGGTGCTGGAGATTTTTAGTATTGGACATGCAACGGATCAAACATGTGTCCATTGTTGCACTTATCCCTACCTACTCTGTATTAAGAACTTGATCTCTTGATTTTAACTTTGGACTGCGGGAGGAAACCAAAGTTCTCGGAGAAAACCCACGAAGGTCATGGGGAGAACGTACAAACTCCATGCCGAAAAGCACCCGTAGCCAGGATCTAACCCGGGTCTCTGGTGCTGTAAGTGCTTTAAGGCAGCAACTCTACTGTTGCACCAAAAATACACTTAATTTTGCTGCAGTGACTTATTTTTCTCTCTTTTCATTTCCTATCTCTTCTGAACCTGTATTGAGTTTCAATTCGCATTTATTTTGCACCTAATCTAATATACACTGTAACTTCAATATTTTACTTTGCACCGAAAAGTAATCTTTGCTTTTATCTCCTAAGTTGATTGCAAATTACTTCCAAAGGTTAGTGTTTTAACTAATACAAATCCAAAGAACAATGATTGACATGTTCAGTCAACAGATACGATCAAAGTCAATCTCTGTTGTGCATCAAAATAGGAAATCTTGTCAGTGAACTGACCACCCACAGAAAAATGGCACAAAGATGAATGTGACTAAAGGTTCAAATAGCTGTTTGTTGTTGAGCAAAGTAGTGCAAATTTGCTGAGGTTAGTATTTCCACAACACTTAACTGACCAAACTGAATTCCAAAGAACTTATCATTCCAAAGCAGTCAAAACCTGCCTGAAATATAATGCTGGTGATTTTAGCAGGTGAAGGCTTAATATATTCTTATCTCAGTCTTCTGTCAGCTATCTCAAGTATGCAGTACAGGAATGCTGGAAGAGCATGTTCAGCATTTGGTTGCTTTTATTACCGATGGTAATTTTGAACTTTATAGCTGAGGTCTTCGAGGATTCCTGCACAGGTGTGTGCTCTGACCTGTCCATTTTGTGATATTCGATGCACCTAACCATTTCTATGCACCTGGATGTGGGCTCCATGAAATCTCCCCCATATGCCTATTCTGTCAAAGCTGCATGTTGAAATCACTTCAAGAGACACCTGGATTGAATATCATTCACATTGTTGAAATATTTTCTAAAACGTGGCATTTAGAGGGAGTCAAAGTAAGCATGAAGTTTTGTAAATAATTTGGCTTCAGTTATGTGTGTAGAAAGTTAATTTTATTGAACAGTGTGTTCAAATGTGAGTACCGGAATACTGCTAAGGTTCTAGTAGGAATCTAAACACAGTTAGACCTTACATTTTATTATTTCGGTCTTTAAAGTTGTCGGCCTCTAAAAGCTTTCAAGGAAATAAAATACCAATAGAAGTTTCTTCTGAAGCGATTGCTCCACAGATTTGGTAGTTAATAAAAAAAATACACAACTTATTTTATTCATTACCTTAACTTATTCAACTATCTATGAGCTTGAGTCTCTATCCCAAATCTGAGTGTTCCCTAGAAAGTCCCCACCAAAATTATAAGGGCTAT
>CM075985.1:19070553-19243720 GCA_038087875.1 Malacoraja senta | reverse complement strand
CCTCCCCCTCTCCATTCTCCTCTCCTCATCCTCTCACTCTCATCCCTCCTCCTCCCATCCTCCTCCCACC
The DNA here is from genome assembly GCA_038087875.1 of Malacoraja senta. Taxonomy (NCBI): domain Eukaryota; kingdom Metazoa; phylum Chordata; class Chondrichthyes; order Rajiformes; family Rajidae; genus Malacoraja; species Malacoraja senta. The sequence continues at coordinate 19,243,650 of CM075985.1, read as the reverse complement.
CCATCCCTCTCTCCTCCCCCACCCCCTTCTCCCTCCACACTCTCCCCCCTCCCTCCACACTCTTCCCCTCACTCCCCTACCCCATCTCCTAATCCCATCCCTCCCCATCCCTCCCCTCCTCCCCCACACCTCTCTCCCCCTCCCCATCCCTCTCGCCTCCCGTCCCCCTTCCCTCTCTCCCCCCGCCCCCTTCCCCCTACCCCTCTGTCCTTCATCCACCACTCCCCCCACCCCTCCCTCCCCACTCTTCCACTTCTCTCCCCTTAACCCACCCTCTCTCTCTCCCCCCTCCCTTCCCCTTCCTCCCCTCTCTTCCCCTACCCCTTGGATGGGAGAGGGGGAGAGGAGGTGTGGGGGAGGGGGGAGGGAGGGGATTAAGGAGATGGGGTAGGGGGAGGGGAGGGGGAAGAGTGTGGAGGGGGAAGAGTGTGGAGGGAGAAGAGGAGAAACCCAAGAATAAATAACTGAATATGTTGAGGATCAACGAGAAAGAACACAAAACATGGAGCAAGAGACACAACGAAAATGAACATAACTGAATACATTTTATCTTTACCATTTAAATTGTTGTATTTTAAGTTATTTACATTTTAAGATTTAATAAATCACTTTTCCACTTGCAGCGCCTGTCAGCCGCTATCTCTCTGCTCTCTCTCTCTCTCTTTGATCTTTATCTATTTCTCTGCCCTCTCTCTCTCTCTTCCACTCTGTCTGTGCACACTCTCTCTGCCCCCCCCCTCTAGATGCACCTGAGAGGTGAGGGCTATTCATCAGTGGATAGGGTGGAGATGGGATAAAAGAAGCCAATTAATAAAATTAAGATAATATCAAGGGGTGTGATGAGTGTGTGTGTTTGTGGGTGCAAGATTCCAATCCCGCAACTGTGCTTTGGAGGAACAGACCCAACGGGTCTGCACTTGGTCTAGTAGTTATTAATAGTAAATTTATGATTTCAAATGTTGGACTTTATTTTTTGAATTCTTACAATCCAAGTGTTGTTATAACCCTTTCATGCAGTGTTATTTGTATTTCATTTGACCTCAGACCAAAGTGTCGACTTGTTTGCCTGTCTGTCTGTAATATCAGGAGCTGCGCCAAAACGGTACATGGTTGCGCAATTTTTTTTGCAGAATCTTACTCAGCTTTTTCCCGCGGTCGTTCATATCAAGTTTCTTCACATTTGATGTTATATTTCACGTTATTGATATTTCAAGGTTTAAAAAAACCAACTTTAACAAGAATTTTACTGTTCAAATCCTTCCTGCCAGCTTCCAACAAACTTCGATGCAAAGTTGCAAAACAGGAACACTCTGTGCTTCCACCAACTTTTCACCTGAATGAGATATCGCAGTCCACCACCCGACATTTGCAACAATGTTGCCATCATACAATACTTACTCCAGCGGAGGACAGGGGGGAGGTGTGGGGGGAGGGTGAATTGGTATTGCAATTGGGGAAGTGCAATTGGAATTTGTTTTAAAGTCCAGTGCTGGAGGAGGCAGGGGGAGTGCTGAAATCTTACATTTGGCAATGGGTTGAGTTGGGGGACCACGCCTCCCATGTGACAGTTGCTCTAGTTAATTATAAAAATAACTGCACAAAATAGCACTTCAACTTAATTTTTTGGGGTAGAATTTCGATATTTCTGGTTAATAGAAATGCATTATAGTATGTATTGTAATAACTAGATGCTGACCTTAATAATTGGTATTAGAGGACTTTGCTTTTCAACCTGTTCCATTATTTATTTATTTTTGTTTATGTTTATTTCAAATGATTGCAACTTTCCAACAATAGATTTATTGATATAACAGTAACCCAGTGGGATTAAATAGTTCAAATCGTACTGAAAATCAAAACCAAAGAATTCAATTTCAACAAAACTGAGCTTCAATTTCAACAAAAATGCCTCGGTTCATCAACATTCAGAGTGATTAAAAATCAGATGTTACTGTTCCAGCTATTTAACTTCATTGGGCTCTGAAAGTGGAACACTTTAGGAGGCAACATGGAGAAGTCCTGATATTCAAGATCATCTAGAATTAAATTGCCTAAAATACAGGAGTGTCCTTGATTACAACACCTGGTTTGAACTTTTCAGATATTATGCGTTGCATTCCCCTCAGCAGCAAATCCTTGTTTTTAATTTTAGTTCTGTAGCTTTAGAGATACAGCATGGAAACAAGCCCTTCGGCCCACCGAGTCTGCACCAACCTACGATTACCCGTACACTAATTCTATCCTATACACCAGGGGCCATTTACAGAAGCCAATTAACCTACAAGCCTGCATGACTTTGGAATGTGGGAGGAAGCCGGAGCACCCAGAGAAAAGCCGTACAATCACAGGGAGAATGGGGCGGCACGGTGGCGCAACGGTAGAGTTGCTGCCTTACAGTGCCTGCGGCGCCGGAGACCCGGGTTCAATCCTGACTATGGGGTGCTGTCTGTACGGAGTTTGTACGTTCTCCCCGTGACCGAGTAGGTTTTCTCCAAGATCTTTGGTTTCCTCCCACACTCCAAAGACGTACAGGCTAGGTATAATTGTAAATTATCGCTAGTGTGTGTAGGGTAGCATTAATGTGCGGGGATCGCTGGTCGGCACAGACTCGGTGGGCCGAAGGGCCTGATTCCATGCTGTATCTCTAAACTAAATTAAAACTAAACTACGAACTCCATACACACAGCACCCGTAGTCAGGATCGAACCTGGGTCTCTGATGCACCAACTCTACCAATGTGCCTTGTGTGGTTATTGGTTTTGTTATTTTGACACAAAAGGTAACGGAGATATGAAAGTTAACCCCGCAAAAAATGGATGTTGCACGTGATAGAAATATAGTCACCTACACTAGCAAGAAAGGTACATCTGTAGGTAGGTGGCAAAATGTAGACTTACGTGTAATACTAAACCATTATATGGGTAATGTATAGCATTAACAGCTGCAAAGATGGATTGAGGGAGCAAATAGGTTACCTGGGCTTCCTTGATGGGGTTCTTTATTGAACTAGAAAGCTGAGAGTTGGGAGAGGCAGACGGTGGCATTAAAATGAAATTCACTGTAACATATAGAAGTTTAAATAGAGTTTACAAATTTATTTGGTCAGATCTGCATTCCTCAAATTCCAACCAATCTTCCCCACCTGTTCTGTATCTCTATATGGGAGTTAGACAGGACAGAAATTTGCTTTTTTTTTGTTATCAATTTTCTCATCCAGGCCACGCACAGGTGCTGGAGTTGAATCAGAAAACACGGCGACAAATTATTTGTTCAGTTAATATCGTAGGGAGAGGGAAACAGATTGATGATCTTTCATTGGAAGTCTGATTAAGGGTCATTGAAATAAAAGTATTCTTTCTGATTCTTTCTGATTCTTTCTGATTCTATCTCTGATGCTGCCTGGTCAGTACTTTCAGCCTTTCCTGTTATTATTTCTCTTTCAGTTTGTCTGCGTATTTTGATCTTTTATTACCTCTTTAAGCAGCAACAGGTTACTTTGTTGAAAACTGAAGAGCCGTTGTTTATGTTTAGTCATGGAGTCATAGTCATATTGCACAGAAAACATCAGACCAACTCGTCCATACTGATCAAGTTTAATAACTGCTAGTTACAATAACCTGTCGTTTTGGCGTATATTTCTCAAAACCTTTCCTATCCATGTACATGCCTATATGTCTTCTATGTGTTACTATTGTACCTGCCTATACAACTTTCTCTGCTAGCTCTTTCCATATACGCACCACCCTCTGTGTGAAGAAATTGCCCCTCAGTTCCGTTTTAAATAGTTCCCCTCTCACCTTAAATATGACTTTCATCCTTTGTATAAATCTATAGGCTCACCCCTCAGCCTCCTGCGCTCAAGTAAAAAGAGTCCCACCCTATCCACCCTCCCCTTATAACTCAAGCTCGTGGGACCTGATCGCATTCTGCAGGTTTAGTGTGCAGTTATTAGTACAACCTTGAGGAAAATTGGTAAAACGTCAATGAGAGACTCTACAGCATGCTTCCTGTGAAAATGGACTAGGAGTAAAATAGCCTAGGAATACCACTGTGGATGGCACAGTGGTGCAGCTAGTGCAGGTACTGTCTCACCACATCAGGGACTTTGGTCTGACCTCTGGTCTTGTCAGTGTGGAGTTTGCATGTTTACGTTGCAACTATGTGAGATTCCTCCCACTTCCCCAAAACTTGTGGGTTGATAGATATGTAGATGAATGGCAGATTTTGGGAGTATGATAGTGTTGATGAGAAAATATTAGGTTCATGTAGAATTGTTGTGAATGGGTGGTAGATGGTTGACACAGACACAGTGGGCCGAAGGGCCTGTTTCCATGCAGTATCTCTCTATGACTGACTCTCTATGATTGTGTTTAATTTGATTCCTTTTGGCAGGTTAAGTGAGAATTGCTCTCAGTAAATCCCTTTTTGAAACTTTAACATATGTATATTTACTCCTACATTGCGACCCCTCTTTTTTTCCGGCATTATTTCGGCTGTTTTTCAGTATTTCAATATTTGGTTGCGCATAGTTCTATAGTGGAATGTGATTATTAGATTCAATTAGACTTTGTCAATTCCTGAGCATGTTCTTTACCGGTCAAAAACTCCAACTTTAGTTAATCCAGAGTGACATTACATGACTTAACCTCTGCCATCAGGAAGAAGGTACAAGAGCCTGAAAATTTAACATCCAGGTTCAAGAACAGCTTCCTCCCTACAACCATCTGGCGATTAAACACTACAACCTCCAAATAGGCTCCGAACTATATACTCCAAACTCGGGGCATTATTTTTTACTACTATTGTCTGAGTATTTGTCTGCTTTTTTCATATATACTGAGCTTTTTGTTGATGTTTATAATGGGTTTTACAAAGTACTATGTTTCCATATCTGTTGTGTTGCTGCAAGTAAGAATTTCATTGTTCTGTCTCAGGACATATGAATAGGAATAGGAACACTTTATTGTCACATGTGGCTAGGCACAGTGAAATTCTTTGGTTGCATACCCAATGTATACAAATAGCGGCCATCTACAGCGCTGACAAAACGCTCTTAAACACAATAAAACATTCTTGACTTGATTCCTGAGTTGTTGTTTCTTAGTTTTCTTACAATATACTAGCATTTTAAAACTTTAAAATGTGTTAAATCTGGGGAAGTGCTTAGGGTTTTCCAAATCTCTAATTCATTAATCTTCATCTGTAAAGCATGGTAGTCCTACAACCTCAGCAAGTCTATAACTGAACCAATAGGCATTTTACCATTAACTCAGTTTCTTGCTGATTCACTTGTTTCTCTATTAAGTTGGTAAACCAGTTGACTACTGGCTAACACATTATTGCATGCAACTAGTATGTCCTTTAATTATTGATCCACATGACATGGCAAGAAACTAGCCAGTCTTGTACCAGTGGAGCCAGTTGATGATTGACTTTGGAAAGATTTTTTCAAAAGCAGTCTTTAAAATACCATGTGCTTATTTTACTGCTGTGTTGCATAATTCTTTTCCTTATTTGGTTCAACGTTTTTAAGGAGCAGTGGAATTTGTAAGCCCATCTACATTTACGCAATTGATGGAAAAAACTTGCTTGGTAGGGGAATTTTACATAGTCATGTGCCCAGCTGAAGTGTTTGTGACATTTGACACAGTTATTTTCCCAATCAGGGGCAAAGGGTACAACAGGGGAAGGGGTGAGGAGAGTATGGAAAGGTAGAAATACAGCTTTTTCAGTGTATTTTAATATTTACATTCACAGCAAAACAAAACATCTTATGGAGTGAAAAGAGTAATCAAACAGTCATTAAATATTTGACTTTAAATTTGACTTTGTCACAAGGGTTAAAGTTCCATGACAATGGAAGTTGAGGAAAGCCCATTGAAACCTTAAATAAAAAGTGCAGGCAGTGTTTGTAACATTGGACTGGTCAACTGTGCCACTGCATTCCATAGATAGACACAAAAAGCTGGAGTAACTCAGCGAGGCAGGCAACACCTCTGGAGAGAAGGAATGGGTGATGTTTCGGGTCGAGGCCCTTCTTCAGACTCTGTATTCCATGCCACCTCCACTATGTTTCCTTGGAATATTTTGCCAAAAGGAGTCACAAAAACATAGAAATAGAGTAGACGAAAGAGTCTTCTTTTCACACCTTACCCTCCCATATCTCAGTGTCTCCCTCTCCCCTGACTTTCAGTCTGAAGAAGGGTCTCATCCTGAAACGTCACCCATTCCTTCTATGCAGAGATGCTGCCTGTCCCGCTGAGTTACTCCAGCATTTTATGTCAATCTGCAGTTCTTTCTTACACAAAGAGTACCCAAAAGGATGGAGTAACTCATTGGGTCAGGCAACATCTCTAGAAAACATGGTTAAGTGACGTTTTGGGTTGGGACCCTTCTTCACAATAAAGCACTGTAAAGAGCCTACTCTAAAGAGTGGTTAAGCAGAAGGTAACGGCACACACTCAAAACAAGTGATTAATGTTGTTGTGGGACAACAGAAGAGTTCGTCCAGGGATAGACACAAAGTGCTAGAGTAACATAGCTGGTCAGGCAGCTTCTCTGGATATAAAGGATGAGTGGCGTTCAGGTGGAGACCGGAATGTCAACCATCCTTTTTCTCCAGAGATGCTGCCTGACCCACTGAGTTACTCCTGCACTTTGTGTCTATCTTCGATATAAAGTAGCATTCGTGGTTTCTTGTTCCCCCAGGGAACTCCCAAATCCCGCGATACTTTTGCAAAGATGGGGAACCTCAAAAAATGTCTGGTCTGTCATGATTTAAACTTGAATTGCCGCAATGCTCAATTTTATGTATTCCTTCGCAGCCTCCATTCTATGTCCAGTTCACAAGTTAGATGTCATGACTTTATTGCCTTCCATCACAGTGAGGAATGTGGGGAATCTGCTGTGGTGGATGTTTATGTTAACTTTTATGTAGTTGTGTGTCTTGTTGCTTTTTTTAGTATTGCTGTATAGTACATCGAATATCACTGTTCCTTAATTGGTACACGTGACAATAAAAGACTTTGAACCTTGAAATACTCCCAGTCCCACATCTGGCTCAATAAAGGAACAAAGAAAAACTTTGAAATATTGACGAGAAGCGAAATTAAAAAAAACTATTAGTGCTTGGTGCATAACGTAACAGAACTCCTGCAGGCAGTGTCCAAAATGACTTGTAAAAATGCCACAATAGACCAATTAACAGTGATTGATTTCATTCTGAAAAAATAACTATGAAGATTTTATGGAGCATATAACCACAATTGGACATCTGAGGGTGCTGTCTCTTCACTGATGCAGCCAACAGTGCCATATTGCAACTCAGTTGTTGCAACTGCATGCTGCAGTCATCCCTTTACTGAAATTTCCGAACAGTGCTCAAATAAATTAATTGTTTTTAAATTATGAAATCCAACATGTTTATCACTGTAGATGTTACAATTGCATATATAACTAGTAGTTAAATGTCACACAGCCCTGAGAGTGCCTGCAGATTTTGAGCTGAAGGTAAACTGTACACTGTACACTAACATTCAGACCTGTGCATGGTGCAACAAATATTGTCAGTAATCTTGATCCAAGGACAGAAAAATTAATCTATAACTTTATTCTTTCGTATCCAGGAAGATCCACACTGGATCAATCAGGAAACAAGCTTGTGCATGGATAATGTTGGAAAGCTGTGGAAATTGTCATAAAACATCACTCTGAGATGTGCAAATGTTATGCCATACTTTCGTTCATGAAATATAATTGGGGGAAATGGGAAGTGGATATGGTGCGCGGAGATGAAAGCTTGTCCAACTCATAGGCAGTGCACTCTTAATAATAAATCGGCAGTCAATTTTACACGTCATTCCGTGGGAAAGGGAGCAGGGCTGCTGCTTGCACAGAGTTTATTTCATGCAGCTTCAGAAAGTCGATGTAGCCCATAGTACACATTTCAGGTTCGTTCGCTTGTGTGGCAGATGATGTATAGCTCGCTTTCATCGTCCAACATGTTGACAGAATTGGTCGCCCGATGCGTCAGAGTGCATCGTGTCGTCGTATCCGGGGATCGCCACAAGGAGGCTTCTGTCATGATCCCCACATTTCTGGTCATAAGGTCATGAGGAATAGTAGAATTAGGCCATTCGGCGCATCAAGTCTACTCCACCATTCAATCATGGCTGATCTATCTCTCCCTCCTAACCCCATTCTCCTGCCTTCTTCCCATAACCTCTGACACCTATTGATTTGGGACTGAAATTACAGAATGGTTTACCAAATGGGCTGAGAGGTAAAGCAGGTCTCAGTGACCCAATGGACCTCTGCGTCGCTGTGCTCCCGTGCCGCTTCCTAATCAACACCAACACATGGTGCTTGGATATGCTGGTCATGACGAGTTCCTGCTCCCTCAACCTGGAATATCTAACAGTGAAGAGCCATCCCTACTACCTGCCGCAGGAATTCACTTCAATCATTCAATCATTCAATGATACTTTATTGCCACCTGTACGTAGGTACAGTGAAATGCTTTGTTTTGCATGCAACTCGTCAAATCACGTAGCAGACCTCACCTAGGCACTACACAAGTGTCGCCCCGTTTTGGCGTTGACAAAGTTGCATATGTTCACCGAACAGTCCTATCTACTACCAGCCGCCGCATGTAACGGCAGGGCAGGTCCCGCCTGCTCCGCCCCTCCCTGCTGGTTGGGTCCCCCCATTTTTCTCAGGCCCCTGTGGGTCCCCCTTTTGTACAGGTTGCCTCCCCCCCCAACAACCGCCAGGTCCTCCCTTTGTTCAACTGTCCTGACAACAGTTTTCATCCCACTCCACGCTGATGGTGAGCTTGCATTGGATAAACTACATATGGCCAACAATGTCCATAAAATGAAGTACCCCATGGCCTTGTCCATAACAGCCAGGGACTTCAATCAGGCCAACCTCAAGAGTGCGCTACCAAAACATTATCGGCACTTCTCCTGACCCACCAAAGGCCCAAACACCCTTGATCACTGCTACACAAGCATCACACATCTTCCCGCCATTCTCCGACCACATTCTGGTCAATTTGACTACTGGTCCATATTAAAGGACTTTGTGGCCAGCCTAAATGAGTATACCACTGCCGTCACAGACTTCATCAGTAAATGTGTAGAAGAATGCGATGCCAAAGAAGACAATACAATTCCAGGTGTCAACTTCTGTACATCGGTGAGACCAAGCGCAGGCATGGCGATTGTTTCGCTGAACACCTCCGCTCAGTCCTCTTTAACCTACCTGATCTCCCTGTTGCTGAGCACTTTAACTCCCCCTCCCATTCCCAATCTGACCATTCTGTCCTGGGCCTCCTCCATTGTCATAGTGAGGTCCAGCAAAAATTGGAGGTACAGCACCTCATATTTTGCTTGGGTAGCTTACACCTCAGCGGTATGTACATTGACTTCTCTAACTTCAGATAGCCCTTGCTTTCCCTCTCTCTCCATCCCCTCCCCCTTCTCAGTTTTCCCACAAGTCTTATGTCTTCAACTTCATTATCTCTGTCCCGCCCACTCCCCTGACGTCAGTCTGAAGAAGGGTCTCGACCTGAAACGTCACCCATTCCTTCTCTCCAGAGATGCTGCCTGTCCCGCTGAGTTACTCCAGCATTTTGTGTCTACCTATGACTATACAAGCGAGAGACATAAAATGCTGGAGTAACGCAACGGGTCAGGCAGCAACTCTGCAGCAAATGGATAGGTGACGTTTTGGTTTGGAAGCCTTCTTCAGACTTCAGTTCCCTGTTGTTACAAGACAGTAGATGTGTTCCCCAATCCAAAAAAATGGATGAACTGGGAGCAACACTCCCGGGTAAATGCCATGTATACAGCATGAAGGAGCTCGATATTGACTTCAGCAAATAAAGTGGTGTACATGCCCCAGTCAACATAAATTGTGCAGAAGTGGAGATGGTTGACAACTTCAAGTTCCTCAGTGTAAATACCACCAACAGTTTGTTCTGGATTAAATACATCAAACCTACGGCCAAGAAAGCCCACAAATGCCTCTACTTCCTCAGAAGACTAAGTAAGTTTGGCAAGACTCCAGCAACAGCTTTGCCCTAGAGCGCAAGAATGTAGGCCAGGCCATCACACAAACCAACCTCTCCCATTGCTCCGGTACAAACTTCATGCTGCTTAAGAAAAGCAGCCAACATGATTTACACCCCGGTCATTCGCTCTTCTGCCCTCTCCCATCGGACAGAAGGTACCAAACCTTGAAAACACATACCAACATATTCAGAAACAGCTTCCGCCCTGCTACAGAATCAGAATACAGAATGGTCCTCTCATTAACTATGGATGTCATTCTGATCACACAACCTACCTCAATGCAGACCTTGCACTTTTTTAATTTGCACTTTCTCTTCTGCTGTAATAGTATACAGCTGTAACACTGTATCCTACTGTCTGGTATAGCTCTCTTTGCACCACCTGCTGTACTTGTGTGTGCCTTGATCGTACTCATGTATGGTATGATGTGACTGGAAGTTTTTCACTGTACCTCAGTACATATGACAATGATAAAGTAATATCAATGACAATGTTGTTGGCAATTGGATCATTTAGTAATTGGCCTTATGTGGGCTGTACCTCCTGGCACCAGCGTTTTTTGGAGTACTCTTACTAGTGGAGGAAACAGATTATTTGGGCTAAGCAAATTTCTACAAAGGGTAATGAATGAAAGACAGGATAATCACTTCGACACAGTGAAGCTGGTTGAGAGATAACTACCAGCCATAACAGCATGGAGAATTCCTTTGTGTAGGAAGGAACTGAGAATTTAAACTGAAGATAGACACAAAAAGCTGGAATAATTCAGCGGGTCAGACAGCATCTCTGGAAAAAAGAAGGGTCTCAACCCAAAACATCACCTATTCCTTTTCTCCAGGGATGTTGCCTGACTAGCTGAGTTATTCAAGCTTTTTTGTATCTCTTTGGAGAATTCACTAGTTCTTCTTCAAATAGTGGCATTTTATTTCCATCTGTGTGAGATAAAAAAACAATGGTATAATATCTTATTTGATAAAATAACACTTCCTCTGTACTGCATTGAGGTATCACTCTTATTCACATGATTACCTTTATCATGTATATACACACTGTGGATGACTTGATTGTGATCATGTATTGCCTTTCTACTGACTCGTTAGCATGCAACAAAAGCTTTTCACTGTACCTCGGTATAAGTGACAATAAATTAAACTAAGTTAAACAAAACTAAACTAAACTAAAGTAAACTAAACTAAACTTGATTATCTTCTAAGTTCAGGGATTGCCTTTGAACCCACGACCTCCAGAAGTAGAAGCAACATTTACATTGCCTGGACGTTGTCTGGTGTCTGGGCAATGAGAGATAATGAGGAAGGATTAGCAGAGTAGCGCAGACTGGAGGAGTCTCCTTGAAGGCGCGTTCCCATCCGAGTCTTATTAAAGAATATTTAATACTTTACCTGAGACCTATTTGGTAGCAGCCTTCACTGAGTTGGACAGTTGTGTTGGGAGATTCAAAACACTCACAATTACCAGTTCTTGGTGAGATATAACACCTCCCATCCCCTTTTAGATCTTGTAAAGGAAGTAAAGATGGCAACATATTTACAATGCCACAGGGATTATCACCTGCTATATTTGCTGTTATTTCAGTGGGGAGCAAAAAATAATATGGCAGCTACAACTTGGATTGCCCAATCTGCCCACTCTGAGCTTGCCAATATATTTACATTTTCTTCTTCAACCACTTAAAAATAATATTCACATTTCAGATAGAAGCATACTTATTACCAACAAAACTGGCACCAAAGCTGTTGCCGCCCACTCAAAGGAACATCACATCCCTGGTTATATTGGATGCTGGAAATTTTCAAACTCCCAATTTTTCTAATGAAGCTTATGTGTGATGGCAGATTCAGCAGAGATGTTGGCAGCAGTTGAAGATATATCTGTGCAAGAAAATAAAACTTCCTACACTACAAAGTGTTAGGCGAGGATTTTGTTTTCTTGCTAAACAAATAATTTAACATGACAACCATACTGACAAAATATCGGATTCCCTTTATGTGCCATCTGAATAAAAGAAGGTGCATGTCTCTTGTGACTCTTTCTCTTCACTGTGGTGAAGAGTTGACTGCTTAAGCTACTATGATACCATGTTTAGAAAGCTACAGCTGTTCAAGCCAGCTATTTCTCCATTTATCTTGAAAAGATAATGTACACCAAATTTAAAAACAAACACTTTAATTGCAATACATATACTTTTAATCCAATGAAAAATATATTTCCTCAAGCAATTATTAAAACATTAGTGCATATTCTTAGAGGATGAATTCTCTTAGGCCTGGATAGAGTGGACGTGGAGAGGACATTCCCACTAGTAGGAGAGTCTAGGACCAGAAGTCATAGCCTCAGAATTAAAGGATGTTCCTTTAAGGAGATGAGGGGGAATTTCTTTAGTCAGAGGGTGGTGAATCTGTGGAATTCATTGCCACAGAAGGCCGTGGAGACCAAGTCAATTAATATTTTTAAGGCAGAGATTGACAGATTCTTGATTAGTACTGTAGTGGCAGATTTTTATATCGTTCAAGAGATTACTCCCTCTAGCCGCTAACTGGACTACGTGGTTAAGGGGAATGTCGTTATATGCATGCGAGCTCTCCGTCGGGGACCTTCAGAGCTTCTTCACAGATAAATCTTCATAACACAGTCTTTTGAGGAATAAATTCTTTATTGTTGATGAAAAACAATAAGGTACATCCAAACTTCTTCCGACTCATACACTATAATCTTCATCGAACTCCAGCGTATTGCATTAAACGTTAGAAAACTCCTCGTGTCTCCGTTACACTTTGAACGGTCAAAGGGTATGCCTTCCCTATGCTGGTCCAAAACTAAACTAAAAACTAAGCTTCTGCGCAAGAAACTTAGCTCCAAACACGCCCTAAAATACGTCATAAATCCCACCCACAATAAAATTCAAAATCAAAATCAAAAACTTTATTTGCCATTTGTGCTTACACACATAGGAACTCTTGTGCGGTTGTTCAGAGAGTCAAGTCAAGTCGAGTTAAAAAGACACACAGAAAAACACATAATCTATAAAAACATATACTTCTCTAGAAATATAAAAGAAAGTGCCTAAAACCCTATATGTTATGAGGTGGATCAGGACATCAGTTCATTTGGTTTTGGCCAAGAGTCTCACTGTGGCAGGGAAGAAACTCTTGAAAAAGCGTGTTCTGTTTGTGACGATGCTGTCTGCTCGTCTGTGCCTGAGGTTGTATGTGCAGTTTTTGTGTTTGAGCAGGGAGTGAGCTGGATGTAGTGTGTCTCTGATGATTCTCTCTGCTCTTTTTTGACAGCGCTGTGTGTAGATTGTTTCCATGGAGGGAAGTTCCGTTCTGATAATCCTCTCTGCAGTCTTTGTGACTCTTTGCAGAGCCTTCCTCTCTGTCTGTGTGGTGTTTCCATACCACACCGTGATGCCTGTGGTGAGGATGCTCTCTATCAGTCCTTTGTAGACCTGGGTGAGAGGGCAACAGTGCAGACCAGCTTTTCTGAGCAGCCTGATGAAGTACAGTCTCTGCTGGGCTTTTTTCACTGTTGCAACAGTGTTCAAAGTCCAGTTCAGATCTGATGTTACTTGTAATCCCAGGTATCTGTAACTGTCAGCCCTCTCCACCACAGTCCCCTTGATGATGAGGGGCTGCAGGGGGGGTGGATTTTTTCTGAAGTCCATTATTATTTCTCTTGTCTTGTCTGTGTTGAGGCTTAGGTCGTTCACCTCACCATAGGCAAGAATGTCGTTCACCAGATTCCTGTAGCCCGACTCGTCCCCCCCCTTGATGAGGCCCAGGATGGTGGTGTCATCTGCATACTTAATAATGATGGGCAGTCTAAAATTTAAAGACACATGCCATCATCAATGACACACAAAACAAGCCAAATGGCCACTACATACCGGCCCCTAATTGTTCCGAGTATATAACGAGGCAATTATTAATAAACAACAAAAAAGTAGCCATGAAGGCTTAACATATATCAAAAGCAAAAAGTCAGGGAATTAAACCCCGGTCGCTCCCCGTCGGGGAATTGAACCCCAGTCTCCCGCGTGACAGGCGGGGATACTAACCACTATACTAACGAGGAAAAAATAGCATGCACCATATATCTGCAATCAGAATTCTTCATCGACTCTTCCATCTTCACTCTCGCCTTCTAGAAGCAAGCATAACGATTATTAATCTTATTAAAACACTAGCTTTAGTTTAAAGTTGTACCATGTGCACCAAACCCTTAAAATCAGGCATGATACCCAGTATATAGTCCAAAACTTAACAGTCCAAAGCTTTGATAGCATGAAAGGTCTTCCTCCATGTTCGATCAACTCATGGATGTGTTGTAACAACAATATTGAAGTGTGAAAATCCTTTGCAAGAATAACAGGATTTTTACAATAAAGTTCACCGTTAGGTTTGAATTAATTTCCGGATCATTAGCAGATATTTCAAATCCCAGCTCAGGTTTTGGCCATTCTCTGTCTGACTTACAGAGAGACTCTAGTTCATTGATCCATCTCTTACAGTTCGCTGTCAGTTATCTGGAAACTTCATCCGCAAGATTTTCTCTTGTGTTAACATATTTCAGTTGTACAACATTAGTAACTCCCAATGCTCTTTCCATTGGCAGATTGTCTTTGTCCAAATCTAACTCTCTGGTTTCTTTGGCTCTATCATCTAGTAGAATGCTTTCACAATTGTCGCTGATCCACTTGGAAAGTGTGAATCCTCCGTTATTGCAAAGAGCTCAGATGTTCTACTGGTTGAATTGCTTCCTGCTCAGTAGACATGGATTTTAAGCAATCATCCTTGTAGATATTATTCTTCAAAGAGATTCTTACATCATGAAATTTAGTATTCTCACCAAACTTGCATTTCAAATTCTGGGTGCATTGCTCTGCCTTACGACCATTATTCGGCAGATCAACACTTTCTTGTTTGAAAGGCAAGTCCAGACAATAGTGTCCGTCAATCTTTACTGAGTAGTTCATAATATCCATGAACTTCAACTCTTCATTCGACATCTCTTCAGATTCCTTGCTGGTACTTTCATTGAAGTCATGATGGTATTGCTTCATCACTGCCTTTTCTAATTTATCAGTAAATATTTGATTAACAGCAATGGTAGGATAGTTCTTCTGATTCCCATTTTTGTGGTTCCTTTTCAAGGAACCATAAATATTCCATCCAAGTGGGGTTTTCGCAACATACAGTCCATCACCTTGGCTCCTCACAATCTGTATAGGTTCCAATGCTTTCAAAACATTTGTTCTGATAAGTAGATCAACACTAGAATTTATTTCAGATATCTTAACATCCTTCAGGTAAAGCCATTGTTTCAAGTCTTCATGTCTTGGTGTATTTTGATGACCAACAGGCATAGTTCCATGTGTAAACACTTCAGATATTGGTATAAAATTATCTTGATCCAGACTGGATATCTCCATACTTGTAATGTAATGACTCCTGCTCTCTTTATCTTTAGTCATGTTATGCAATTGAATCTTAGTCTCTTCTGTGATGTTCAGCCTTCTCTTCAGGTTTTCTGTGCAAAAGGTAGTCGAACTTCCGTGATTCACAAAGGCATATGTTTGCAACACTGTATTTGTCTTGCTATTCCTTACCTGTACTGGTAACATAGAAAAGATACAAGCTTCAACCCTGGCCCTAATATGAGCAGTTACTTGAGGCGAGGTGATAGCATCACTAGTGGTTGGCTTCTCCTTCTGTTCCGTTTGCTTCGGATCATTTTCTTCTATTTGCTCTGGTAGCTCTTCCTCAGTGTGAAGTGCTTCAGGATAATATTGCTTGCACATAACAAATTATAGGACTCTTACAGTCACTCACCATATGTCCTTTTTTCAAACATCCAAAACAGATTCCCTTCTCTTTCAAGAAATCCATCTTTTCTTCATATTCTTTCATCTTAAATCTTTGACACCATCTTATGGTGTGAACAACTTCATCACATAACAAACAAAATACTATTGCTTTTTAGTAGATACATTTCCTTTCATTCTATCTGTCTTTTCCACAGGTCTGGTTGTGATAGCAAAACTACTTCTCATAGGTTCTGATATTTCTTCAGTTTTGGTAAAGGTAGAACCTTTGTTAGTTGCAATTGGTTTATGATCTTCAATAGTCCCGTAGTGTGGTTCTAACATGTGCCGTACTTCCCTTTCTAAGAATTTCACCAGGTCTCGTAACCTGGCTACTCGCTTCTTCTTATCCATTATTGTGCCTGCTTCGTCTCTCCACTTTTCTCTCAGTCTTCTGGGCAACTTGCTAATGATGACTTGAGTATTACTCGCAAGATTCATCTCCTCCATGTGGCGGAGATTTTTCATTGAGCTGCAACAACCTCTCAGAAATATTGTATATTTACTCAATGCTTTCCCATCTTCTGGCTTGATTTCTTTCCAAGCATGAGCCTTCTCCATTAATGCGTTAGCAATCCTCTGTTCATTCCCAAAATGTTCTTTAAGTAATCTTCTCACCTTTTTATAGCCATGGCTACCTGGCTCAATTTGACAACTTTCTACAAGTACCTGAACATCACCAGGTAATTGTGTACTTCACCATAAATCGTAAGCGCTCCTTTTCATCCGTAACTTTCATTTGTAATACTTCTTCTAATGCCCTTACAAAAGTTTCATACCACAAAGGATCTCCATCTTATGTAGGAATTTCTGCTGGTGGTAGTATCAGAGAGGTATTTTATCGAGCTATCAATTCAGCTTGACTTTTCACCAATGCCATTAATCCATCCTGATAACCTTGGCTTGGCTCCACCTGTTGATAAACAGTCCTCTGTGACTCAAATTGGCCTGCTCGTGCCTGTGCATCAGGCCTCAGGAAAGCATGGTCCACTAGTGGTTTGTCCCGAGCATCTACAGACGCTCCATTAGTAGTTTGTTTCGATCTTGCACTCATTTGCTGAGATGAAGTTTTACCCATCTTACTCTGTTCCAACGGGTTTTCAAAACCAAGAAATCCGGTGGACCTCGTGGTATTGATCCAACTGCTGATTCACTTCGGGCAGTCTTTCTTCCCAAATCGGAGTTCATCATCTTTGATATTCTAGAACTGTATCTTGAACCCTCACTTTCCAGTATCTCCTTCTTTGATTTGGCCACCTCCATCTTTGCGTCTAGTTCCAGTCGTTCCTTTTGTCGCCTCAGCTGTTCTTTCCTCTGATCGTCCCGTCGTCTCATCTCTTCCTTTTCTTTGTCTTATCTATTCTTTCCTCCGATCGTCCCATCGTCTCATCTCTTCTTGTTCTTGCTCAATCTCATGTTTCTTCTTCAAGGCATCTGCTTCTATTGAGAGAGCGGCTAGATCAGCTTCGACTCCCAATCGAGCAGAAACCCTTGATACCGAACTGGCTGTAGAACCAGATTTATGTTTTGATCTTTGTGTAGATACTTTCGAGATATTATCTCATGGTGTAATCTCATCTTCCTTTCTAGCACCTTGTTGCATCGCACTTCCAGCTGTTGAACTCGTAAGTTGTGGTATAATTTCAGATAACCACTCCTCTGCCTTATCAATGAAATCCTTGAATATCTTCACCTTGTCTTCCCACCACTGGGTATGTCTTATGCGTTCTTCCCGAGGGCTGTGAACACAGCAGCACATTCTGTTTCTTTCCAACCTCTTGGCAGAGGTTCCATAGTTGGCTCATAATAGATTTCACTTTGATCGCGTCTGTACTGATTCCATTAGTTTCTTCTGTTTCTCAATTAATCTGGTAACCTGTTTCCATAATTTGTTTCGTCCTTCTCGGTTTCTTTCAAGGAGGCAGCATGTGTATTATCTGTTTTCTTCTCGATACATGAGTTCTCTGTAGCTTTCAATTGACTCGTTAACTTGTTCCCATATTGAGTTTTCCTCCTTATTCTCCTTCATGCAGGCAGGTAGTCCTTGACTAAGCTTGACTTCGCCATCTTGTGGTTCCTCAGGCATGGCTCTTTCTTCATCTTCTGGCTCCATGATTTTAAAGAGATCTTGGCAGATTGTCAAGTCTTTAAATTGAACGAACAAAGTCTTCTCTGAATTCTGCTCCAACTTTGTGTAGACATTGAGTGGCTATTTTGAAAACATTTTTTTCAGAACAATAACAAACTGATATTGTAGACAACATCTCTCAAGCATCCATGGGCTTAAAGCTGACGATAGTTCAAAAGGAATGCGTGTTATCAAGACATCAAAACAATCCAAGGTCGAACTGGCTGGAATCTCCAGACAGTGGAGAAAACACTTTTATGCTATCTTCCAATTAGTGGCTTTCTGGCTCTTCTTACAGAAGCCGTTTAAAATTAAAGCTTTGCAGCTTCAAAATTCAAAGAAATAATTGTCGATTTCTACTCACAATATCTTGATAATGTCTTCAGAATCTTCCTTTAAGTCGTGACGTTGTCGATAGACCTCGAGGCCATCTCTGGCCGAGATCTATTATCTTTAGTTCCTCGGCTGGAAACCTCTGGCCAAAACCTCTTTGAGATCTTAGCCAATTCTTCTGTCCCACTCTCTGGGACTGGCTTTCACCCCCCGTTGGAGGTATCCTTTGACTTAATGTAGTG
The DNA here is from genome assembly GCA_038087875.1 of Malacoraja senta. Lineage (NCBI taxonomy): Eukaryota > Metazoa > Chordata > Chondrichthyes > Rajiformes > Rajidae > Malacoraja > Malacoraja senta. Next base: position 19,224,990 of record CM075985.1, on the reverse strand, counting down.
GCAGATTTTAATATCGTTCAAGAGATTACTCCCTCTAGCCTCTAAGTGGACTACATGGTTAAGGGGAATGTCGTTAAACGCATGCGAGTTCCCCGTCGGGGACCTTCAGAGTTTCTTCACAGATAAATCTTCATAACACAGTCTTTTGATTAATAAATTATTTATTATTAATGAAAAACAATAAGGTACATCCAAACTTCTTCCGACTCATACAGTATAATCTTCATTGAACTCCAGCTTATTGCATTAAATGTTAGAAAACTCCTTGTGTCTCCATTACACTTTGCATGGTCAAAGGGTATGCCTTCTCTATGCTGGTCCAAAACTAAACTAAAAACTAAGCTTCTGCGCAAGAAACTTAGCTCCAAACACGCCCTAAAATACGTCATAAATCCCACCCACAGTATAATGGGCAGTCTAAAATTTAAAGACACATGGCATAATCAATGACACACAAAACAAGCCAAATGGCCACTACAAGTAGAAGGTGAGAAGGCAGGAGAATGGGTTAAGAAAGATAGATGAGCCATGATTGAATATCAGCATAGACATGATGGGCCCAATGGCCTAATTCAGCTCCCATCACTAATGAACATGAATTAGATTTCTCTCTGTTGTTCACACATGAGTACATGTGAATGAGTTTGATTCAGCTGTTTTCGATACTTCTTATGTTATAATTCCATTCAAATAATCAATCAATGATGTAAAAACAGCAGTTAAAACAGCAACATTTCTCATAATATCATAATGGGAATGAGTCTCCTTTGCAAGAGTCATACACATGTCAATGTCGCTCTGACATGTAGGAGAGAAATATTCCACTAAATACTTATCCCAGAGAAAAAGGTTGAATAAGACTTTATATATCAGGACAAAGAGACGTATAAAATAAATCAAATGCTATTTGATATTTTAGGGCAAAGGTTTCATTAGATAAGTGTATCTACTTATAATCTATCATTCCCCTTCATGTCCTCTATAGAGCCAAAGTTTCTTCACAAAAGCCACAAAGCACAATTGTTTCTGTTTGCTAACAAAACAAACGCAATGCGGTCCTAATCTAAAGCCTACATAGCAACAGTAGCATAGAAAGCTGTATTCAAATATAAACATGAAAAGGCCCGCAGATAAGCATCGACTGCAAAGTGAAAGAACGGAAAATTAACATGAATCATACAAATGTACAACCAAGAAGGAAAGGATGATTTGCAAAGAATCATAATAATAATAATAATAATGCTCCAAATTGAAGCTGGGCCATTCAATTAGGAAGTAACTAATGTTTTCTTTAGTAATGAAAGTGACACGATTGAACTTAGGCAAGTAGCATGAACCAGCCTTCATCAGATAGGCTCACACCAGAGAACATAGAACATATAGCAGTGCAGCAGAGGGACAGGCCCTTCGGCCCACACTGTCCATGCCGAATACGATGCCAAGTTAAGCTAATCTCCTCTGCCTGCATGTGATCCATATCACTCCATTCCCTGCATGTCCATGTGCTTCTATTAAATGCCACTATTGTACCTGCCTCTACCACCATTCTCCAACGTGTTCTCAGCACCCATGTCCCTCTGTGTAGCGCACTTGGCCTGCACATCACCTTTAATCTATGCACCTCTTAATTTTATATACTTTTATCAGGTCTCCCCGCAGCCTTTAATGCTCTAGAGAAAATAATCCAAGTTTGTCCAACCTCTCCTTATAGCTCTTATCTTTTAAATCAGACAGCATTCTGGTAAACCTATTCTGCACCCTCTCATCACCTTCAAGAGCCTTTACAACCTTCAGATAATGGAGTGACCAGAACTGTACACGATACTCCAAATGCGGCCTAACCAAAGTTTTACAAAACTGCAATATAACTTCCTGACACTTATATAAGGATAAATGTAAGAAAGCTATTATAGATCTCCATGGTTCAGGCCTCGTGTACATAAAATATGGGGAGTGAAAAGATTCCTGAGCAAAAAATTGGAAAAGTATCTGCTCAGAAGTTTCAGGTTTTTATTTAGGGTGATATTTATTATTTGCGTTAGTGTTTGAACTTTTAGGCTTGTGATCTTGGCCATTTGTTAGTTTCAAATATCATACAGGCGGCTTAAAAATCTCTTCTGAGGCACCAACTTTAATTGGGCGTTATTTGGCAAATCCCATGGGCGTTTACATCAAGGTTGCACAGCTAATGTGGATCTGCCTCAGCACTGATCCACAAAATATAATATCAATTTATCTGGCTCTTCACTGCTTAATGAGATTCAATCGAAAATCAAAGCAAACTGGCTGCTAAATGCACCAACTCATGAAAACATGCTTTGGATTCCACCAAAGACCAACTGTTCCCAGTGGCGCACAATTAATGACTAGCAGCAGAGTGATGCTTTAGGATGATTTGATACAAGTACAGACACACCCTGACTTATGCACTAGGAGGTTTACGTAAATAATTCTGACAGTTTGTAATTTCCACTGTACTGTATTTGGACTTTGTATTTCCATTTGCACTGTATGATCACACAAGTTTACATTGGAAACAAGGTGGCAGTAGCAGTGGTGCTTACCCAAATGACCACATGCCGTAGAAAGTGCATCAACCATGAGACAGAAATCAAGTTGGCAATGGCGGTGGTGCTTAGCCAGAAGGCAGCGTGCCACAGAAAGTGCCCTAGATGCTCAGTGACAGTGACAGGGGCCGGCCGAATTTAACACCGTGGAGCTGTGGTCTGCGGAGCTTCCAGCTGCGGGTGCTGACTTTAACATCGCGGAGGCCTGGGATCCTTGCCGGGGTCGCCAGCGTTGAATCTCCACCCAGCTCGGCCTGTGGACTTCGGGAGCTGCGGTCTCCGGTAGGAAGTGGCCAATTCGGAACTCCAGGCCGCTGAGAGTGTTCTACCGTTCTGACGCTGGAGCTCCATCATCCCGGCGAGAGGCCCTGAAACATCGGGCCACCGTTGCGGCGACTGCGGAGGCCTCAATAAGCCCCAACCATGGGTGAACAAGAGGAAGAGGACTGGACTTTGTTGCCTTCCCTCACAGTGGGAAACGTTGATTCCGCTGAGGGGCGATGTTTTTATGTTTTATGTTAAATTCTATAGTGTTGTGTTTATCTTATCTGTGTGCTGCATGGTAACTCAAATTTCACTGCACCAATTGGTGTATATGACAATAAATGTCCTTTGTCCTTAAAAAAAAACCTGCTGGCCCAGCTGCCTCTCAGGAGAACATGGATAGGTTACATTTACGGTCGAGACCCTTCTTCAGACACAGTGAGTTATTTCGGGCAGGGGATGGAACAATGATTTCGACTTCCGTAAAACCTGACTTACATGAGGGTTCATGGAACGTAACTTTAACGTAGGTCATGGAGTGCGTGTACATCCAGAATTTTGTTGCTGTCATGATGGTTCCTGTGTATGCGGTGAATCATAAAAATCCAAAGAGTAGCACAAAATTCTCATTTTTCAGCATGGTTCCTCCTCAGTTAATACCTCAATGGAAAAGATTAAATGGGAAATGTTCTTGTTCTCATTTTGGGTTGTTGCTGCCACAGAGTAGTTTCCACAGTCACGCAAAACAGGGAAAGCATTTCATTTCTTGAAGTGTTTGGAGATTTTACAGTGTGTCAGAGCATTAGAAAAATGCATGTAAATATTATTGCATACAGAAGTGTAATTTAACATTGATGACATTGCCTGCTCACAAGTGTGACAGTGTGTTAAGTTAATTTGATTCAGGCCAAAGCAATTAGCCTTGCTCTTTAGTTAACCTGTTCAAAGGTTATATTTCAAGTGAGACCAGATCAGATAGGATTGCCATGTGGCAGGAAATATCCACTTCATAAATTGGCAGTGACTGGATTGCAAAGTTATGCAAAAATTGCACAACAGCCAACAAAGTGTGAAGAACATGCATAGTCACCTATTTAAAAAAAAATTAGAATTGAGTTTTAGTTAAAGGAACGGTTAACAGCAGTTTAAATAAAAATGTCTAAATATTGATGACCTTTTACATTTTATGGAACTGGAAGAAACATTAGTTTTAATTTCGGGATACAGCATGGAAACAGGCCCTTCGGTCCGTCGAGTCCGCACCGACCAGCTATGCCCACACATTAACACTACCCTACACACTAGGGACATTTTTACATTATACCAAGGCAATGAATCTACAAACCTGTACATCTTTGGAGTGTGGGAGGAAACCGAAGATCTGGGAGAAACTCCACTCAAACCGGGCCTGTTTCTGCGCTGTATCCCGAAACTAAAACTAAACTAATGTTTCTTTCAGCTTCATAAAATGTAAAAGGTCATCAATATTTAGATATTTTTATTTAAACTGCTGCTAACCGTTCCTTTAACTAAAACTCAATTCTAATTCAATTTAAACTAAAGAACGGGAAGAACGTACAAACTTCCTGCAGACAAGCACCCGTAGTCAGGATCGAACCCGGGTCTCTGGCGCTGTAAGGCAATAGCTCTACCACTACACCACCATGCTGCCCTTATAGTCACCTGTTAATTTCCTGACCCGCTTCCCGATCACACCTTTCCACTGGCGAGCTTTCTCTTATTACCTGGCAATTTTGGAATTCCAACCTCAGTCTTGTAAAGATCACTGGAAAAAACGTTATTAAGGCTGGGTGAGATGAAGTGGGTGCTTCTTGAAACCTTGACTAGCAGATGTGGTGACATTAGGTCACAATGGTCTCGTGCACTACAGCTGTTGTGCATGTTCTGTCATGATTTGCGTAAAAAATAATCAAAACACGTTAGTTCGGGCACAAAGCTAAACTGTTGCCCTTTGCTTGCATCACTCCACTTCCTAACCAAAGTCTACACTTCATAGACACTGCTGTGACAGAATATGCTTTCTCAAACATAATACTTGTATTTCTTGAGTCCCAAAAGTTCTGAGTCAGCTGACTTCAGGTAACCAATTCTAGCTTGTTATGCACTCACCTGACAGATTACGAGTGTGTTGCTTACATCTTTATACTATTTAGTTACCTCTGCAAATCGTAGAATTGTTCAGCATAGAAAAAGGCCATTCGGCCCAATTCTTCCACATTGACAAGAGGGCGGCCCCACAGCCCTCTCTGCCTAAGCAACATAAGTGTTCATCTAGACGCATGTTAAACCCTGTCAGTGACCCAGTTTCCCCACTCTCTCTGGGAATATTGGATGACGAAAATCAGAAAGTTGAATGAAAATAAATAATATTTTAAATGTAATTGCACTGTCAGTTCTCAACGTCCACACATTCCATGGACAGTAAACTTCCGTAAGCTTTACGGTATCATGGCACAATTTAAAAATGTCCGGATCCCCCCCCCCCCCATCTCGACTGTCTTCTTGTTTTCCCACTCCCCTTCGGTTCTCTTATGTGAAATAAAGAAACTCACTGGAGGTCAATAGCTAACATAAGCCCTAATCTCTACTTGTGCAAAGACTTGTTCGTATGCAATGTTGGTCTGTTTTCTGTGTTGAAGGTAACTTTGAAATTGATGTGGTCACAGGTTCTTGATCATCCAAGCTCTTAATGTTCTCTGGGACAAATTTCACAAGATATTTCATAATCAGCATAGTATTTCATAATCAGCATAGTATTTCAACTAGTGATGCCGTCACATTTCACCCAGAGAGTTGTGAATCTGTGGAATTATCTGCCACAGATGGCAGTGGAGGCCAAATCACGATGTTTTCAAGAGAGAGTTCGATTTAGCTCAGGGCTAAAGGAATCAAGGGATATGGGGAATAAATAGGAATTGGGGACTGATTTTAGATGATCAGCCATGATCATATTGAATGGCGGTGCTGGCTAGAAGGGCCAAACGGCCTACTCCTGCACCTGTTTTTCTATTTTTCTATGATTCGCGGATCGATGTGTCAGGATCGAGGAGTCAATGGAGTGGGCAGCTGAAGGCCCTGCAGCAGCCTGGGGCTCGATTTGATCGGTTGCCATTCTTGGGGGCCAGGCGCAGGGATCGGACGCGACCTGCAGCAGCATGGAACGATGGAGGACACCAAAAACTTTGCTTGGCCAGGCCGATCCAGCAACACCACCGGAACTATGGGCCTTTGTGGCCAAGTCGAGAAAACTACATTTATAACAACTTTCAGACTTAAACATGACGATTCTTGTATACTGTCTCAGTGTACTATTCCTATACACTTGTGCTTAACTAAGATTGTGCTTATGTATAGTAATACTTTTACTGAATTGTATGCAAAAAAGGAGCATTGACCATTGATTTAGCCCATTTACCTGGCATCAGTTCATGAAAAAGGCGTTTGGTCACCCTCAATCCTACCTTTGCTCCTACACATGAGGCCCAGTCCTTGAAATATCTCAGGAATAACAATCGGTGGGCAATACATTCATCCCTCATCATCTATCAATTTGCTGTTGACAGATAGGTGGCACAATAGCTTCTGTCTTACAGCGCCAGAGACCCAGGTTCGATCCTGACTACGGGTGCTTGTCTGTACGGAGTTTGTACATTCTCCCCATGACCTGCGTGGGTTTTCTCTGAGATCTTTGGTTTCCTCCCACACTCGAAAGACGTACAGGTTTGTAGATTAATTGGCTTGGTATAGATATAAAGTTGTCCCTAGTGTGTGTAGGATAGTGTTAATGTGTGGGGATCACTGGTCGGCGGGGACTCGGTGGGACGAAGGGCCTGGTTGCACGAGGTTGGCCCACCTTAATCGTTTCCCAACGAGTATCTCCTCACACCTGTTGATGATCGAATTGTTGATTGATTTTAAGTAGGGTGTAATTATTATCAAGCAGGGCATCCTGCTCTGTGTTGTTGGAATAGAGAGTGGAAGTGGATGAGGTTGAGATAGGCTGCCTAGTTGCTACATTTTCCGGGTGATTTTCGGGGGAGACTTCAAGTGCGCTCTTGTGATTTAGTCTGGATTAAAGGAGGCCATCCATCAGTTGCCGGAAAATCAGATGGACCTATAGTGTTTTTTGTGCAACAGATTACAAGATTACAAGATCATACACATCATAATTTATGGAGAACATATTCTACTATGTTCATTATATTAGTGATTTTGCCAATATGGTTCTGAAGATTTGTTCGGATTTGAAATTAGTAATATCATAATTGTCCTCCTAAATGAACATTTAACGATGCAGTGCACAGAAATGAAATGCGTTATAAACAGGCACAGAGTGCTTGGGTAACCCAACGGGTCAAGCAGCTTCTCTGGAGAACATGGTAGGTTTCAGGTTGGGACTCTTCTTCAGACTGATTGTGGTATGGGGGAGTAAATTGGATGAGAGAAGGGTGCAGGATAAAGCCAGGCAAGTTAAGTGGAGACAGGAGAGGGTTTTTTTTTGGATTGTCACATAGATAGTCAAAGGCCAGAGATGGGAAGAAGACAAAAGGGAGTGAGATAAGAAGATAAGAGGCACAAAATGTAAAGTCAGAGGAAGCGAGATAGGTGGAAGGCATCAGGAGTTGTGGAGTGGGCGGACTCTGCAGAAAATGGAAAGGGTGGGGATGGGAAGATGGGACGACGTCGGAGGTAGCGGAAATGTCAGTGAATGATGTAGAAACAAGGAACTGCAGATGCTGGTTTTCCAAGGAAAGACACAAAATGCTGGAGTAACTCAGCCAGTCAGTCTGGAGAAGGGTCCCAACCAGAAAATCACCGATGCATGTTCTCCTGGCTTGCTGCCTGACCTGCTGATTTACTCCAACATTTTTGTGTCTTTCCTCAGTGAATGATGTGTTGGGTTCAAGAGCAGAACTATGGGACACAGAGGATATGTGGGTGAGTGATCCATTTTCAACAAAGGACAAAGGACAAAGGACATTTATTGTCACTTACAACAAGTGGTGCAATGAAATTGGAGTTACCATGCAGCACACAATTAAGATAAACACAACACTATAGAATTTAATTTAAAACATAAAAAACATCCCCCCACAGCGGAATCAACATATCCCACTGTGAAGGAAGACAACAAAGTTCAGTCATCTTCCTCTTCACCCGTGGTCGGGGCCTATTGAGGCCTCCGCAGTAGCCGCAACGGCGGCCCGATGTTTCAGGCCCTCTCGCTGGGATGATCGGATGATCGGAGCTCCGGCATCGGAATGGAAGAACACTCTCAGCGGCTTGGAGTTTCTGAATCGGCCACCTCCTACCGGAGACCGCGGCATCCGAAGTCCACAGGCCGAGCTGGGCGGAGCTCCAACACTGGCGATCCTCGGCGAAAGATCCCAGGCCGCCGCGATGTTAAAGTCAGCGCCGCCCACAGCTGGAAGCTTCGCAGACCACAGCTCCACGGTGTTAACATCGGCAGGCCCAACACTCCGGAGCTCTAACACGACGATCCCGGTAAGGCATCGCCCGTTCTGTGATGGAATTCAGTGCTGCACCGCTGCTGAAGCTCTGGCTGGTCTCTGGCAGGAAAAGCTGCGCCAATCCAGATGGTAGGCCGTGAGGAGGGGCGAAGATGTGGCTCGGAGAATAGACGCACCCTCGACCAGGTAGTGACTGAGAAGACGGTTTCCCCCTTCCCCCCCCCACACATAAAAAAGACTAAAAGACCTCCAAAAACAAACTTTTTGACAGACTAAAAATAACAAAAAGGAACTTCTTCTTCTTCTTCTTCTTCTTCTTCTTGCGTATGGCGTGCACAGCCTATAGTTGGAGGACAACTTGTTCTATTTGGTCTTATTTGATTGTGCACGCCAGGTTGATTGCATTCGTCAAAACAGGGCGGACCACGTGAAGGTTGCAATCTTCCACCCCAACAAAAAGGATGAAAGGACAGACAGCTGCTGGCGAGGCTGCCACACCCGATGGCACCACCACTCGGTTACCGCAGGGCAGATACCGTGTTTACTAAAGAACGAGGACATCTCAAATGTTCTCGAGTGGGAAGCCTCATATTGAGAACAGATGCGACAGAGACGGAGAAATTGAGAATAGGGTATAGCATCTTTGCCAGAGCCAGGGTGGGTGGAGGTGTAGTCCAGTGGGTTTATAGTAGACATCAGTCGACTGACATCTAGTATTAACACCAACAGTCTCTCTTAGTGTCTCTTTTGTAGTTCCTTGCATCCACGTCATAAAGACAGTATATTCAAGAAAAATCCAATTAAATATTTACCAAATGACCATTATAGGCCAGTAAAAGTTTTTGAGATGGCATAAATTCCCCTTTCCGCTAAAGTTTTTGTGCTTTTTGTTTGTCACTGTGTTCTGTTGTCTGAAAACTTAACGGCAGCCTTTGAACAGCACTTTGACAAATGCATTTTTCCTCAGTGATTCAGCTTGCTAGTCCTTCGCCAGCTTTAAAACCATTGATATTCATGCAAATATGAGAGAAATGGTGAACTTTGAACATTGAGCCCTAGGCGAACCACAAGCTCATGCTGAGATTTACAGGAAATCTACTGTTCCAGTCTAAGCCACCCAGCTCTTGATAGCTCCCTCAGGCAGAAATCCTGTGACTTGTTTTAATCTTCTGATCTCCAAGAATGGAATGTCTGCAGTCAGGTGCACCGACTGACCTAGTACAAAATATATTCAGTGTGGCAGGATGAACAACAAACCAGACCATAAGGGTAAAGTCTTCTAACATTTCAAAGAATCATGAATATGTCGACATGTAATTATTTGATTCACTTTGTTCTGCATGACCACCCATGCCTAACCAGGTCCAGTTGGCCACAACTGACCAAGCACAGCAGGTTCACATCTGACCTCGACTTCCCAATTACACCAGGCTCTGAATTTACTGTCATAGGTAGAGCTGCTGCCTCACAGTGCTAGAGATCCAAGTTCGATCATGACCTTAGGTGCTGTCTGTGTGCAGTTTGCACGTTCTCGCTGTTACTGTGGGTTTCCTCCAGGTACTCCGGTTTCCTCCTACATACCAAAGACGTGTGGGTTTTTTAGGTTAATTGCCCTGTGTAAAATTGCCGCAAGTGTGCAAGGATAATATGTGTGGATGGGTGCTTCGGTGGGCCAAATAGTTTATTTACATGCTATTTCTCTAAAACGAAAACATAGCTGACTACGAATCTTTGATAAAACTTGTCCCCAAATGAATCATCACATCTGGGATTAACTCTCTAATCTCACACTTGACCCTGACTCCTTGACTCCCCAGTCACATCTCCCCAATCCGTGATTACATCTAGCCTTCTTGGTCACTTCCGATCCCAAATCCCCAATGAAACTTAACTGACCATTCACAATCTCTATCTGATCCCCTGTCAAAATTTGACCCTGTAACTTCAATCGGAGCTAGTCCTAACTCCCCAAACACACCTGAAACTGACTGCAATAGGCCCTTTCCCTCACTCCCCAGTTACCTCTGCCATGATGTTCATCATATCTGGTCACACATCTCTGACTAAACCCAACAGCAATCTACCGACTGCAAGGGTAAAAGGTGGTCCTTATTAATACGGTTAGTACGGGATTCGGGGGGTTTATGGGAGGAAGGCAGGAGAATGGGGTTGAGTGGGAAAGATAGATCAGCCATGATTGAATGGTGAAATAGACTTGATAAGCTGAATGGCCTAATTCTGCTCCTATAACTTACAAACTTATCTTCAGTATTAAATGTCCAATTTATTCCATTATTGCATTACATCTTAGGATGTATGATCATCTTTAATATATTGGCCACTCTTCAAGATATATTTTTTTCTTATAAGCTTTTTTATGACTGGGAAGATAGTTTAGAAACACCGCCTAAACTTAGAGAAAGGGGAAAAAGCTGCAATTTTCAGTAACAACACTTTCGTGAATTTCCTGGATCTCGGTCTTTCTCTTCTGTACTATTTAAACACCGAGACTTTCTTATTTCCTCCGTTATTCCCATTGTTCATTATTGCTTTTTCTTATTGTTTTCAAACTCCCAGAATATCTCTTCCCTTGTTGTTTTTTTAAATTCTCAAACTTTTGTGCATATATTACAATACTAGTGAATACATTACAGAATTAATAGTCTTTTAAAACCTTTTTTGTATCTAAATATAAAATTAATTCTTATTAAGAGTCAATAATGTTATGCCAAAGCCGGGATGTGATGCACTGTGACTGCATTGATCACAACCAATGTTTTAAATCAAGGCTGCTTAATTTATCAGATAATTCCAGATTTTTGCAAGATAGATATCAGCAATTTAAGAATGACACAGTGGCGTAGTGGTAGAGCTACTGCCTTACAGCGCCAGAGACTCGGGTTCGATCCTGACTATGGGTGCCGTCTGTAAGGAGTTTGTACATTCTCTCCGTGACCTGCGTGTGTTTTCTCCAAGATCTTCAGTTTCATCCCACATTCTGTAGGTTAATTGGCTTGACATAACTATTAATTGTCCCTAGTGTGTGTAGGATAGTATTAGTTAGTGTGCAGGACTCGCTGGTCCATGTGGTTTCCGAAGGGCCTTTTTCCATGCTGAAACCCTAAACTAAACTAAACTAAACTAAATGAGATGTGATTCCACTTCTGTGTAATTCACATTACTATTCTTTAAATCCACTTTGAGATCCATGTCAGGAAGTTCGGGAGGTGAATTGCTGAAAATGGCATATTTTTCTCCTGTCTCTAATGTTAAGGGCTTTTCCATTCATAATCCTATGTGGGATAATTTAGAGCCATGTATACCCAGATGGATTGTTGTTCAGTTAAAATGATGAAATGTCTCTGGTACCAACAAGCCGCAAAGACTGCTTCTCAGTTGTAACCGGGTCTGCTTCAGGATTTTCGTGGACTGGGAAAAAAAAGGCTTTTGTTGAGTATGCAAAGGGGAACAGCAGCAGAAATGATCAATGGAAAATTAATCCACCAAATGTATTATTTGCAGAGATATTGGTCCACTGGTGTGGGCCCATAGCAAATAACGATGATGATGAATTGGACAGCATAGTTGTTGATGGTACTGAATTGTTTGCCTGCAATGGTTGTTTTTAAAGTTGGCCTCAGAGATCTGTTTGCATCCTCCCTGTTACCAATCTCAGATAGTTTAAGCAACGTTAGATTCTTTTTCAACTTCAGTTAACGTACCAATCTGAAAAGCGTCTGTTGAGGGTTGGAGCTAAACCTGGGCTAAACCAATGATTTGGGGGGGAAAATTGCTTCACAATACATAGAATGTAATCGACTGTGTTCGGCTATCAATGTGACTCTAAAAGCTGTAAATGTAAATTTCAGAACCATTACTGAGGGAGTCCAGTATATGATTGCAGTCTTTATACCATGAGACGCTCTTAATTGAAACAGTTCCAGTATTCCCGTTAGAGTAGAATCCTCAAAGTGATTCACTAAGCTTATGCATATGTTCACATCAGTAGATTCAGCACCCTTCTCTTTCCTCTGTCGTGATCTCATACGATCCATTGTTCTGTCATCACTAACATATCTGGCATCAGTCTGACATTCACTATGCCTCTGACTCTTTTTGGCAAAAATCTTCAGCACCTCTGTTCTAGTAATGTACTTATCTTGGTCATTACCTGTTGCCTCCCTACACTTGCAGTTTCAGCAGCCTTTCTATTGCTGGGAGTGGTGTTCTGGTTCGCCATAGATGGCATTTTACAGGACTGCTTGTTATCCCTTGGGCTGGAATATTGCAGAAGATCAGGATGATCCAAGGTTGAGTCTGATTGCAACAATCTAGCCTTTTCAGCAGTTGTTTGTCCACCTTCCCTGCCTTCTTTGCCTTTCTATTACTACGTGGGAACTGAATAGTTGACCTGGATCAAACTGCATGTCCTCTGAGAAGCTGACAACGTTATTTGGTCTGAAATGTGGTTTATTATCGGAGCTTACGGGTGCAGTGATAGAGTTGCTGCCTTACAGGGCTTGCAGCGCCAAAGACCCGGGTTCGATCCCGACTACGGGTGTTGTCTGTACGGACTTTGTACGTTCTACCCGTGACCACTTGGGTATTTTCTGAGATCTTCGGTTTCCTCCCACACCCCAAAGATGTACAGGTTTGTAGGTTAATTGGCTTGGGATAGTGTAAATTGTCCCTAGTGTGTTAATCTCCGGGGATCGCTGATCAGTGCGGACTCGGTGGGCCTGTTTCCGCGCTGTATCTCTAAACTAAACTTATCTCCCCTGTCTGGATGCACGGCTTTTCCCACACAGTACTGCGTCTTTATATTGCATCTCTGCATCCTCTCAAGTATTTTCTGTAAGCTCTTTAGTTGTATACAGAGAGACTTAACAGCAGTGATGCCAAATGGCTTGTCATCACTCTGCACATGCGTAGCTCTTCTATAAATGTATTAATGAAACGTTTCCCATCCAAATATGACAGCCTGTGGCCCCTTTCCAATTTGAATATCACACACCTCTGGCACTGAGCTCTGCAGCCAACTGTCCTCCTGCAGGATTCTTTACAGAGGCACTTGCTTGCAGCGTCAGCTCTTACTTATCATCAAAGTATCTCAATGCTGACACTCTTGTAATTGTCTCCTTCAATATGTTTGCCAGCTTGTTCTTGAGCTTCAAATTAACACCATTTTATAAATACAAACTCAACCCCAACATCTAATATATTTCACAAGATGTTTTGCTCCCATCTCCCCAGATTTTTCATTCTCTTCTCAACGCCCAATTCATCAAATCAGTATTTTAATTTCCCAATAAGTGATCGACAATAAATGGAATTCTCGAACAAAACATGGAGTGACCGAGACGTTTCTGAAACTAAGCACTGGCTGTAGAGAGAATGCAGCGAGGTCGGGCTCACCATACTCAATCCTGGAGTGGTAAGACTGGCTGATGAGATATTGGGTTGACCGGGCCTGTATTTACTGATGTTCATTGGAGATATAAAATTGGGATTGATTTTGAATCAAACTTGTAACAGGGAGAATGGTTCCCCTCATTCCCGCTGCATGATTTTTTTCCTTGGTTGACAGGGAGTGAAAATACAGGTAGTACATTACATATTTTTACACCAATGATAATCACTGATGAAGGATGGCATGGTGGCGCAGGGCTAGAGCACCAGAGAGCCAGGCTCGATCCCTACTACGGGTGCTTGTCTGTGTCTAGATTGTACGTTCTCCACGTGACCTGCGTGGGTTTTCTCTGAGATCTCCGGTATCCTCGCACACTCCAATCACGTACATATTGCCGCCTGTCCCGGTGAGTTACTTCAGCTTTTTGTGCCTATCTATATTGATTTCTCTCCCTTCAGGTAGCCCCGGCATTCCCTCTCTCTCTATCCCTCCCCCACTCAAGTCGCACTAGCTTCTCGTTTTCACCCTAAAATACAGCTAACAATGGCCTGTTTCCTTTATCATCATTACCTTTTTGCATATCTTTCATTCATTGTTGTTTATCTCCACATCATGCTCTATATATCTCGTTTCCCTTATCCCTAACCTGTCTGAAGAAGGGTCTTGACCCGAAATGTCACCCATTCCTTCTCTCCAGAGATGCTGCCTGTCCTGGTGAGTTACTCCAGCTTTTTGTGCCTCTCTTCAGTTTAAACCAGCATCTGCAGTTGTATAAATGTTAAATTGTCCCTAGTGTGTTGGGTAGTGTTTGTGTGTGGGGATCGCTGGTCGGTGCGGACTCGGTGGACCGAAGGGCCTGTTTCCACGCTGTATCTCTAAACTAAATCAGCATTGTTCACATTGATGATGTTCGCACCTCGCTGAATGTTCAGATGAATGACACTGTGTTAAGCTGACTGATTCCCAGTCCAACTTCAACCAGGAATGGGTGAAATGGCATTTAAACCCGCCCAAAGTGAATTTTATGTGGCAAAATGTATTGAACTGGAGTGATTCAGTTGTGTCGGACAGCCCAAGCACTTTTGGAGACCAAACTGCAAGTATGCTTCCAATATTGAATTTGAATAAAAGCAACAGGTCAACAAAAAAAAGTTAAAATAACATCAGAAATGTTATCGCAAAATCATTAAAATGATGTAACCTTCTGCAAAATTGATTGCAATTAACCCAAAGAAAACTCAAAGTTTCTCTTTATATCTTTAAGAGATTTCAATTTGCTGCGTCATGTATACATGTGACTGCCAGACTTTAGAGATAAAACTACCAGATAAACTCCAATAAACCCACAACAAAAATGTTCAATGAAAGTTTAAGGAATTTAATTGTATTAACTGGACAACTAAAATATAACAGAAAGCAGACCAGAAATTGTCCAGTCTGAATATCTGTAATTCAAACATATCTGTAATCCAAACACTTTCAGGATTCCTGTTGAAATGAACCATGGTCACCCACTGCCATTTGGAATTTAAGGCCTGGAAAAAGGCCCTTCGATCCACCAATTCCACACCGATCATCTCATCCACACCCTACACATTGGGGGCAATTTTACAGAGGCCAATTAACCTACAAACCCGCAAGTCTTTGGAATGAGGGAGGAAACCGGAGAATCCACAGGAATCAGGGAGCACATGCAAACTCCACACAGGCAGAACCCCAGGTCAGGATCAAACCCGGGTCTCTGGAGGTGTGAGACAGCGGCAACACCAGTTGTGCCACTGTGCCGTGCTTTGAACTTGTATTTTATGGCACCTAGGAGATATCCAGGCAACAGTTCTCAGTGTAATGGTGTGAAACGAACGTACATCACAATTACAATTAATCAGAGTTGAACTTCTGGTGTGAAGGAAGCTGAGGACAGAGACACTGGTATGACATGCAACCTCAAGGTGTGAATGAAGTGAATGCTTAGCCTGTGCTTTATCACTGGGCTGGATTACCGAAGAGGTGACGACTGGTGGTTTGATAATGGCATGGTGGTGGAAGCTAAGGAATACAGCATAAGGTGGAGCTGCCAGAGAGCTGCAGGATTGACCTTCTGCTGGACTACTGGTCCTGCGCATCTGGGAGATGTGCTTGTGCCTGGAAATGGTCACACAGCTCATTATCACTAATCCAACAGCCCAACTGAGGTTAACTCCAGTCACGAGAACAGGTTATTATCATCTAGTTGGGAACAACACTTCCATTCCAAGTCAGTTTTTAATTTAGTTAGTTTAGTATACAGATACAGCACGGGAATAGACCCTTCGGCACACTGAATCTGCGCCGACCAGCAATCCCCATACACTAGTATTGTCCTACACACTGAAGACAATTTTTACCGAAGCCAATTAACCTACGAACCTGTACGTCTTTGGGTTGTGGGAGGAAACCGGAGCACCCGGGGAAAACCCACATGGTCACGGTGAGAACGTACAAACTCCATACAGACAGCACCCATAGTCTGGATCAAACCCAGATCTCAGGTGCTGTAAGGCAGCAACTCTACCGCTGTGAATACCGATGTATTTTTCTATGTACTGAATAGATATCATAGGCATTTTTAAAATATAAAACTAGTTATTATCAAATAATAAAGTTAAAGATAATTAATGGTCTTTGGAACAGCAGTGATAGTTGAGGTTGACATTTTCATTTTAGATGAATTTGCTCCTCGTTTTATGAAATGGTGGATGAAGAAATTAAAAAATAACCGAGCACAATTTTTACAAGTTGTTTTATAAACACCAGTGAACATCTAAAGGTGAACAGCAATCTTATTTGAAAGCATTTGAATTATTATACTGGGATTATTCAGGAAATCTAAATGCATGGGAATTTTCATATTTAATGCAAATATCAGAAATTCATACACTCATAAGCAGGACAATATTTTTAAAGAAACAAATTTACTGTAATAGATTTTTATAGGAAACTAGACCAAGAGCAGCCCCGTTGGGTCTGGACCCCGAACGTGCTTCAGACCCCGGGGTCTGGTTCCCGAACGTGCTTCAGCAAAAGAAAAAAAAATGGCATCGTTTTTGGAGCAGAGCCGGGCGGCAGCAGCCGTTATGGTGGCTGTTCAGCAGGAGGAGACTAAATGAGTGAGTGGGGGGGAGAAGGATTTTATTAAAAATGTGTACATAAACACGACGAACTTTAATCAGGAGTGGATACTTGGAATGATAAGCGAAATCTCTACCGAAATGGAAAAAATCTTGGCGTTTCTGCGTGTGGTGTTGGCGTAGCAACGAATCAAAGGCTGGCACCCACAAGACAGGCAGAAAGAAACACACACACACACACACACACACACACACACACACACACACACACACACACACACACACACACACACACACACACACACACACACACACACACACACACACACACACTCACACTCACACTCACACTCACACTCACACTCACACTCACACACACACACACACACACAGAGTTTTAAATATAAATAGATGCACAGACTTCCTACTGAGAACCTAATATCAATGGATGGAAAGGAAAAAACAAATCCTTGATACTGAAAGGGTATTTTCTGAGAATGGACTAATTGTAAATCATTTGGTGCATAATGGATGGAGCAATCATGCCAATTGCCAATGTCATCAGCAAAGTCCAATTAACCTACAAACCCGCACCCCATGTCTTTGAATGTGATCAGTCTGAAGAAGGGTCTCGACCCGAAACGTCACCCGTTCCTTTTCTCCAGAGATGCTGCCTGTCCAACTGAGTTACTCCAGCATTTTGTGTCTATTCCCATGTCTTTAAAATGTTTGAAGTTGGAAACCGGAGCAATCGAAGGAAACCCACGCGGTCACAGAGACTACGTGCAAACTCCACAGAGACAGCACCCGTGGTCAGGAGCGAACCTGGGTCTTTAATGCTGTGAGTCATCAAATATTATTGTGGATCCAGTCAAAAGGATTGGTTAGGAAGGAACTGCAGATAGACACAAAAAGCTGGAGTAACTCAGCGGGGCAGGCAGCATCTCGAGAGAAGGAATACGTTATGTTTCGGGTTGAGACCCTTCCTTTCAGAAGAAGGGTCTCAACCCGAAACATCACCCATTCCTTCTCTCCAGAGATGCTGCCTGTCCCGCTGAGTTACTCCAGCTTTTTGTGTCTATCAAATGGATTGATTAATTCCTTTTCCAATCAAGTATGGAGACTGCACTGTAGTCGTTGACAGTTATTTTATCCACATTACTTACGTGCAACTACTTTGCATAAAACTGGATCTAATTATGATAGATGATAATTTACATGGAGAACTGATACACACCTTCCCCTACTGTTTGGCTTTCTTATTTAATAACAATTTTTTCTCAATTCAAATGGGGGTTTTTCCATCGTGTGTTTGTAGCAGTGCTGGTCTGAAGAGAACTTTAATAACAACAGATCAGTATATGTTTCCTGGGCACTCTTCCACAATTTATTTATAAATCCCAATTTGGGGCGGCATTTATAGAATGAGTGATTTACAATATCAGCTGCTTTACTTGGCAGAATGGCTAATTTTAGCAGTGAAATTAAACAAAGTTGAAGTCTTCTGGACAGATCTTTGAGATTTAGCTGTAAATATAATACATTGCCTCAGTGAAGTGGCGTGGACGCTACTCCTCAATCAGTTACAGTATAGATATAAAAACTTGCCAATAAAGATGTGCCCTTCTCCATTCTTTTTAATGCTCATATTATATTGTATCTTTCATTCGGTGGGCGGCGCGACTTTCGTTTGCAGCGGCCTCTGCAGTCCGTCTGTCTTTTTATTATTTTTGTCTCGTTTTTATGTCGTTTTTTATTATTTTTTTTGTCGGGGTATGTGTGTGGGGGGGGTGGGGGTGGGGGTGGGGGGGGGAAACTTTGAAATCTTTCCCCTGCACGGGAGACCCGACCTTTACTTTGTCGGGTCTCCGTTGTCGTTGGGGCTGGGCAACGTGGAGCGGCCTCCAGCAGGAACGACCTGGGGCTCCAGTTGCGGAGCTGCGGACTACTCACCGTCACGGGGCTGGCCGAGTCCGGAGCGGGTGGAGCTGTGGTGGAGCGCTGCTGCGACCCGACCCCCGGAGATTCGGAGGCTACAACCGCGGGTCTGGCGGACGGCAACACTGGTAGCCCGCGGGTCACCTGGTGGGAGACCGCTTTTCGGGGCTTCCGCAGCGGCGACTTCTCCCGCCCGAGTTGCGGGGTTGAAGAGCACCTGGAGCGGGGCTTTATCCCCCTGCGCGGCTTGGAATGGCCGCCGAACTTTGCGGGCGCGCGCCGGGGCTCTAACACCAAGACCCGGTGCGCGACCTTGCATCACCCGGCGTGGCTTTAATGGGCGCGGGATAATCACCATCGCCCGCCGGGGGCTTTGACTTTGACTCTGACATCGGGGGGGGGGGGAGTGCAGTGGAGAGATACGGTTTTTTTTGCCTTCCATCACAGCGTTGTGATGGATGTATGTGTAAATTGTGTTGTGTCTCGGGTCTTCTTCGTTTTGTATTGTATGGCTGCAGAAACGACATTTCGTTTGGACCTCAAGGGGTCCAAATGACAAATTTGTCCAAAAGACAAATAAATTGAATTGAATTGAATTGAATTGAATTCCCCAAATTATCCCAGTGATTTCTTAATATTTAGAAGATCTAAAATTCACAATACCTATAGGAGATTGTGTATAAAATCATGTGAGGAATAGATTGGGTTGATGCACAGAGTCTCTTGCTCAGACCAGGTGAATCGAGGATCAGTGGACGTAAGTTTAAGGTGAAGCGGAAAAGATTTAATAGGAATCTGAGGGGTCATTTTTTCACACAAAGGGTGGTGGGTGTATGGATCAGGCTGCCAGAGGAGGCAGTTGTTTGTGTTAAATTTTTATTGTGTATTGTGTGTTCTTTATCATTGTACCGCTGCTGGCAAATTCATTTCACTTCATTTCACTTGCACTTTATGTGCAATGTGACGAATAAAACCGTATTGTATTGTATTGTATTGTATTGTATTGAGGCTGGGATTATCCCAACAATTAAGAAACAGGTACATGGATAGGACAGGTTTGCAGGGATATGGACGAAACGCGGGCAGGTGGGACTAGTGTAGCTGGGACATGTTGGCCGGTGTGGGCGAGTTGGGTGGTAGGGCCTGTATGCACACTGTATAACTCTATGACTCTATGACACTATGAGAGAGAATACGTGGATTGCAATGAATGGTAACATTGTAAAGAGAGTCTTTATTTGGATGAATACCAGGAGCATCTCCATTTGTGAAGCATAAAGGTGGTTAAATTTTCACCACAGCTGTAACTGATCTCCAAGAGAAAGTGAGAATAAGACATCATAAATATCTCTTCAAGTTAAATATTGGTTGTTCTCTATTTCTATTTGAGCTTCTGGCTCCCTTCATGATGTTGTGGTTGCAGCTCAATCCATTACAAAACCCTTCCTTGCTCCTTCCCCCGCCCCCCCCCGACTCCCATCAGCTCCACCTACACTTCACTCTGCCTCTGGAAAGCAGCTAACATATTCAAGGACTGCTCAGTCATGGTCATTCCCTCTTCCCTCTCTGAATGGGCAGAAGACACAGAGGCTAGACAGCAAGTACCGCCAGATTCAGGAGCAGCTTCTTCCACTTTGTTATTGGCCTACTGTATTAACAAACTTGATGGATAGGAAAAGTTTAGATGGATATGGGTGAAATGCAGGCAGGTGGGACTAATGTAGATGGGCAGCTTGGTCGACATGGACAATTTGTCCAAAGGGCTTGTATCCGTGCTGTGCAACTCTACGGCTCTATGATTCTACTGAATGGAAGCTGAGGGTGTAGTTCTGATCTCCCAAACTACTTCAATGCAACTCTTGCACTTGTTTTGTCTTTGTCCTTCTCATAGAGGTTTAGAAAGTTAGAAAAAAAGGGCAAGAGCAAGCTTTAAGGATGTTCCCATTTCAGCACAATAATAGCTCCATATATCTCAGTATCTTCTTTTTAATTACTCCCTTTTCCCTAATATTTGTAGTTTTTAGTTTTAGCGAAACAGCATGGAAACAGGCCCTTTGGCCCACCCAGTCCACGCTGACCAATGATCACCCCCATATACTAGTTCTATCCTGCACACTAGGAGAACCACACTGGGAGGAAACTGGAGCACTCAGAGAAAACCCATACGGTCACAGGGAGAATGTCCAAACTCTGTACAGACAGCACCAGTGGTCAGGATCAAACCCGGCTGTAATGCGGCAACTTTACCGCTGCACCACAGTGCTATATTTATATATATATTAATGATAACCCCCCCCCCCCCCCACACACTTTCTATACTTCATAATTCCACAAGTTCACCTCCTTTGACTGAAGAAAATTCTCATTTCAGTCCAAAATGCCTTACCCTGCCTGTATCTTGAGACGATGATTCTTTGCAGGACAACAATGCTAACTTTGATCATTGGTCACTCATGACACAATGATACCAAAAATGCAAAAGCACCTGTGACTATGTTATGCTTAATGATTCTATCTATCAAATAAATATACTTTGTTATTATGTTACTCATCTAGAGCATGGGAGAAGTACATATAAGCCAAGGCTTGAAATGAAGGAATGAGCCAGAGGCTTGATGCTGTGGATAAGTTACGTCAACACTGTGGGGTATTTAGAGGAACAAAGTGCTCCTCAATAATATTATGCTCATGATAGCAAACTATGCAAAAGTAGTAACTTAACTTGATGTACATATGTTCGTTAATAAAAGAGCAAAATGGATCATTTATCCTTGTAGAATTTTGTAACTTATCATAAATTCATGTTCTGTTCATTCATGGATAAGCCAATATGAGCATAAAAACATACAAAAAGGAGTTGATTTCATGGTTCTCATGTCTGCTCTGCCATTTAACATCAACTGTGCGGCCAAGTACAGCAGAACTTGATCTTTAAGTTCACTGATGATACCACAGTTGTACACTGGATCAATGACAATGGCGAGACAGAGTGCAGGAAAGAGATTAGTCTCAGAATGCACAAACTAGCCCTAACCGAATGTCAGCAAGATGAAAGAGCAGGTTTTTGACCTATAGAAAGAGGAGAGGGAATGAATACAACCTTGACCTCATCAACAGAGCTGCTGTAGAGAGAACGACATTTGCTAGACATCCGTTTCACCAACAAACTAACCCGGTCCCTTCATACTGATGTGGTGATCCAAAAGTACATCTGTTTTTTTTATTTTCTTTAGAGTCTGAGAAGATTTGGCACGACCAAGATTAGGATTCTCTGGAGCTTCTACAGATAAGCGCTCGAAAGTACATTGTTGGGATGCCTCTCAGCCTGGTGTGACCGATGGAAGACTAATCAAATCATGTAAAGACTTTGCGCTGACTGATTAGCATGCAGCAAAAAGCTTTTCACTATACCTTGGTACAGGTGACAATGAACTAAACAAAAGTGAACCTACAGAGAGTGATGACCATAGTCCAGCCTATTTTAAGTTTGTCACTTCCTTCCATTCAGTCCATCCTCCTGCTAAGTTACATCTGGAAGACTGGAGGTATCGTCAAGGTTGCCTGTCTGAAGAAGGGTCACCCATTCCTCTCTCCTGAGATGCTGCCTGTACCGCTGAGTTACTCCAGCATTTTGTGTCTTTATGCCTGTCGCCCTGATTATTCCCATTTCTCCCTTCCACCTTCCAACAGAAGGTACGGGATCTAGAAATCTCAGACATCCATATTTAAAACAGCTTCTTCCCCACTGCTATCAGACTCCTCAACCATTCGCCTCTCTGGAGAAGCTGCCATGTAGTCTTACTCTCAATTCTACTTCATTCAGTTATTCCGTCATTGAACCTTGTTATTTATTTTTCCACATGCCTCAGATTGCACTATAATCTTTGCTCCATTCTGCTGTGCTGCATTCACCATTGTACCTTTCTTGTTGTGTTTATCGTTACCATGTACACTGTTTACTCTAGGAGCTTCATGCCAACAAGGAATTACATTGCATCCTCGCGTATGTAACAATAAAGTATATATGTTCTTGAATCTGAAGCTAATAAGTCGCGGCTGATGCTATTGTAACCTCAGCTCAGTATTCCCATCTACGTGGAGTGACCTTCTGTTTAGCAATTATCTATCTAGTGCCGATTAAAAATATTCTAGGATATGCTTCCATCCCTTCAGGTGAGGAAAGATCGAAAGATTCATAAGGAATAGGAGTAGAATTAGGCCATTTGGCACATCAAATCTACTCCGCCATTCAATCATGGTTTATCTATCTCTCCCTCCTAACCCCAATCTCCTGCCTTCTCCCCATAACCTCTGACACCTGTACTAATCAAGAATCTATCTATCTCTGCCTTAAAAATATCCACTGACTTTGCCTCCACAGCCTTCCGTGGCAAAGAAATGTCTTCTCATCTCCTTCCTAAAAGAACGTCCTTTAATTCTGAGCCTATGACTTTCCCTCTAGTGGAAACATCCTCTTCACATCCACTCTATCCAAGCCTTTCACTATTCTGTATGTTTCAATGAGGTCTTCTGAACATGCTGGCCCAGATTCCCAGCCCTCTGAGAAATAAAATGCCTCATCTCTCTCTTAAGTAGGCGCCCTCCTCTTTTTAAACAATGATGCCTTGTTCCATATTCTCCCACAAGAGGAAGCATCTTCTCTACAATTGCCCTGTCATTCCCACCCCCTCATATTCTTATATGTTTTAATCCAGTTGATCGACCTTATCAAGCAGAGATGAAACAATTGTGTTTTCTCTCAGAGGCTGGTAAGTCTTGGAATTCCCTCGCTGAAAGGAACCAGAGGCTTTTAATAATTGTAAGGCAGAGGTAGCTAGATACTTTACAAGCTAGAGGGTGAAAAATTACTAATGGGTAGGTGCGAATGCCAAGATGAGGTTAAAGTCAGGTCATCCATGTTCTGATTGAATGGCAGAGCAGACTCAAGAGATTGCATTGACTTCTCCTGCTCCTAATTTGTATGAATATATTTATGTACTTCTTTTCCCCAGGAAATGTGGAAGAAATATCTGATAGAAACATTACTGTTCCTTGACAATGAGAAGTGGGTCGGCTTTTTGGCAGTCCACCTATAAATAATAACCGAGCAGATGGATAGATAGTCAACTGCAACAAAAACAAAGGCACGACAGTGGTAGGTTTCAGCAGCAGCAGCAGCTAAAGAAATCTGTACCTCTAAGCTTACATTGTGTTCAACACAGACCCTTGCAATTCTGAAAGCTCTTTAAATTCCTGACAATATTCAGCATCAGTATAAATGAGACCGAAATGATGGAAAGCAGAAACTTGAGCGAGGAAACATAACACAAGTGGGCGTCAATTTAGCATAATGGATATCGGATCAGGTGGAATTCAGATAGAATCTAGCTGATTGTTTTTTCTTTTACAAACATAACCCTATACAGTTTAAATACTCTAGGAAAGAAGAATTCATTTAAGAATTTGTTGAACTTTTGTTCTTTCAGAAATAAAATACTGCAGATTGCGAATGAATATCTCCCATTTTTGATTGAAACTCGTTCAACTGCAAAAGAAATCTGTGCTTTCCTCTCGACAGAAACTGCCTGACCTGCTGAGAATCTCTTTCAATTTCACTTATCTTTGCAGTGATGTCTGAAATCACATATTAAACTGATAACCTGTCATCAACAAAATGCTTAATCCTCATCGGGATAAATGTTTTCAGGAACAAAATGCACGAATAACAGACCACTTGGGGGCTGAAGAATGGTCCTGCCTCAAAATGTCACCTATTCAGTCTGAAGGAGGATCTCTACCCAAAATGTCACCTATCCATATTCTCTGAAGATGCTGCCTGACCTGTTGAGTTACTGCACCACTTTGTCTTTTGTTATAAACTAGCATCTGCAGTTGCTTATTTCTCATGGGGGGGTTTTGTTGACATCTACATGGCTGTGATTGAATAGGTTCATGGTACTTTCGATTATGTCCTTACTGTATAAATACCAAATGTTTTCTTCTCTGCAGTCATTTCCCTAGCGTTGTGGGACATTTCACGGTGGAAGCGCAAAACAGCACAGAAGCAAGGCCCTTAACACAATGAGCCAGGATCAACCAACAAGCAGTGATTTGCACTAATCGTACATTAATCCCTTTTTATTTGCCTCCTATTTTCTTCAATACCCACGATATTATCCATTTACCCACAGGTTGCAGATTGGGTATCATAAACAGGTTAATGCAAAAAAGATTGATTGCCGCCAAGATGTCTACAACTTTATAAAGAACTTGAACTAAGCATTTGAATCTATGTTAATTTCAATTTTGTTGACAACAATGTGATGATATTCCTTACTTCACATTTGGTTCAAAGCAGTTAAATATCAAACTCCGAACTCTTACTGTACTTTACATTGTTCAGCAGATTAAATTAATTTTTACGTTGATACTTTTAGAGTTGAAGTTTTATGTCTAATTTCTTTGGACTTTATTCCTATTCACTAATCTTCTTACTGATTGATGCGTTCAAAATAAAAGCAACCAAGTAAATGGGAGTTCAGTTGACTGATACTTAATCTGTTCAATAATTTATACACCAGCAGGAAACTGAACCGAGTCAGTTGTGCTTCCTCTAATATGTAATATTTTGTCTAACTGCACCAAGACTGATAATTGTTAAGCTTTGTCCACAAATAGCACGATGGCGCATGCAATTTGCTGATTAGAATTAAGATGCTTTTCTTCACTCTACATGGATGAGGGGAGGGAGTTGAAAACGACTTTGGTGGTATGTGCTGTCCAGAGGGGAGTTGCGCCAAATATAAGAGTTCTTTCCAAATCTAGTAATGTAGCATATTTTATTGAGATTATGTACAATTAATATCATTTATTCCTTGCTGGAGTTTTCCATATTATCTGAGACAAGGTACTCATTAATATCCAACAAATATCCAACCTCCAGCGATCAATAAAAGGCACACAGAGAGCTGCAAAAAAAGTTATCAAACTGAAGTTTGCTGTAACCTCAATCCACACAAAAGGGGCAATTGTCCAGCAATCCACAAATGTAAACTTTAACTCTTACACTCATTTAGAAGGCCATGGCATTTAAATTTGGAATTCATATATTTTTTTGTTTCTGGATATCTGGTCAAAGACATTGTGCAAAGTGTTCTAGCAAGCAAAGTTCTTGGAACATTTACAATATTGATTACTGCCATCTTCATTTACAGGCAGAGAAGCATCTCTTTGGCTCCATGAACTCCAAATCAGCAGAAAGCTAGGCAGAGCAGTGCCAGAATTGCAAGGGCATCTGCAGCTCAGAAAAGCCACAAACCTGACACTGCAGTGGCAGTGGCCAGATACTGTGTCCTCAAGTAACCTTACTTATGGGCAGGTTTCAGTTCTATCCCAAGCAATAGTTATGTATGACATGAGAAACAGCACAGCACTGCCCAATATCACCCCATCTGTCACCACAGTTTTAGCATGTAGAGATGTGGAGAACGCAGAAGCACTTACGTGCTAATCTGAGGGTCGGGACATAATTAAAGCAGTTTTATGAGGGAGGAAAATAACACCTATGACAAGAGGATTACTGGTTTAGGTTTTTTATTACTATGGAGTCATACAGCTTGAAAACAGGCTCAACTTGCCCATGCTGACCAACATGTCCCATCTACACTAGTCCCACCTGCCCGTGCTGGGGCCCATATGCCTCTAAACCTATACAGCTAGCCATGTTGCTAAGTTCTCCATTTCTTTCCTGTGCTCCACCCCACATTGCTTGTGATCCGGCCCACCACAGTGGTGCCATCAGCAAACTTGTAGATGGAGCTAGAGCCAAATTTGGCTGCACAGTCGTGAATATATAGGGAGTATAGTGGGAGACTGAGAATAGATCCTTGCAGGGCACCGGTGTTGAGGATTATTGTGGAGGACGTGTTGTCATCTATCCTCAGTGATTGTACTTTGTGGGTCGGAAAGTAATTGATCTGTTACTGGCGGGTGCTGACTCCTAGGTCCAGGAGTTTGGAGATGAGTTTAGATGGGTTTATGGTGTTGAAATGTGGAGATATGGTAACAAAGCAACAGAGCTGAATAATATTTGAGAAAGCAGGAGTAGATCTTCCCCAGAACGTAGAACATGGAACAGTACAGCACGAGAACAAGCCCTTTGGCCCATAATATCTGATGCCAAGACCACCACTTATCTACATACACATAACCCATATTCCTCCATTCTCTGCATATCTACAATGTTCTGCAAGAAGATAGATGTGATTTAGGGCTGGGGCTTTGCTTGTGTTGTGGCCTTGCAAAGATGATGGAATTTCTTTGAAGTGCTCGGTGTCTTTTTGAACAGTTTCATCCAGATTAGATTGTTTTTTTTTTACATCTTAACCCATTGCCTGGTGTGAGACTGCAAAAAAACAAGAGTCTCCACCTCTGCCTGAAATCCGAGGAAGGTTTTTTGACAATGTGCCTGTATTGTGAAAGTTGATCTTTATTTAGTAATTGCTAAGCAACCAAGAATAATAAATCTCTTCTCAAGTATGAAATTAATTTATTAAATAAACGCCATGCAGGGAAATAAATGAATTATAGAGTGTTCACAACACAGTTATAGGCCAGTGTGCTTGCCCTGGTATTTATGAGCTTCTTCCTACTCCACTTACCCTGTCTCACCCTATTGACATATCGTTCTTGTCCATTCTTTGTCATGCACTTACTGAGATTTTGTGTGAATGGATCTTTGGCATTTCCTTCGATTATTCCAAATGGCAATGATTCTCACCTCACCACAGTTCTTTGGGTGTCTCATGTTCCTGAATTTCTTACTGATTGTCTCATACATATGACATTTGGCATTGGATTCCCCACCTTCTCTATGACTACAGAGTGGTGAGTCTGTAGAATTGTCTGCCTCAGAGGGCGGTGGAGGCAGCTTCTCTGGATGCTTTCAAGAGAGAGCTAGATAGGGCTCTTAAAGATAGCGGAGTCAGGGGATATGGGGAGAAGGCAGGAACGGGGTTCTGATTGGGGATGATCAGCCATGATCACATTGAATGGCGGTGCTGGCTTGAAGGGCCGAATGGCCTACTCCTGCACCTATTGTCTATTGTCTATTGTCTATTGTCTATTGTCTACCTAACAAACCCCTTTCTGATTTCCAAATGTAAATAACTCTATCAGCTAATCTCTCAGCCTTCTCGTTTCTAGACAGGAGAGCACCAGCCTGGTTCTGTCCTTATAATTACTAACCGTGTCAACTACAAGTCTGTGCGTATTTGAAAACAGTGTCAGATTTCCTCTAGAATATGCTGCCTAAAACAGTCTTGAAGATGCAATAACAAAAGGCTGATCCTGAGATTTTTTTAGCTCGATAGGTAGAACCTTTTGGGGTAAAAAAACAATTTCACAGAACTTTGGTCCATTCACCATTGCTTGTTAAATTGTAATGAGGAGACTTTGCTGCATTGCAATGGCAGGTCAGGACATTCAGTGCAAAAAGGATGGGAGACTTGAGTTACGTGGCCAAACAGGAGAAACTGGTGTAGGAAAGAACTGCAGATGCTGGTTTACATTGAAGATAGATGCAATATGCTGGAGTAACTTAGCGGGTCAGGCAGCATCTCTGGAGAAAAGGAAAAGGTGACGTTTCGGGTCGAGACCCTTCTTCGGTATTGTTCGTACATAGGGTGCTGGAGAGTATGCCCAGCAGTTGTTCTTGCATAGAACCGGTATTTGCTTGATGGGCCGACAGTCTCCTTCTGTGGTGTAATCATTCTGTTGTGCTGCATTTCTTTGCAGTTGCCCAACCGTACAAATGATCTCCTCGAGTGGGTTCGCCTGTGTTTTTTTTATCGGTGTCCGTTGTCATAGAATGTTGGTGAATGTCAAATAAACGGCAATGACTTGTTAACAGTAACAGTTCTGACAACCTCTGAGCCAAAGTAGGGGGTCACGCTGTTTGTTAACCAGCTCTGTGGGAGCTCCTGGCTGCTCGTGCTCCACTTGCCCCCACACTGCCATCAGCTGTGTTGGTGATGGGAGCCAGGTTCCCAGTGGAAGGTCAATAGACAATAGACAATAGGTGCAGGAGTAGGCCATTCGGCCCTTCGAGCCAGCACCGGCATTCAATGTGATCATGGCTGATCATCTCCAATCAGTACCCCGTTCCTGCCTTCTCCCCATATCCCCTGACTCCGCTATTTTTAAGAGCCCTATCTAGCACTCTCTTGAAAGCATCCAGAGAACCTGCCTCCACCGCCCTCTGAGGCAGAGAATGCCACAGACTCACCACTCTCTGTGAGAAAAGAGAAAAAGAGAAAAAGAGAAAAAGGTCGTGTCTGAGGCCACGCTGGAGCTAACAGCATGGTCCAACTGGAGGTAGCCAACAATTTCAAGACAATGCACCAGCCCTGGTATTTCATGTTACATTGAAAAGGAGAGGTATTGTTCTATTTACAGATAAGGACAGAGGAAACAATTCATCATTGTCCTTTACTCAAAGTTTTCGCACCTTTAGTCAACACAGAAAACCCCCCCATGGATGTCTCCACTGACAGTCATTAACTTCCTTCCCACACTCACTCATTACTGTGGTCTCCAATCAACTAATTTGTCCTGCCTTTCACATCATACTTGGTCAGGGAGCATAATTAATGACAGAGTTTCGAATCTATCATAAGCATAAAGTATACAAAGAAACTCTCCTAATTTGAGGAAGGACATTCTTGCTATTGAGGGAGTGCAGCGTAGGTTCACCAGGTTAATTCACGGGATGGTGGGACTGACATATGGTGAAAGAATGAATCGACTGGGCTTGTATTCACTGGAATTTAGAAGGATGAGAGGGTATCTTATAGAAACATGTAACATTCTTAAGGGATTGCACAGGCTAGATGTAGGACAGAATGTTCCCCATGTAGGGGGAGTCCAGAACCAGGGGTCACAGATTAAGAATAAGGGGTATGCCATTTAGGACTAAGATGAGGAAAAACCTTTTCACCAGAGAGTTGTGAATCTGTGGAATTCTCTGCCACAGAAGGCAGTGGAGGTCAATTCACTGGATGTATTCAAGAAAGAGTTAGATATAGCTCTTAGGGCTAACGGAATCAAGGGATATGGGGAGAAAGCAGGAATAGGGTACTGATTCAGGATAATCAGCCACGATCATATTGAATGGCAATGCTGGCTCGAAGGGCTGAATGGCCTAGTCCTGCGCCTATGTTTCTATGCTTTCTAAACAAATCTCTTGAACTAGCTGTGTGTCCTAAAACCATAAATCTGACGTCCTTTGCTGCACAATGCTGTTGACTGGTGCTGTGAATACACACCAAACATCATGGGATTGAAAACATAAAAACCAACAGTGTGTCTGATCTCTTCATCTTGCCAGACAAAACATGAAGTGAAAGTGTACATTTATCTTAACCTTGCACTGAATACCTACTTAACAGTGCCTCTTGTATAATTACATTCATGTCTCAGCCACACAAACCTATTGAGAATGCTAGTTATTGTTTCAACAATTGTAAGAAGCTGTAAGAAATACTCCAGTCTACTTCAAGATGATGTTTACTTCTTGGCTTCCAATTCTTATTGTACTTGAAGCAGTACAATTGAAACAAATGAGATAAAGCAATCTGTTGCATACAAACAGAATCAAAATATTTTTAAAAATAGAAGCAGAAGGGGTGGCACAGCGGTAGAGTTACAGCCTTGCAGCACCAGAGACCCAGGTTCATTCCTGACTATGGGTGCTGTCAGTATGGAGTTTGTACATTGTTCCTGTGACCATGTGGGTTTTCTCCGGGTGCTCCGGTTCCCTCCCACATTCCAAAGACGTGCAGGTTTGTAGGTTAATTGGCTTCTGTAAAATTGTCTCTACTGTGTAGGATAGAACTATTGTATGCACGGTCATTGGTCGGCATGGACTCGGTGGGCCGAAGGGCCTGCTTCCATGCTGTATCTCTAACCTAAACTATAAAAAAGTACACCATTCAAGCTCTGCTCCACCAAGGATGTGGTTATACAGATTATCTTTCTCCACTGCTGCTTAATACTCCTTGATAATTAACTATATTGAAAGTATTTTTGCGATTTTAGTAAAGGTTGCATAAAACTGCTGGAAATATTCAGCCATTATGATCATGGTTCTTTAGATCTGCAGCCAAGAGCAGCTTTTGTCCCTGTTTTGCAAGGAATGGTTAATTCCTTATCATTCCATTCAGGTCTCCTCTGGTCAAGATGGCTCCATCAATTCACTCCATGATATCACCAATTTTTCAACAGTCCCTTCACCTTGAGCTGATTAATTTGTAATGCTCTAGGTGCCAGTTGCTTGTCTGATTCTTTACGCATTCAATTTAGCATTCTTAAATAAATCAATAAAGATTCATTGTTGATAGACACATCATACAGGAGAAACTCAGAGGGACAGGCAGCATCTCTTGAGAGAAGGAATGGGTGACGTTTCGGGTGTAGACCATTCTTCAGACATGTCAGGGAAGTGGGCGGTACATAGATAAGGACGTGTATAGATAAGGAAGTGTACCTAAACATTCATTAAAGTATACTTTCTCTTTAAAAAACAGGCAAATCAGACCATTTCCAAAAGATTTGGTCTCCATTTATCGACTTATTACAAGCATAGGGTGCAACATTTATCTTATTTTACTTTCTTATATCTTCTTTCTATTTTTCTCTTTCTTTTCCTTTGGTTTTCTTTTTTACTCTTTCTCGTGTTTTACGTTTCTACAGGTTTCTCCTGATCACTCTTTCACGCACTTACTATCTTGTCTAACTCTCTCTATTCTTCTCCTTTTTAAAGTTTAAAACAAGAAGTGGTACAGGAAATGTATT
Organism: Malacoraja senta; assembly: GCA_038087875.1. Taxonomy (NCBI): domain Eukaryota; kingdom Metazoa; phylum Chordata; class Chondrichthyes; order Rajiformes; family Rajidae; genus Malacoraja; species Malacoraja senta. The sequence continues at coordinate 19,193,360 of CM075985.1, read as the reverse complement.
ATGTTATTTTTGGCTTATATCACTGTAATGTACATTACTTCTAATAAATAAAATATTTAAAAAAATAAAATAAAAAAACATTTTAAATCATCGCCTGATTGTGTGACGTTCATGGCAGAACTTGTGTTTGATAATGAACAAAGTAGTTTGCGCAGAAACTTGGTGGAATAAACCCCCTGCAAATTCAGCACAATTTTCAGCACCTTTCTGTGCATAATTTCATCCGGATTGTAAATTGCATCCAGGTTAGCAACCTGACCCCAATGTCTTTTCATCTATGTAGTTCCATATGTGGTGAACATGCGATCAGATGCACACAATGCATTTCATTTATTACTAAACGCTGACACCATCATTACAGGCCAGTGGCACGGTGAGGGGCAAGGGAGGGATTCGCTGTTACATCAATGGCCACTTTTGATCATTTGTTTGGGAACATTTCCAGGTTACTCTGCAATTCTGCTCAGCTCAGTTCAGCTCAAAAGTATCCAGAGAGAGAGCAGGTGGAAGTTCTATTACAGACTTCTTAGGACCCAAAATAAAATAAAAGATAAATTAATAATTAATTTCAGCTGAATTAATGATATTGGCTTTGTTTTTAGGGGAGAATGACTGGCTGAAAGGTTTCTGAAGCTCAGAAAGGCATGTACCTGTACAGTCCAAGGCAGCCAATGTATGTTCCGTGAGGTCTCACTACTTCAACCCTTTGTTGTGCTCAAGGTCCAGGATGCCGTGCACAGTAGTATCCCTGCCACCCCTGCAATCAGTCTGAAGAAGGGCCCTGATCCAAAATGTCACCTATCCATTTCTCCAGGGATGCTGCCTGACCCACTGAGTTACTCCTGTATTTTGTATCTTCCTTTGGTAGACAAGCATGTGCAGTTCCTTGTTACTTCCTTCTTTTCTAATGGAAGAGTCCTTTGTAGAGAAAATGGTTTCATACGTTCATAATTGATAGGAGCAGAATTACGCCATTGGACCCATCAAGTCTACTCCGCCATTAAATCATGGCTTAGCTATCTTTCCCTCTCAACCCCATTCTCCTGCCTTCTCCTCATAACCCCTGACACCCGTACTAATCAAGAGTCTATTTATCTCTGCTTTTAAAATGTCCATTGACCTGGCCTCCACAGCCTTCTTTGGCAATGAATTCAACAGATTCACCACCCTCTGACTAAATACATTTCTCCTCATCTCCTTCCTAAAGGAACATCCTTTAATTCTGAGGCTATGATCTCTGGTCCCAGACTCTCCCACTAGTAGAAACATCCTCTCCACATCCACTCTATTCAGGCATTTGACTACTCGGTAAGTTTCTATGAGGTTATATGTGTCTGATACTGAGTCACAATTGGAAGGGGATGCTGGGGTGGAGATACCTCAGGGTTGCAATCAGACAGTTGCCCTGAAGGAGCAAAGCTACTGACAAAGATAATTAACTAAAGGATGACTACCTGTGGCTGATTAACTGTGATGGGCTCTATGGGCGAAGACCCATTCATTCAGGTCCTCTTTAAGTTTTGCTGAAAAAGAAAGTGTTTGCACTGTGAAGATCTGCTACTCCATGAGTGGTTTAGGTTCCCAAAGATCACACAGGCAGGAGAGAAACAAATGTTATTGTGGTATATCAGTGAGCCAAAAAAGGATCTTATGAGAAGAGATGACTAAAATCTCAGCAAATGAACTAGACTTGGAAGTTTTTATTGTTATTGGACACAAGACAGATGGAGAAGTGCGGAGATTTAGTTGCAGACGTCCAGAAAGCATTTAGATAGCTAAAGAAACAGCTAACAATAATGGGATAGAGAACAGAAACAAGGAATTGCAGATGCTGGTTTGCACGACAGGACACCAAGAAGGATGTTTCGGGTCAGGACCCATCTGAAGAAGGGTCCCGAGCTGAAACGTCACCTATCTATGTTCTCCAGAGATGTTAACTGACCCGCTTAGTTACTTCAGCACTTTGCGTCCAGTATGGGATAAAGAAACTAGATTATACATTAGAGAGAGAGTCTAGAAAGTGAAGAGACCTGTGGGAGAAGAAGACCTGAAGGATGTTGCAATGATAGGGAAGGGAACATAAAAAACATGATGTTGAGAGTTTTGGACTCTGGTAGCCACTGGAGGCCAGTGAGCAGATGGTGGTGGGCCAGTGGGGCCTGAAAGAGAGCAGGCAAGTTGGTTTAGCTGAAATTTCCAGGTGACAGCAGATGGAAGACAGACTGTAGAGAATTGAAGGATCAAGACTGAAGCTGACACAATGCGGGTAAAGGTTTCTGCACTAAATGTGTAAAATCATGTGGTGGCCTTTGTGAAGAAGTTCTAACTAGGTCAGGCAGGAATGGCTGTTGAGGATGAGGAGTTTGTGACAATGACAAAAGATAATGTTTAATTGGGGGACATTATGGTTTACCAAAAAGGCTGATAATGCAAAGGCAGCATCAGGGCATTGATTGGTGGAGTTGAGGGCTGTCAGTTTACAGTAAATGTCATAATCTGCAATCTGTTATTTTCTCTGTCATTGATGCAATTAATGTTTTCCCATGCAACAAATCACTTTGTTCCTCATTTTAAGATTACTCGTTACTGTCACACTATTGGAAAATACTTTATAGCAGGCAGCCATTTGGTAATCTGAAAATATAATGGTAGACTTGCTTTAATGAAAACAAGTAAGAAATGTTTCCACATGCAATTTCTATCATTTCCCTTTGTGAAGTGTGCTTTAGTAAGTACTTTGTAAAGTGAAGTGAAGGAACGTTAATTAATTTTTTTTTGTTGAATCACGCTTTAGCTGATGACTGACTTACAAGTCTGTCATAGTATGACATATCACAGAGGGAGCTGGAGTAGTGGGCTGGTTGAATCACTAGTGACGCCTTCCTCCCCACACAGTAAACCCAGCCTTTCGTGCTGTGAAGACTCTACAGCTGCACCGAGCTACGGCTGTGATTATGTGCCAGCATCCCTGCTGCATGACTAACCAGTGACATTTTCAAAGTGCCACTGATTGTTCATCTCTAATGGCGGAAAGCACTGTTCATGACCAGAGCTGTCAGGTGAATAAATGCATGCCGGGCCACAGTGTTAGCTTCAGGAGAAATCTCTGTAAAGCAACAAATGAATATAAAATGAAACCTGCAGGAAAATAAATGAAAACCATTGTTGCATGGCATGTGTTAGCTCCTAATGAAGGATAGATTTACATTTATTACAATTAGTTTAGTTATAATATTTAATCAGTTTGGTGCTAATCAGAATGTTGCATTGTATGTAATCTGTCGCAATCGAATGTAATACCTGTCATTGCATCAGGAATAATTAATATTGATAATAAACCACTTTGAGAAACCTAAAATGTCTGAGATAAATGACTTAAGATTCATTAAAAATTGTCCTTTCATGTTTATTCTTTAGGAAAGATGTCTCCATTCTCCCTGATTTTGCTATCTGACGTTTTTAAGCACTTAAGCAAACAGCTGATTGAAGATGATGCAGGACTTTCTAAGCTTGTTTGAATTAAGATCATATTGAAAGGTCATCACACAAGATGCCCATCTATTATCTGTGAAGTACAATTAGCTTTCTGCGTTTTTTTTCTCAATGACAATTTTTATTGAATATATTGGATTTCTACGGATGGAAAAATGTACAGTTGGACGGGAAATATTTTTCAGCTCAGCAATGATGCATCACAAGTGCAAGCACATGATCCAAGGTTTCATATAAAAAACTCTACTAAAATAAAGAAAAATACATTGCATAAATTATTTGAAATGTTCAAATATACGAGTCAAGAGTGCTTAATTGTCATGTGCACAGCGACCATAACAATCACATTCTGGCTCTTTATACCTTTACAAAGTACCTTTTAAATGCAACAACTAACAACTGAACACACAAAAAGCTGGAGTAACTCAGCGGGACAGGCAGCATATCTGGAGAGAAGGAGTGGGTGACGTTTCGGGACGAGACCCAAAGCATCACACATTCCTTCTCCCCAGAGATGCTGCCTGTCACGTTGAGTTACTCCAGCTTTTTGTGTCTATCTTTGGTTTAAACCAGCATCTGCAGTTCCTTCCTACACAATTGGACACACAATATGTTTTCAGTTATACTAGGTAAACAAGATCACAAGCCAAAGTTCACAGAGCAACCTTGTACAAAGTCAACACTAGTTTGATGCTGAAGTATGGTGGTGGTTAGGGTTGTGCAGGTTAGCTCAGGAGTCTGATGGTTGATGATAAGAAGCTGTTCTTGAACCTGGAGGTAAGGGTTCTCAGGATCCGGTACATTTTTCTTGATGGTAGCAGCGAGATGAGAGCAGGATGATGTGATTCTTTGATGCTATTAGCTGCCTTCTTGAGGCAGTACTTCTTGTAGATCCCTTGACGGTAGGGAGCTTAATACTTGTGATGGACTGAGCAATGTCCACACTTTCATCAACCTCTTCGGTTCTTGAACATTTGAATCACCAAACCAAGTTGTGATGCATTCAGTTAATATATTCTCAACCGTACAAATTTAGAATTTTGGTAGAATTCATCAGTTCATAAGTTCATGTTATAGTAGCAGAATTGGGCCATTTGGCCCATCGGATCTTCTCTGCCATTCAATCGTGGCTTGCCTCTCAACCCCATTCTCCTGCCTTCTCCCCATAACCCCTGACACCCATACTAATCAAGAATATGTCAGAGTATTCAGCGACATGCTCAAACTTCTGAGGAAGTAGAAGCATTGATCAGCTTTCTGTGCAAATGGTTCAATGTGCAAGACATGGACAGATCATCAGAGATATGGTCACCCAAGAAGGTTGTTGACTCTCTCAACTGCTGTCTCATTGATGAAGACATCATGGATCATGGTTGATGAAGACAGCATGGATACTTGGCTTTCCCCAGTTCCTGAACTCAACAATCAGCACCTGGCTAAATATTTATATTGTGTACCAAGATTCCAGTTCATTCACATGTTTGTGGGCAACCTAAAGAAGGTTTTGATGATGATTTTTGTTGAAGCTAATGGCTGAATCTTCCAATGTGTAGGAAGGAACTGCAGATGTTGGCTTAAACCGAAGATAGACACAAAATGCTGGAGTAACCTAGCAGGTCTGACAGCATCTCTGGAGAAAAGGAGTAGGTGATGTTTTGGGTCGAGACCCTTCTTCAGATTTCTTTCAAATTTCAATTTCCTTAAGAAGAGAGGCTGTCCCAGTTGATAAGGAGTTGAGGGCTAGAGATCAAGGGCAGAAAATAAAGGAAACTAAATGTAAGGGGAGCATGACACTTTATTGAATTCATGAAAGCTTTTAGTTCTATAAAGCAAGAGGGAACATAGACCATTTCAAATTTGGCTGCAGAATTTTGTCCCCATTTTATGGCTAATACATGAATGGCATGTAGGTTATGATCTTAACTAATGGGTCCGTCAAAAACTCAGTCTTGGTGTGGAATGTTGGCAAGCAAGGCCATATAATTTCCCCAATACTCATTGCAAGTTTTCTTACCACAATAAAATCATCAATAAGCTTCCCGTGGGAATAGTGTTCATCTACAAATATTAAACCGAAACAGTTCAACAAATTGAATCAACACTTAGAACCAAGGTCACCCTGACTTCAGTCATTGAGTGTAAAGCCTGCTGCAAGTCAGAAGCTGCAAGTCTTCATGAACTTACTCAGTGAAGAACATAAATGAATGAACCATACACTTACAAGTCAAAGGGTTCTACTAACTTGTCACCATTATACAACATGACCCTCAAAATTAAATGTATCTTACAAAATGTGAATCATTTTGCTTTTCACAGGAGCCAACATTTAATGAAAACAAATTCCGAAGAAGGGTGGCGACCAAAACATCACCTATCCATGTTCGCGAGAGGTGCTACCTGACCCGCTGAGTTACTCCAGCACTTTGTGTCTTTTTCTTAAACCAGCATCTGCAGTTCCTTGTTTCAACATTCAATGACAGGGGAAGCTGGTGGTGAAATTCACCCATGCTTTAGCTGTCTTTGGGTTTCTGAAGGAAAGAGCGTGTGAAGTTCAAGAACAAAAGCCAGCAAAACCTCACAGTTCATGAAGGAGGATTGATTCCCTGACCTCCTGTGTGAGTCTGCAAGCTGGACTATCTAGAATATACATTTTAAAGCATTGGACTGATGTTCTCAGTGCTGTGTATGCAAAATCCTCCAGCTCCACTGGAAAGCTAGGTGATCTAAAGTACTCAAAACTTCCTTGAAAACATCCCCATCAACTCAAGCCCAGAAAAAAAACTGGCCCACAATTGCTCAGAATGGAGAAAGAGATTTCAGGATGGCAAGGACAACCTCAGATTCAGTTCTTGGGCGCACATAGATATCCAGAATAAACGGAACTGCACTGTCTCCAAAATGCCCTCCCCACTCACCCTCCTGGTCTGGCTGTGGCAGAGTATGAGCAGCCACGTTGCACTCATCAGACAGCTCAGAAAGCACAGAGAAAAAGTGGAAACAAGTCATCCTCCGCCCTGAGGAACTGTGTAAGATGAAAACGCAGATATTAAAATGAAGTGGGTAGGGAGAGCTTTGAAGGCAACAGGCCAGGTGCTATCCATATCTCACATCTTGTCTTTTCATCTCTGCCCTTTGTCCAACTATCTGTCAACCAAACCTCCCCTCACCTGTATCCACCTATCACTTGCCAGACTTTGTCCTGCCCACACTTCACTTCAGCCATCTCCCCTCTGCTACAATCAGTAGGAAGAAGGGTCCCAACCTAAACGTCACTTATCCATATGCTCCGGAGATGCTGCCTGACCCATTGAGTTACTCCAGCACTTTGTAAACCAGCATCTGCAGCTCCTCATATCTGCAGATGCTCTCATGCTTTGTCAAGGCAACTATGAGTTCCATGGACATATTTAATAAGCAATGCTCAAAATAAAAGATTTTTGTTTAAATGAATAATGACTGAATAAGCTGAATAATGTCTGCTTTTATTTTTGAAGAACAATATGTTAACATTATACAGTATTCATGCTCCACTCGGTCAAATAACATTCAGGAAAAAAAGGTAATTGAATGAAGCAACATGTGCATATAACATGAAATGGAGCACAAGTCAGCCATTTAACCCCCTCACGCCTGCTCCATCATTTAATAAGATCATAGCTGTTCTGACTATAACATCAACTCAGAATTATTGCCTATACTCAGTAATCCTGCACCCTGTTGCCTACGAACGTCTGACTACCTCAACCTTAAATATCTGTAAAGACTCTAATCCCATAACCCTTTAAGAAAGTTCCAAAGACTTATGATCATCTCAGAGAAAGTTCACTTTATCTTACTGTTATGTGGGTGAATATTTATTTTGTAACAGTGATCCCCAGCTCTAGGTTCTCCCATAAGAGGAAACACCTTATTCACATCTATCCTTTCAGGACCCCTTCTGGTACTTTCTAACAGACCCATACTCACTCTGCTAACTTTTTTTTTAACCTATTTCCAGAAATTGTGCCATCTGTGATTACATTTCTGGCAAGCTATGGTAGCGCTGACCAACCCCACTGAAGAAGGGTTTCGGCCCGAAACGTTGCCTATTTCCTTCGCTCCATAGATGCTGCCTCACCCGCTGAGTTTCTCCAGCATTGTTGTGTACCACTGGAAGGATAAATCGGTTTTATGCAGAAAGTGCCTGGAATTTGGAACTTCCTCTCATAAAGAGGGATTGAGACAAATGGCTTCTAAGTTCATAAACACAAAGGGGAACGAAACAGCCTGAGTGGTGTTGTGGCAAAATGTAATAGGAAGGTTTATACTAAAGAAACATACAAAATGCTGGAGTAACTCAGCGGGTCAGGCAGCATCTCTGGAGAATAAGGATAGGTGACGTTACAGGTCGGGACACATCTTCAGACCAGTTGTGCTGAATTAACCGCTTCTGTACTCTACAGTCCATGAAATTCCTCACAGCTCGAAGGAATTTGTGTTGGATGTCTTATGTATGGCCTCTAGTCTAATCATATTGCATTAGTTGGCAATGTTGCTGCAAAGAAGAGACAATGTCAGTAGCTGTTATAATGAGAACCATTTGTAGGTTTGGCTTTGGATTGCACCATTTGATTTAACCGTCGCACCCTTTCACTTGTTTCTGCTTTGGCAGTTTAGTGCCAGTTGCCCTCAAAAGCATCACCCCTGGTTGGCACAGCTTTCAACAGGCTTCTGTTACAGATGAGAAAGGCTGTCCGTGTGACCGACCTCCCGTCTCTTTCAGTTATTCTATTTCCCAGGTCACTTGGTGCTGCACAAGTGTTTCTTGGAAAGCCGCAGACGAACACAATGGGTTCTTAGTTTGTGGTGAACAAAGGCGAGCAAGCTGGTTTTCAGGAGGAGGGGATGTTGTGAATTCTGATCCACTACAAGAAACAAAATACCTACAAGCGGATGTGACAAACCCTCACGACAAACAACAGCACGTGATTCTTCCCAGGCATCTAGTAACACACCATAACAACGGCACATGTTTATCCACTTCACACAATGTTGTTATGTGCTGTGTCACCATGAGTGCCCGTGTTTAAATGTTTACACCTTTTTTTAAATAACCTGTAACATCCACAACAAATCAAATATTTCTTGGATAAATAAAAATAGCAGTTGCTAATCTTTTACTCCTGATGTGATTTATCAGTGCTGTGATGCCTCTGGTCTCGCATGAAACTTTAGCACAAGTAAACCCACAGGACATTTGCAAACATCCTCACAGGATCCTAAAGGACTAACCTTGCACAGTACAGCTGCCAGCATCCTGTGCAGTATATAAAACCATCTAAAAATATTTTTTCTAATTGAAACCCCATGCAAGAATAGAATATTTATAGCCAGTACATTCATTTTTGAGATTCACCCTAGACTCCTGGATAAGGGAAAAGAAAAAAAGACACACCCCCTTTGCAATTCAGCCCAAAAGCAATATGATATTCAGAAGAAGCCATCTGTTTATCAGTTGCTATGGCTTGAAATACAGGCAAGTGACCCATTTATAGGATGAGCATAATATTACTGTGATATGTAGACAAATTGCTGGAGAAACTCAGCGGATGAGGCAGCATCTATGGAGCGAAGGAAATAGGCAATGTTTTGGGTCGAAAGCCTTCTTCAGTCTGAAGAAGGGTTCCGACCCGAAACGTTGCCTATTTCCTTCGCTCCATAGATGCTGCCTCAGCAGCTGAGTTTCTCCAGCATTTTTGTCTACCTTCGATTTTCCAGCATCTGCAGTTCCTTCTTTAACATATTACTGTCATATGTGTTCTCTTTCGCTACCATGGTAGCTATCTGGACCATAAATGTTCGATAAAAAATCTGGAATCATATCAGCCACAATAATTTTGTAACCTGTTGACCCTCATTTTCCAATAACCGCACTGACCTTCACATGACACATGAAATCCATTACTTTTATATTTTCAGATACTCAACAAGTTCTCCTTACTCCATTAGTCATGAACTGTGGACCTAGCCATGACCTTGTGCACAATGCACAGTCCCGCACCACACTCGGGGTGATGATCTTTACCACATCCTAACGTCCTAAATATTCTGTGTAAGAAGGATCCGCAAATGCTGGTTTAAACTGAAGATAGACACAAAAAGCTGGAGTAACTCAACGGGTCAGACAGAATCTCTGGAGCGAAGGAATAGGTGATGTTTCGGGTAGAGACCCTCCTGAATCTCTCTGACTGTTTCTCTTTCTCCAGTTTTTGCGAAGAAGATTGAACCATATTTCTCCTATTTCCAGACACAAAACAACTTCATACGATGATGTGTCAAGGAGTGCAGGGCAGTATGTTCCAGTTAGGGTAAAGAGCAAGGTTGGGGAGTTAGGGAACCCTAGCTGATGAGAGATGTTCAGGCTCTGGTCAGGAACAAGAAGACATACATCAGATGTAGGCAATTGACATCATATGTTCATGTCATAAGTGATAGGAGCAGAATTAGGCCATTCGGCCCATCAAGTGCACTCCGCCATTCAATCATGGCTGATCTATGTCTCCCTCCTAACCCCATTCTCCTGCCCTCTCCCTATAACCCCTGACACCCTCAAGCAAATCTTCAAGCAAATCTTTCCTCATGTAGAAGATGTGCAGAACGACACTTAAATAGGAGAGAAAGAAGACATGAAATGAAACTGTCTGTCAAAGTAAAGTAAATTGAAAGAGATTCTATAGGTATATTAAAAGTAAAGAGACTGACGAGGAACAGTATAGGTCCCCTTAAGGTTAGCATGGTCATCTTCATGGACAGCCACAAGAATAAGAGAGATATTAAATGAATACTTCACATCTTTTTTCACTGATCATGGGCGCTAAAGATTCGTGGCAAATTAGTTGTGATGTCCTTGATCAGATATAATTGACGAAAGTGGAGGTTAAGGCACATTAAGGTGGATAAATCCCCAGAACCTGATCAAGTGCATCTTCTGACCTTAAGGGAAGCCAGGGAGGAAATCATGGTGGCTCTTACAGTGATATTAGCATCACTGTTTATCACAGGTGAAACGTTGGAAGACTGGAGGTTGGCTAATGTTGTACCATTATTTAAGAAGGGCAGCAAGGACAAGCCAGAGATCTACAGGACAGGAGCCGTGTATCAGTGGTGGAAAGGGGTTGAAGGATAGAATTTACCAGCATTTGAACAAGCACAGATTGTTTAGGGATACCCAGAATGACTTTGAGCGTGGAGACTCATGTTTCACGAATTTGAAAGATGGTAAGTTAATCTGGAAGTTTAGAGCACATAGAATCCAAAGTGAGCTGGATTGAAAATTGGCTGAGAGGGAAGAGTCAAAGGGTAGTTGTGGAGGGTTATTTTTCTGATTGGAGTCCTGGAGATTAGTGTGTCAGTACTAAACATATTTATATATATATATATATATATGGTAATAAAACACTTATCTACATCCTCCTACTTAAAGAATTAAATGCAAATGTAAAACTACTGATTATACAGAGCACATATAGTATGTGGCAATAAACTGGAGGAAGTTCAAACATAGCCCGGGTACTTTACAGTGGGCTTACAAACACGACCTGCATGCATACGGTACAGTCCTGCATCTCCTCCCATCACTGGAGACACGATCGGTGGTGAAGTAGGTGTTGGAGATTGAAATGGCATTCCCGGTGAAACAGGAGACTTTGGCACAGGTGGAGGCGGCGTGGCCATAGGCGAAGTAACCGGATCAGAAACAGGTTGTCGTGCTGGTGCAGTCAGTCTGATGCCGCTGGGTGGATGGAAGTACACTTGTGCGGTCAGGATAGTACGGAGGTGGTGCTGGCTCATTCATAGGCAGGATATGTTGCCTACTACGTCTGTAGGTGCCGCCATCGGCATTGAACGTGGCTCGGAGGCAGTTCCAGAAATTACACCGAGGCGGTCGTGACCTTTGTCGGTTTGCAGATGCACCACCTGTCCCTTGGCTAGCGGTGGAAGAGGTCTGCTCGTCATATCATACCACCCCTTCTGAACATCACGCATTTGTTGTAGTCTGGACTGGACTTCTGATGGTGGGACCACATGCGGTACCAATGCCTGTTTCGCCACAGGCAATGTGGCTCGGGTCTGCCTTGACATCAGACGCTGAGCGGGTGAACCCAATATCTGGTCCCGGGAGATGTTGCGCAAGTTAAGCAGTACCAGGTACACATCTGATTTTGCTCTGTGGGACCGTTCCATTAATTGTTTGGCACTCCTGACGGTATGTTCAGCTAGTCCATTCGACTGAGGGTACTCAGGGCTGCTGGTGATGTGGCACAAACCCCAATGTGTAGCAAAGTTTTTGAAGTACTTGCTGGTAAATTGACTGCCATTATCAGATAGTAGTTGACATGGAGCTCCGTGGTCAGAGAAATGGCGTCCCAACTTCTGAACTACCCCATGAGGTGGGGCTACTAAGAAGATCGATGTCAAACCAACCAGAATACAAGTCAACAAGAACCAGGTATTACCACACAGATTATGTATGCTGCACATTCCTTATGTCACTCATACTGCTGATCCGCCCACAGGCTTGATAGTGAGTTCTCTCTCTTTCTCTCTCTCTCTCTCTCTCTCTCTCTCTAGTTAGACTCGCTGAATGCATGGAGACGAAAGCACCTAGTGTTTCCTCCGTAGAGTTGCTAATAAAAGACTATGGATTCTAATCAGTATGCGTGAGTCTGATCATTTCAACAAGTCCTGTGATCAGTGGAGTGCCACTGGGGTCGTGTTAAGTCCACTGTTGTTTGTTATCGGGGGCCGAGTGATCTCCGTACGGCCGGTTCCACGAGCTTGCGGTAAGTAAAAAAAAAATTAAACCTTACCGGAAGCTGTTGCCGCGCGTATGCCGGGTGATCACCGCACGGCCTGTCCCACGAGGGCGGCGTCGGGTGATGACGACATCGCGCAATGCAACGCGCTACGCGATGATATCAATTCGGCTCGCGGCGCTGTGGCGGTGCTAGTGGTGCTCACGGCGCACTGGCGGCGGCTGTGGCGGTGCTCGTGCCCCACTGGCGGCGGCTGTGGCGGTTCTCGTGCCGCACTGGCGGTCCTGTGGCGGTGCTCGTGCCGCACTGGCGGTCCTGTGGCCGTGCTCGTGCCGCACTGGCGGCGGCTGTGCGGTAGGACAACATTTTTTAACGTTGTCGACTTTTTGTGAGCACCGTGCGGTGTTGGGACCAACACCGCACGGTCCCGGCGGTGTGCGTGGGACCGACCCCGCGGGCCATGCGCGGTCTCTGGCGGTCCACGAGCGGTCCCAGCTTCCTGCTTCACCGCCAGTAACCGCCAGTAACCGCATACCCGTGAGACAGGCCTTTTAATCTCCAACAGGTTCGAGAGCAGTTGGGAAGGTGGGTTAAGGAATGGTGAATGGAATTGAACTCTGACAAGTGTGAGGTGTTGCATTTTGGTGTGTCAAACCAGGGCAGTACTTGCACAATAAATGGTCGAGTCCTGGAAAGTGGAACAGATAGCTCTGGAAGTACAGATGCATAGTCACTAAAAGTGATGAGTCACGTGGACAATGTGGTGAAGAAGGCTTTTGGCATGTTTGCCATCATTGGGAAGTGTAATGAGTATTGAAGTTGGGATATCATGATGCAGCTATACAAGTCTTTGGTGAGACTACACTTGGAGTACTGTATGCAATTGTGGTCACCAAACTATAGGGAGGATGTCATTACATTGGAAAGAATGCAGAAGATATTCACCAGGATGTTTCCTGGCTTTGCAGGCTTGTGTTATAGAGAGACATTGGATAGTCTGGGGCTTTTTTTGGTGGCAGCATTGAAGGCTGTGGGGCAACATTATTGAAGTGTATAAGATTTAAGAGGGATTTAGAGACATTGTTTTCATACTGAGGGTAGTCTGTAACTGGAATGAGCTGTCAGAGAAAGAACCAAAAGATAATACCATTCTGCCTTTTAAATTACATTTGAACAGATACATGGATAGAAAGGTTTCAGGAGGTCATTGGGTCAAATGCAGGCAAATGGGACAAGCTTATTATGCCAACTTGGTCAGCATGGACAAAGTAGGCCAAAGGGCATGTTTCTGTCATGTACAGAATGACTATGATTCTACTGGTCTATGAATGCAAACTATGATTGCAATTTGGGTTTGGATTTTTCTGTGCTACATTACAGTGTCCGGAGGCAGCAAATGCACCTCCAAGCTCTTGTCATTGAGCCATCGCACTTATATAGTCTGGAGCATGTGAAGCATCACGTAATGGAATACCTTATAGTCACATGTGACAAGGCACAGTGAAATTCTTTGTTTGCATACGTAAGGTATGCAAATAGCGGCCACCAACAGCGCAGATAAAGTTACAAGTACACTGGCTCCTCCTTTCTTCTTCCCCCTCCCCCCCTCATGGCAGTCCCCCCACGCTCTCATCGACCGCTGACCGTGGGTCGGCCCGTGAGGCTTCACCACCACCGAGGCTCACCACTGCCGCCGCTGCCGAGGCCCCACCGCCACTGAGGCTCCACTGCCACCGAGGCGCCACCATCGCGAGGCTTCACCACAGCCGAGGCCCCATCACTTCCGAGGCTCACCACTGCCGTCGAGGCTCCATTCGACCCAGGCAGGCTCCGCTGCCATGCTCTTCCACAGCCTCCTGGGAATTCTGTGGAGGTGAGTCGGGCCTACTGGGCGGGTTCCGGTCCACGGGGCGATTGTTCGGTGGGTGAGACGGGTCCACGCAGCTCCCCGGGATGAGAGAGAGAGAGATGTCGTATGGCCTCTGCAGCAGGGTGCATGTGGACGTGAACCCTCCAACAAACTATTTCTGGTGCTAAGAAGATCCATCCAATCAATCCTGAACTCCACAGACTGCCAACGTGTTAGCAGGAGGCTGCAACAATAAAGTCAAGTGATACCTTGGCATCTATTGTGCTTTCCTTCTCTTCCTTTTCTATTCTAAGGCACTGTATGTCTTCTGGACCTGACGTGTGTCCGTGAAAGGTGTGAAGAGAAGGAATAGTTAAAAGAAGCAGCTTCACAGTATATATGGTAGTCTTGATATGGTAGGGAATGAGAAAAATAAGTCCAGAAAAGGCATAGGGGACCTGTCATTAGCCCTGGTCAGTGGGCAGGTCCCAATCTCACCACTGACCCCAATGTTCAGAATCTCCCTCTGAAAGAAAGTTTGGACAAGTCTGTTAAATTATTCTTTGTGCACATTCCTTTATATTCTTTGGCAGAAGGAGATAATCATCAATGGTAGCATCAAATGGTGACGTAGTAAGGATTTTGTGGAAAAATGACATTGTTAAGGAATAATGATGAGAGCAATTCATGTGGAGAGCTTGGAGTTTAATGCAGAGTTGTTGTATTTTGTGAAGTCGGACCAGGACAGTACCTTCAATGTAGGGCCCAGGGGAGTGTTGTATAGCAGAGTGATCCAGGAGTACAGGTACATAGTTCCCTCGGAGGTATCACGGTTAGATAGGGTGGTCAAGAAGGCTTTCATTTCAAGATGCATTGCCTTCATCAGTCAAGATATTGAATATAGATGTTGGGACTTTATGTTACAGTTATACATGATGTTGGTGGGACCATATTTAGAGTACTATGTTCAGTTACGATCACCCTGCTATAGGAAGGAAGATATTAAGCTGGAAAGAGTGCAGAGAAGATATAAGGGTATAGGACTCAATGGCCTGAGCTATCGGTAAAGACCGGACATGCTCGGACTTTATTCCTTGGAGTAAAAGAGGCTAAAGGGTGATCTTACCGAGGTTTATAAAGTCATGTGGGGAATAAACAGGGTAAATACATAGACTGTTTTATCCAGAATATGATAATCAAAAACTTGGGTTAAAGTGCAAAGTGCAAAGGGCAAGATTTAAAAGTAACCTAAGGGGCAACTTTTCACAGTGTGTTGTGGGTATATGGAACGAGCTGCCAGAACAGGTAGTTGAGGCAGGCTCTAGAACAACATTGAAAAGACACTTGAACAGATACATAGATAGAAAAGATTTGAAGGGATATGAGCCAAACGTGGGACCACTGTAGATAGGGCACCTTGGATGGCATAGATGTGTTGGACTGGACTGATTCCATGCTATGATTAGTGGCAGAAACAGGCTGAGTGAAGCGGAATAGACTCAGAGTCATATAGCAGAGAAAAAGGTTCTTCGGCCCATAATGTCCATACCAACATCAGGTACCCATCTACCGTATACTAAAACTATTACCAATATTGGTTCACAGCCTACTACGCACTGCTGATTCAGAAGCTTGACTTCTTGAATGCTGCAAGAGATTACCTACTTCCACCACTTGTACACACTCTAGTGTTGCAACCTTTCTTGAAGAAGATTGAATTGAACCATGAACGGTTAAGCTTAAGAGATGTAGGACCAACATCTCATGGATGAGGAGCCTTATGGCAAAGAAATCCCGGCATGGCGACTAATCCTCCAGTGGCGATGCCCCTATGCTTTGGGAGAAGGAACCTATCCAGGGTCTCCAGAGTTGCTGACTGACCCATTGAGTTACTCCAGCACTTTATCTCTTTCTTTGTGAAAAGGCACCTAGAATAATCTTTGCCACATTTTGCAACATGTCTGCAGCTCTTAACCATCCAACCCCCCCCAACATAACATCTTTTCACTTCCCCAACATGCCAATGAACAACATGGGTAAATCCGATCCTCCTGTATTCAGTGTAAATGAGAAACAAGGCCTAATTTGTGTACCTGCTGGCATTCATATATTCAATGACAGGCTGCAAGCAAATGGTTGATATGGTGCCTGAAAATGGCATGGATCAATTCCAATCACCACCCCACCGACCCCACCCATATTTCCGACAACATTTTTGGTTACTCCTCATTTTTACATTCATTGTCTATTTTTATTCTATTTTACCTTTCCAAGTATGAGAATTTAAATACGTCTCTTCCTATTTCCTGAAGAATAAAACCATTGTTCAGACTAACTTGGGCAGCCGATTCCCAAGTGTCTAGTACACAATTCCAAATGGGCAGTCTCATAAAGTTCCTCACAGTGGCATAGATGGTAGAGCTGCTGCTTCACAATGCCAGAGACCCAGGTTCGATCCTGATCTTGGGGTGCTGTCTATGTGGAGTTTGCACATGCTCCCTGTGACTGCGTGGATTTCCTCTGGGTGCTCCAGTTTCCCCCCACATCCCAAACACGTGCAGGTTTGAAGGTTAATTTGTCTCCATAAAACTTGCCCCTAGTGTGTAGGGAGTGGATGACAAAGTGAGATAACATAGAACTAATGTACGGGTGATCAATGGGTCAGTGTCGACTCAGAGGGCCGAAGGGCCTGTTTCCATGCTGTGTCTCTAACCTAAATCAAACTAAACATTCCATGCTTAATGCATAAAGACTTGACTGATTTTAGCAAGGCTTTTGAATCATCTGTAAATGGTGAGATTGCAATTATTACAGTAATGTACTCTGTCAGGGATTTATATTAATATTGTATGTTTATTTTTGGTGGGGATGCTGCATTCAGAGTCAATGTCTCCAATTAAAGCTGCTGTCAGATGATGGTGTAGGTTTACACACCAATGGAGGAAGGGGGCTCTATTAAAAGGCGAGTTGATTCATTGCACATGACGCCAGGAAACAGCTGAGAGCACCAGACCCAGCAAATGCTTTGGAACCTGACAACAAACCATATCTACTAACTTCCAACTCCAGGAGTAGTCACACATGAAGTTGACTGAAGAGGGGTCTCAACCCAAAACGTCACATGTTTCTTTTCTCCAGAGATGCTGCCTGACCCGTTGAGTTGTCCAGCTTTTTGTGTCTACCTGAAGTTGCCCTTGTACAGTTGTGATGTTGGAATCCATAAGCCTGTAGAAAATTTCCCACCTAATTTCTTCCCTCAAAATCCAGGACATACCTGTAACTTTAAGATGAGAGGGCAAAGTTTAAAGGAGATGTGCGGAGC
The DNA here is from genome assembly GCA_038087875.1 of Malacoraja senta. Taxonomy (NCBI): domain Eukaryota; kingdom Metazoa; phylum Chordata; class Chondrichthyes; order Rajiformes; family Rajidae; genus Malacoraja; species Malacoraja senta. The sequence goes on along the minus strand of CM075985.1, from coordinate 19,175,902 downwards.
AAGTTTTTTTATACAGAGTGCTGGGTGCATGTGCAGGCAGATGAGTTTAGTTTATTTTGACATTATGTTCGACACAGATATTATGGGCTGAAGGGCCTGTTCCTGTACTGTACTGTGTTCTATGATTTACCCAATTATCAGACTGCTTTGAATTAGTAATAAAGTGATTGAAGGAGTGATTATCAATGCACCGAGTATTTACTCAACTTTGATCCTTAATTGTAGTTTGTGTGCTTACTCCCTGGACCATTCATTCCAAACATCTTTTGATTTGCAATCCTTCCACTACCATAGATGTCCATTGACTGTTAGTTTAGTTTAGAGACATAGACTCTTTGGCCTACTGAGTCCATGCCGACCAGCGATTACGCCATACACTAGCACCATCCTACTCGCAGGGGACAATTTACAATCTTTATCAAAGCCAATTAACCTACTAACCTTGGAGTGTGGGTGGAAACCGGAGCTCCTGGGGAAAACCCACTTGGTCATGAGGAGAATTTACAAACTCTGTACAGACAGCACCCATAATCAGGATCAAACCTGGGTCTATGGCGCTGCCAGGCCGCAACTCCACCGCTGCGCCACTATGCTGACATATACTGTGACGATTGTGCCTAAGACATATATGATCTGCTACAGCAACTCAGTAAGGATTTTTTAGTAATACCATCTTCTTGGAGGATGAAGTGAAGAAGGAATAATCGGAAAGCAGTGCAAAGGATGCCAACCAAATCAGGAAACCATCATATGATTTGCTTATCTGAAGAGTAACTCCAAAGAGTTTGTGAAGCAGACAAACCAGACCACCAGACGACACCACCACCTCAATCTGACCACACAAAGCTACAATTTTACTGCTTTGCAAGCAAAGTCTGCTACTCCTTGGGTGTTCTATGGTGAGGGAGAAGGCTGCTTCCTCTGTCTAGTGCTGACACACATTGCAGAGTGGCCCTCTGTGCAATGGGTCTAACTGTGAGCTGTAGGTATTGCTTATCCTGGAGCTGGCCTATGTGTTTGGGCACCAGCCCAATTTATTTCAGGTACTTTATTTAAAAAGTAAAACCATTCAGTTTAGTAGTTTAGTTTAGTGTAGTTTAGTTTAGTTTAATTTAGTTTGTTTAGTTTAGTTTAGTTTATTTTATTTTAGAGATAAAGCATGGAAATTGGCCCATTGGCCCAATGAATCCACGCTGACCATCGATCACCCAAACACACTAATTCTACGTCCTACACACTGGGGGCAATTTACGGAAACCTATATATCTGCAAATTTGCACATCTTTGAAATGTAGGAGGAAACAGCCGGAGCAGCCGGAGAAAACCCACGCGGTCATAGGGAGGAGATACAAACTCTGCACAGTCAGCACCCGTAGTTAGGATCAAACCCAGGTCTCTGATGCTGTGAGGCAGCAGCTCTACCACTGCACCACGGTGCCCCCCTTAAATCAATTTAAGTTGGCCATGTTGAGATGTTAAAGCAAGGCATGGCCTGACTCCAAGATGCTCCAAGACATCTAAAATCAGAATAGTCAGAAAAAAATTGGAACAATGCTAAACTATGTGAGTATGAGGGACGGTGAACAAAAAGAGCCAGTATTCACTGCAACAAAACCAGCGAGATATCACAAGGAAGGAGATCAGAAGCTTCAGCTGCTCAAGGAGAAGGGAGCCAGCAGTAAATGTATTCAGCTACTATATCAATGGCTTTACAGAGATTAGACTTGTCTTACAGAGATACAAGGCTTGGGAGGCTTCAGACTGATCAACTGCTAGGCATAGAAGCAGTGGACTTGTTAAACCAAGATCAAACACCAGTCTGACAGATGAGCTATAGTGAGGAAAGCAATTTCTCAGGTTAGCTGGAGTAACACTGGTTACAGCACTGGAAGCAATAGATAGTAAAGTTAATTTGATACTAGACCATGGAGAGTTCTGCAGGACTGTTGTACCTGATTGACTTATGAGGATAGATCACCTGATCTGTTAGACCCATGACAGGAGTTGAATGGGTGAAGAGCACCTCAAATGGGAAATCTATAGGTCTATTACTTATCCAATTTGTGAAAAATGTTCAACTTTCCAAAGGCTATAAAACTGATGTAAACAACACATCCAGTTTACACAGTGGCACACACTGAATGTAAATGTATACAGGCAATTGGCAACCATGGATTCTTATGTATTTTCACTGAACATGTTTCCTAGTTAACATGAGGGGCATATGTGCAGAATTAATTTCTTGCACAAGTTAGCAGTTCTCTCCATTCCCCATTTCCTCACTTCAAAACAAGCTATCCCTAGATTTGGCTGCCATATGGTTGTCATCAGCCAGACCATACTTAGGGGTAACCTTGTCCCTCAAATGGAAGTCTTCAGGAGATATGAAAGAGGAGGGAGATTTCTAAGAAGATATCACCACGTTTTATCCTCCAATTCAATGGATTTACAAGGAAAGAACTTGCAATTTCTCCCATTTTTAGACTTTAGAGATACAGTGTGGAAACAGGCCCTTCGGCCCACCGAATCCACACTGACCAGCTATCACCCCATACACTAGCACTGTCCTACATACTACAACTTACCAAAGCCAATTAACCTACAAACCTGAATATTTTGGAGTGTGGGTGGAAGCCGGAGATGCCGGAGAAAACCCAGATGGTCACAGGGAGAAGGTACAAACTTCATATAGAAGGCATTCATAGTCAGGATCGAACCTGGGTCTTTGGCTCTGTAAGGCAGCAACTCTACCACCGTATCGCTGTGCCCCATCTTTGTGGCATCTCATAGCACTTTGTGGCAATGAATCACTTTTGAAGAGAAGTCAATGTTGTTTTGACAATGTGGCAACCAATCTGCCTGCAACAAAGGTCACACAAACAGCAAATTAAGGAAATGCCAAATATATTCATGGTGAGGATTGAGGAAGGATGCTTGCTTAGATATGAGCATTGTTTTTCTTTATCAATTGTACCCCAACATATTTTCTGTCCATTTAAGGAAGCTAATGTTCAGTGTCTCAATTGAAAGATAACACCTCCTACAATATAGCAGACTGCGGAGAAGGATCACCTCAGATTAAGAGGGAATAAGATATGAACACAGAATGCGTTGACATGAGGGTAAGTGGTACAAGGTGATCTGGGTAGGATTATATTAGGATTAACATCTGGCTTTGTTCTCTCACATTCAAGAGGGAGGTAGTCAGTAAGTGATTGGCTGGGATTCATCAGGGATTTTGAGGATTCCCCAATTCTTAAAACCCCACCCTATATTCAATTCATAAGTTCATGTCATAGAAGCAGAATTGGGCCATTCGGCCCATTCAGTCTACTCCGGTATCCAGTCATGGCTGATCTATCTTTCCCTCTCAACCGCATTCTCCTGCCTTCTCCCCATAACCCTTGACACCAGTACTAATCAAGAATCTGTCATCCACCTTAAAAATACTAAATGACTTGGCCTTCACAGCTGTCTGTGACAATGACAATAAACAATAGACAACAGACAATACGTGCAGGAGTAGGCCATTCAGTCCTTCGAGCCAGCACCACCATTCAATGTGATCATGGCTGATCATCCCCCGTTCTTGCTTTCTCCCCATATCCCCTGACTTTGCTATCTTTAAGAGCGCTATCTAGCTCTCTCTTGAAAGTATCCAGAGAACCGGCCTCCACCGCCCTTTGAGGCAGAGAATTCCACAGACTCACAACTCTCTGTGAGAAAAAGTGTTTCCTCATCTCCATTCTAAATGAATTCTACAGGTTCACCACCCTCTGACTAAAGAAATTCTTCGTCATCTCCTTTCTATAGGTACGTCCCAAGGACTTTTCGCTAATATATTGCATAGCCGGGAATTTTTCTTACCTTATTCCGTCGAAGTTAAAAAGATTTAAACTTACAAAATGGATTCAGCTGAAATTAAGAAGCTGCCACCTTCTCCTATTAAATTGCAAACCCAGCGAAATGCACTAATCTTGGCTTTCAGTAACAAAGCTAGAAAAAAGTTGATGTTCCCTTTCCAATAACATAAGCGAGATAACAAGCACAGCTTCATGAATGTCTCCTCTATAATATAAACATTGAGAGGGAATTCAGATTATAAGATTATAATGTGCGTCAAAAGTAGAAAAACCAAAATGCTTGTTCTGCAGAAATATAGCCTTCTCATATAACCATATATGGCTAACCCTTCCTCTGTCAGAAGAACCTGTCAATCTTAAGAAGCTGTCAATCTTAAGGATCTGTCAATCTTAAGAAGCAAGAGGCTGTACTATGCTTTGTAGATAAGGTATTGCTGAATCATCGATTATTGGGGTATATATGCATGTCCTGAGATCACTGCCCCTTTGTGTGGGGATGAGAACTCTGTATAGTCTGTAATCTGCATACTGTTAAGAGTTTTACCGCACTCACCTGGCGAAATAAAGATTGTACTGCTTGATCACTGATTTTATTTGCGTTTTTGTCTGTTTAAGAATACTGAACCACAATAATTCTAACAGGACAATGCCCACCTCTCTTTCTCTATTGCAGGGTGAAGGTTTTGTTGATGAGTAATAATGGGACTACTCTCACTGGTGGAATGAGGGAACTATGATTATAAAATACCTTCTGCTGCAGGATGATAAAACATATAAAACCTGAATGGTTTCATTCAGTAATGAATACATGAAAGAAAATAATAGGTCAGCTGGAAATATATAGGCAGATGAAGTGTAAATGAAGGATAATTGGATAAAGATGAATATATTGATGCAGTTGTTCTCGATAAATGGTATTACTACTGGACCAATAACTAACAGAAATGCTTCAAAGTAAATCTTTCACTCCTCCAACTATCTTACTTTTTAACAAAGATCATTATGCGGTGTTCTTGCATGGCTCGGTGTGATCGTGACTTGCAGTACATCACACACCATTTGGAGAGAGCGAGAGACAGTGTAGGAGAGAAGTAGCAAGTACCAGTAGTGGGTGTGTGGTGTTGTGAGTACAGGATGAAGAAACAAATGGGCCAGAACACAAGATGCAGGAAAAGCAGACCAAAAAAAAATCCTGCAAAATATTGAAACTGGAGGCATCAGAGAAGATATTTTTATTCTGGCACCAAGGCACTTTGGTTTTACTGAGAGCAGGATAATGAGAAGAAATAAGAAGGCAAACATATTATGAGCCTACAAGCCCTTTGAACTTCTTTACATTAGTAGGTTCCCCAAGGAACATGGAAGCCAGCAACTCTCCCTCACCACACACAAACCTCCAGCATCCAATTGTTCAATGTGTCGGAACCCCAGGCAATCTAATATACCTCTTCATATCTACAGTTTCCCTCTCCCCGACTTTCAGTCTGAAGAAGGGTCTTGTCACAAAGCGTCACCGATTCCTTTTCTCCAGAGATGCTACCTGACTCATTGAGTTCCTTCCAACACAATCAAATAATGCTTAGTCACATGAAAATATAACCTGTCTTTACCAGAAAATATTTTCCAATTTTATCTTCTGGCTCAAAAGGTTTCTTTAGGGGTTTCAGCCTCAATTTCACTGTGTCCAATGTTTAAATCGAAATAGAACTAGGTATAATACTCAAGGTGTCATCAGACCAGAGCACAAATCAGCCGGATAAGGATCTGTATTGATCTATATTCAACTTTTAAAGGAAGATTGGAACATGGATAAGCCATTTGATTCCTCAAGCCTCTTGCATCATTCAATTAATTCACATCTGATTTGTATCTAAACTCCATTAATCTCCTTTGATTCTTTGTACCTGAAGACCCTTGCCTGAGCAGGCTGCCATAATTCTTGACTTTGAATTTTCCAATTTTTCACATCAACAATATTATGAGGGTAAGTTTCAAAGCGCTACCCTCGCCAAAGGAAATAATTCCCCTGTTCAGCTCTTAATGTTAAACTCCACACTTTGATCACACAAACTAAATAGAAGCTTAGTCTACATGAGCTGCCTTCATAATTTACCCCTCTCTATTCTCATATTACTTTAACTTTAGCCTAACAACTGAGAGGTGAACAGAAAGGTGAAATCAGCATAGGCAGTCTAGGCAACTGAACCTCCCTGCAAGGGCAGATGAAAAATAATCTGCAGATTGCATCCATATCAAAATCATCCGGTTTAGAATCAACCAGGTAAGGTGAAGTTACACAAGGTTAGTTTAGTTTGTTTGGAGATACAGCATGGAAACAGGCCCTTTAGCCCACTGAGCCCACGCCGACCATCTGTCCAGATCAGTTCAATGCTATCCCATCCACTCCCTACTTACTAGGGGCAATTTATGGAAGCCAATTTAACCTGCACATCCTTGGGATGTGGGAGGAAACCGGAGGAAACCCACGCGGTCACAGATAAAACATGAAAACCCCACACCGACAGCACCCGAGGTCAGGATCGAACCAAGGTTTTTGGAGCTGTGAGGCAGCAGCTCAACCAGCTGCATCACTGAGCTGCCCATGAGACTACAATGACAGACGACCAATGTTGCATGTTTTAGTTGGCCACAGCTCAAGGATGGGCCACGCAGGTTTGGGATCATGCTGAGTTTAACTTACGAGCTTTGCTTTATGCCCAACAGTGACAAGATCCATGAATTTTATGATGAATATGAGAGCAAGATGCCATATAGATGCACATCTCCATTTCCTTGGTTGAGTGATGCTTTGTATTATTTGGACATAATGAACACAACCAAGATTCCTAGTTTCATTCTGTTTCATCTTTTTTCATCAAACTGAATATGCAAGGATGTATGTGATGATGTGAGTTTTCAAGTTAATTATTAAAAAAACAAAGATTTACTTCACAGATGCTTCTCAAAGTGGCATTGTTTGAATTTGTAAAGGGCCTGTCCCACTTTCACGACCTAATTCACGACCTTTTTTACTCGTGGACATTTTTCATCATGCTAAACAATCGCCCCGACCTACTTGATGCCACGAGTAGCTTCACGGCCTGCTACGACCTACCTACGACCTCATGACGTCCATGCTGCGAGTATGAGTCAAGGGCAAACTCGGCAGAGGTTGTGAATTAGGTCGTGAAAGTGGGACAGGCCCTTAATCTTTTTTTCGACACTCATCCTTGGTGTTTAGATGCCTTCCTTATTTCTCTTTCTATCTTTTCACTTTTTTCTCTTTTTACCTCTGTATCAAAAGAGTAATTGATTGCCGATAGATTTGTCCATGAGCAGTGGCAAGGTGCTGGAAATAAGCAGGTTTTTTCATCAGATACTCAGTCTGAAGAAGAGTCTCAATCCAAAACGTCACCCATTCCTTCTCTTCAGAGATGCTGCCTGTCCAGCTGAGTTACTCCAGCTTTTTGTGTCTATCTGCAGTTCCTTCGTACACACTCATTCAACACTGGCATTGGTTTCTTCAGTGACCAAATGTGCTTTGAAGGCCAAGATGAGGACAGCAAACCAATAACACCTATTAGCTAATGGTTGAAAGTAGCATAACCTCAAGCTCCAATCAAATCAAAGCGGAATCACTATGCGTTATACCAGCGCATCAATCCCACATTCCCAAACCATCATAGAAAAATCACAGAAAAATAAAGACACATAGATGGCCATTAGGCCCATCATATGCAAACCAGCAGATCTACATTACAATTCTTGTAATAATTGGACAGATTGTGTTTGATCTGTGGAAGCAGACTGAAGAAAGATCCTGAAACATCACCTATCCCTGTTCTCCAGGTTCTGCCTGACCTGCTAAATTACTCCAGCATTTTTGTATCTTTCCTTGTGTTTAATCTGGCTTGTTGCCTGCGCTCACCAGCTGTTAACCACCTTTTGAATTCCTCAATCAATCTTATGGCCTGGTTACCATTGCTGTGTCATTGGGCAGAGCAAGCTGCAAGAGACAACGAGGTCTCACTGAGGCCACCCCTGATCCTCCTTGACGCCCTTTTGATAACTCATTGCTGTCAAAGAACTTTGCAGATAGACCCAACATGCTGGAGTAACTCACTGGGACAGGCAGCATCTCTGGAGAGAAGGAATAGGTGACGTTTCGGATCGAGAACCTTCTTTCAACCCGAAATGTCAACCATTCCTTCTCTCCAGAGATGCTGCCTGTCCCGCTGAGTTACTCCAGCATTTTGTGTCTATCTTCGGTTTAAACCAGCAACTGCAGTTCTGTCCTACAAAGAACTTTGCAGGACTAGTTTAGTTTAGTTTAGATTAGTTTACTTTATTGTCACGTAAACGTAGGTACAGTGAAAAGCTTTTGCCGCGTGCTAACCATTCAGCGGGCAGACAACGCATGGTTACAATCGAGCCATTCACAGTGTACAGATACATGATAAAGGGAATGACGTGAATAACGATTAGTGCAAGTTAAATCTAGTAAAGTCCGATCAAAGATCGTCTGAGGCTCTCCAATTAGAATGATCAAAAAAACTGTTGAAATAAATGTAAATAATTAAAACTATACATATAGAAATACTTTGAAATGTATTTGACCACTTGTAGTTAATTATAAACATGAAATAAAATATTAAAAAATACACAAACCACCTAGCTGCATTTAGCTTCTAAATTGAGGTCAGCAATCCATTCAAATATAGGGGAAAGGGTTTCTTTTACCCCTATCAAATAGGAAGCTGCTGTTTATCTGTACGTCAATTTCAGACATTGTGGAGAAACAGATACTGCTGGGTAAGAACAAGTGTTTCATAATGTTATCACCGAGTTAAACTATAGTCCTAGACACAAGGAACTGCATATTCTGGTTTACTAAAAAAGATACAAAGTGCTGTAGTAATTCAGCATGTCAGCCAGCATCTCTGGAGGACATAGACAGAACATCTCAAGAAGCAACCCGACCCGAGAAGTCACCTATCCACGTCCTACAGAGATGCTTTGTGATTCCAGCACAATGTGGCTTTTTTAAAGTATATACTCCAATTCACTAGAAAGGCAGGATTTGGCTTGAACTAGTTAATGTGAAAAACAGGTTCCATTTTTTTTAAATGTAGGGATCAATATTTTAAATTAAAAGTTTTCCCGTGCAATAATCTGTATAAACGGCTGAGACAAGTATGTTTTCTTCTTGAAAAATCCACTAATCTGACAGAAGATACATTACTGTAATTATTTATTCATTAGCAGAAAAGATAACAGAAAGCAGGAGCCAATTAAGCAGGTTAAGAAATTGTGGGGCAGATCTTTTGATCTACCATGCCTTTCTTAAGGCTTTTTCTTTTGATTTAGCAATAATTCTGTTGGACAACCAGATTGACTGATTGCAGTGTTCTTCTCCACTAATGTATAGCTATCCATTTAGCATGAAAATGCACTTCACCGTGAAGCATACACTTTGGCATTGGGACATTTCACAAGTAGCATATCATGACTTGTTCGTTAATGCTAACTAGTTGGCACAAAGCGTTGGTCACCTCGGCCATTGCACAATCACCAGATTATTGAGCTAAAACATTAACCCTACTTTCCATTCCTTGCGTAATCCATTACGTCTCCTCCACTGATTTGACCCCACTGCATTGCACTACCCTCCGACAGAAAAAGATGCATGCAAGATCCTGGAAAGCATAAACTCCATTTTTGGTAAACACAGGCGTCAATGATAAAATGCAAAATGGCCTTAAATACACGGATTACCAACTGCATGGAAAAGCATGTCTCTGCAAAATTTTCCAGATTCACTTGCAGAATAAGCAAATTTATATTGGCATCCACTCACAAGCTAACATATCCAGCACTGATGCCCTAGTTATGCTCCAGCAACTACATTGGGCAAATCGCAATGTTGGCTGCCTGACAGCAGGCTCTCTACCCTGAGCTCTGTTGGGGTACAAAACAATAGCCCAGCTAGTAGAGCTGTTGCTTTACATCTCCAGTGATCAAGGTTCAACGTTGACCTACGGTGCAGTCTGCGTGAAGTTTGAATATTCTCCTTGCGACTGCATGAGTTTCCCCTGCGTGCTTGGGTTTCCTCCCATATTCCAAAGGTGTGTAGGCTGGTGGATAGATTGACTACTGTCAATTGTCCCCAGTGTGTAGGCAAGTGATGGAATCTGGGGGGAAGGGGAAGTTGATGAGAATGTGGAGAGAATGAAATGGAATTAGCGTGTGATTAATGTAAACGTGTGCTTGATAGCCTGTGTGCTCTTTGTGGGCTAAATGGCCTGTGGTGTATGGCTGTACAACATTGACCATGGAAACAGTGGGGTAGAAAGAAGATCAACAATGTCTTTAAACTTCCTTGAAGAAGTGCAATAACTTCTGCTGCAAACCTCAAGACTTGCCAACGTGCAAAGGAATCACCACCTGCCCCATCCACAGAGAAGTCTGCTGTTCCCACACTGGTCTCATAGGCCACAAAAGCGCAATGGAAACAAGTTATCATCAGTCCCGAGGGATGGAAACTGTTTTTCAGCCAGCTTGCCCAAAATGCAACCAGACATCATATAATCATGGAATGCTTCAAATTTATAGTAAAAAAAGGAGGCCATTCAGCCTGTCATATTCACAGTGACCAAAATAGAGAGATTTAGATTCAATCTTTGTGGGATTAGGTGAAACACAATTTTCGCAAATTAGGCATTAAGAGACAGAAGTCAGCAATTTCATCCTCCTTTACAGATGACATAGCTTGGCCATTGCTTCTGTTTCTCTGAGGTGATTAATAAATGACAGTGACCTAATCTGTTATCATTTTAATAATACATTTTTTTTGGCATCTCAGTCCCTGTGCTCTCATCATGAAGTGGAGGAGGGAGGAGGGAAGTATTCTCCATCAACGTATTGAAATTGGGCTCCCACAATTCAGTTTAAAATGTAATGCTACTCCATTGGTTTAGCTTGGGCACAAAACGTGACAGGGAAAACACTGGCGCTGCCAGAACCATATTAATGAATATTCTTGACATCTCTTCTGGTAGGCTAGGAGCAGGAATGCTCTCCTTGGACATTTCAAGAAAGCGATTGACCCCACCTATGGCTTCCCACTACTCTTGCGACAAGCACCAATACATCTTTCTCAATTCATTGATATTGATGCATCTTCCAGCTATTACCCCACTCCCCATTTTCACCTACACGCTCTAACTTTCTTGAGAATCTTCATAAGAGTCCCCACCATTGACTCCTGACACCAGAAATCCAGCCCAACAGCTGGGTGGAAGCTAAAGTACAAAAGAAGATAATATGTTTGTGATCCTGCTGTATGGTTCATCGGCAACCACGCACATCACCAACTGTCCTAGTCCTGGTCTAACCATATTGATGGTGTGGCCAAGAAACCAGTGCCTCTACTTCCTCAGAAGTCATAGAGTCATACAGTGCAGAAACAAGTAATTCAGCCCAACTTGTCCATGCCGACTAACATATTCCATCTACATTAGTCACATCTGCCTGCATTTGGCCTATTTCCCTCTAAACCTATCCTATCCATATACCTACCTAAGTGCTTCTTAAGCATTATGACAGTACCTGCCTCAACTACCTCCTCCAGCAGCTTGTTCCATACACCTTCCACACTTTGTGTAAAAAGGTTACCCCTCAGGTTCCTATTAAATCTCCCCCCCTCACTTTAAACCTATGTCCTCATTCCCAATTCCCCTACTCTAGGCAAAAGACTGTTCCTCTCATGATTTTGTACAGAAGGCTAGCAGAAATTTAGCATATCTCCTGTGCCTCTTACCAAGTTCCACAGAGGCATCATAGAAAGCAACCCATCCATATGCAAACACAGCTTGCAATGGCAACTGCTGTCTCCCATGACCACAAGACACCATCCATCACACAAACTAGCCCCAGCCCCATCAACATCTACATTGCAAGCTTCCTTGGGAAAGCAGCTAACGTAATCCAGGATCAGTTATACCCTGGACAATCTCTCTTCTCCCTTCCCTCGTCCGGGATTAGATATGAAAACACAAAACCATGTACCACTAGATTCTGTACCAGCTTCTTCCCTGCTGTAATCATACTCTTAAATGGACCTCTTACATGCTAGGGATGAATTTCCCAATTTTCCAATCAATCTCTTTGCTGCCATTGAAGTTTTTTTTTAACCTACACTTTCTCTAAAGCTGAAACACCGCATTCTGCACTCTAATTACTTTCTCTTTTGCTCCACCTTATTTACTCATGTATGGCATGATTTGCCTGGATAGCATGCAAAGCAAAGGTCATCACCGTAACTTGGTACACATGACCATAATAAATCAATGCTTATATGAAGGCTAGGATCTACAGGCCTTCACATTAGTCGTTAGCCGAAGCAGTTGACAAATTTAAATTCAAGAGTCAAGAGTCAAGAGACAGAGTGTTTTATTGTCATATGTCCAAGATAGAACAATTAATTTCTTACTTACTGCAGCACAACAGAATATGTAATCATAATAAATAATATGATAAACGAGAGAGAGAGAAAAAAAAGTTCAGTGTGTATATATACACATACTTACATATGTTTATATATATCTCTATGTATATAAATATATAGATATACACTTGCGTACATACTCAAAAAACAGTAGTAAAAACAATAACAGTGCAATAATAATAATAATAGTCTATTGTAGTTCAGAGCTTATGAGGTTGTAGTGTTTAATAGCCTGATGGCTGTAGGGAAGAAGCTGTTCCTGAACCTGGATGTTACAGTTTTCAGGCTCCTGAACCTTCTTCCCGATAGCAGTGGTGAAATGAGTGTGTGGCCAGGATGGTGTGGGTTTCTGATGATGTTGGCTGCCTTCTTGAGGTGTCGACTCCGATAAATCCCTTTGATGGTGGGGAGGTCAGAGCTGGTGATGGACTGGGCAGTGTTTACAAAACTTTTTGCTGTCTTTTCCGCTCCTGGACATTCAATTTATCGTCAATGCAAAACATGGAATATAACCTAGTATCAGGAATAGTATTATGGAACTGTAGATTCCAAATCATTAACGTACTTCAGGAAAACAAATCTGCTGTCCTTACTTAGAATGGTCGGCATGGCATTCCAGACATATAATCACCTCACCCTGATAAATCTATAGATTCTTAACTGCAGTCTGAAATAGTCCAATATGCCACTCGTGTCAGGGACCAATTAAGGATGGACAGTAAATGCCAGACATGCCAATTATGCCCATTTTCCGTTTTTTTTAAAACAAGCAAAAAACATGGCAAGGCTGGTTTGTTTTAAGGATTTAAGTTTTCATGTCTTCATATAGCACAGGTTCACTAGACCTTTAACATCAAAGCCATTCTTTGGCACGTCAAGCTTCTGTTATCCCAGTTTTATTGAATCCTTCAAAGCCCAAGTCCTTAATGTCATGAGTTATTGTAAACTTAAAACTCTGGCTTCAGATTTCAAAACTACATGTGTCATGGATCTATCTAGTTGCCATGCTGACCAAAAATGGTAGCTATGCATGGAGCCCAGCTGGTACAGGTTTTCTATTTTTTTTTATCCTTTTCAGTCCGTGCCAAGTTGACATATGTTGCAAAGCCTTCCGCAGATAGATTTGCACATGTTGTGGGGCAGCCCCGTCAGCTAAAAATTCCCCGTGTAAACAGAAACTCTATCAGGGTAAAACCTGAGTCAGCAGCTGGCAAATAGCAATGGATCCACGGACTATACATTGAAAAATGACACGCATATCCCAAATCCCAGGCAGTTTGATCGTGGAAAAAATATGATGTAAATTCATCACAAAACTGAACTTTCAGGCAAAGTTCTTTCTCCTTTTAAAGGATAATCTGCAACCAGTTTGACTCATGAGTTTGTTATATCAAGCAAGGGAAAGCAGAGCATTTATTTTGCCATTTGCTCTTTTCCTATTTTTATAGTAGGCAGAATAGCAAGAGTCATAAAGTCAAAGGGTCATACAGCATGGAAACTGGCCCTTCGGCCCAACTTGCCCGCACCGACCAAGATGCCCCAAGAGAAATACAATTGGTACATGTACACGTGAGTTATATTGCAGAGGGAACAAATGGTCAACTAATGCACTGTACAAACTAACCCAAAGAGATTGAGGAATGTTAATAGGTTCAACTATGGTGCTACAAAGTACAAAGCAAAAGTATGTTCAACTCTGTTATTACCAGTGGAGGATTAGTCATCAGAAGCATTGTTGGAGCAGTAACATTCTCTGATTAGACAAGACCTTGTTTTCGCTGGTCCTCAAGAGTGTTCAGAAGGGTGAATGGACGAAACTTTGCATCAGAGACTGTATTATGATAACGTTCAGGGCAACGATTATCATAAATTAGAGAGCCAAGTGTGGATTGGATAAGTTAGTTAAAGATACAGAAAAGGTAAACCGCAATGAGAGCAACGGGTATAAGTGCTTGTCAAATGGCAGAAGTAATATCAACATCTGGAAATGTACATCCAAAGACAGTAACCAAAGCTCAGTATTCAACATTGGATGTGAATTATTTGGTATGAACTTAATGGGTGTGAAGATTGAAAGGAGATGACTTTCTTAAACTGTTAATTTACTATCTTGTTGGAAACCTACAATTTACACAATTTGCTGACAGCAGTGAGTCCTCCGCTCTCTGCTGACCGATGGACAATGATCACACTTATTTAATGCAGTTATTGGTCAGACCTGGCTCTATGTCTCACAGCTAAATTCTGCCACGTGGCAGAAGGATCCCGGTGAATTGCAGCCATGCTTGACAGCAAGCCTGGCTCGCCTGCCATGGAAGCGGGAACCCACCTGGAAAGATTCGGCGGACCACGCAGACATATGCAGAAAGACCTAGCGGGCTTCAGCCTGTAGGGAGAAAACCACCGCACCCGACCCCAGCCCGTCCGCCGAAGACCAGAGAACCAAAGAGCAGGGAGCTGGCAACAAAGGTCCCAAGGGGCTGGAAGGAAAGTGAACTGTCGTACCTTCCTAGCCCTCAAGGTTAGGTAGGGGAGGTGGCCCCGTGGTGCAAAGGTAACCAGGCGAGGAGAGGGACGGTCTGTTAGCTGAATGATCCAGAGGAACGCATCTGATGGAGGCCCTGCAGCAGCCTGGAGCTCGCCTGGTTCAATGCCGCTCCATAAGTCCTAGTGTGCTCCATAAGTCCTAGCGACTTTGGAAATGGCTCTAAATCTGGCGACTCGATAAAGAATTTCACCGTATTTTGCACATGTGACAATAAAGCACATTGAACCATTGCACCAGTGCAGAGATTTCCATGATGTAGTATGGGATAGTGTTGGAGGTAACTGTGACTAGGGCTACATTAGGAAAGGGTTGGTGGGTGATATCTGTGGGTTGGTGGAATAAGTCTTGCTCAACTGAAAGATTTTCAAAGCTGTAAATCATACCCCTTAGTTTAACTAATCACATGGCTGTTAAAACACTGAAAGTGTTTGACATTTAAAACCATTGGAAAAAGGCAAAAGATGGAAGATTCTGAAATAATATATATTTTTAATTAAAGCTCAATAAAAACAATGAAAAACACTGGAAAATCACTTAAAACACCTTAATTCCCCAAATATTTCAAGAAACTATTAAAAAATGTCTAAATTAGCCAATACTTACCATGGCCCTTCAGAGCTGTTTTGCTCCATTAAAATCAATGCTGAACCATGCAGATGTAAATGATGTGGGAATTGCTGCAACTTTGAAATCTGTCTCTTGACTCCACGCATATTCCAGAGTCAGAGGATAGGATCAGCAAACAATTGACTGCAATTTCAGCACTTTTGTGTTTGCTGGGAAATCCCTGAAGTTGTTCAGTTAGGCTGGGAAATGCCAATATTTCCCTGAAAAATCAGCTTTGTTACCTTCAAATGTTCATATCCCAATCAATAATGCAACACAATCAGAGAATTATTATGCCGCTGTATTTAAAATGTTCAATAATAAGTGGGATTTAAAATAAGCTGTAGATGCTAGAAATCTGAAAGTGCTGGAGACAAGCAGCAGGTCAAGGAACGTCTGTGGAATGAGAAACAGAATTAATCTTTTAGATCAAAAACTGGGAAAGAATGAAAAACTAGTCGGCACAGTGACACACCGGAAGAATCGCTGCCTTACAATGCCAGAGACCCAGGTTCGATCCTGGCTACGGGTGCTTGTCTGTACATTGTTTGTACATTCTCCCCATGACCTATGTTGGTTTTCTCCGGGTTCACTGGTTTCTTCCCACAGTCCAAAGACGTACAGGTTTGCAGGTTAATTGACTTGGTATAATTGTGAATTGTCCCTGGTGTATGTAGGATAGTTTAATGTGCAGGGATCGCTGGTCGGCATGGACTCGTTGGGCCGAAGGGCTTGTTTATGTGCTGTATTCTAAACTAAACTAAACTAAACTAGTTAAAGTTGCAAAGAAGGTAAGGGAGTGGACAGACAAGACAAATGTTATGTTTCTGATAGTGTAAGGCCAGAGTTAACCGGAATAATCATAAGGTATTCCCACAGCATTTCTTCTTTTCTCTCTTCAATGGTTCTGATAAAAGGTTTTTGACTTGAAACATTAACTCTGCTTCTCTTTCCACAGATGCCACCTGACCTACCGAGTAATTCCAGCACTTTTCGTTTTAATTTATATCTTTAGTGGTTGGTTTTAATGGAACTTGTCCAAGCAACTTTGCACTTAAGGAAGATTAACTGTGCAGCAATTCTTCTGGAGGCAGTTTGGGGTAAAGGCTATTGTGGGTTCTCATTTATCTGTACACAAACAGGCAAGTAACATCTGTATGCATCTTCTTTATCCTTGCAAAATTGGATCGTGTTCAGGAAATCCCTAAATGATTGAGTAGAAATGTTCACCAAACCAGATAGCTATGAGCCTCAGAAAATAAATACCATCTGGGCAAAAATAAAAGGTCCCTTCAATTAAATAACAAGCGGCATGGTGGCAGAGCGGTAGAGCAATGGCCTTGCAGTGGCCCGGGTTCGATCCTGACTATGGGTGCTTGTTTGTACAGAGTTTTACGTTATTTTCTCCCGAGTTCTTTGGTTTTCTCCCACATTCCAAAGATAAACAGATTTGTAAGTCAATTGGCTTGGTATAAATGTAAATTGTCCCTAGCGTGTGTAGGATAGCATTAGTGTGCGGGGATTGTTGGTCAGTGTGGACTTGGTGGGCCGAAGGACCTGATTCCGCGCTGTATCTAAACTAAACTAAACTAAACATCGCATTAGGCCTTCTCATCTATTCAATAAGTATGTTGTATATGATATACAAAACAGCTCTAGATATAATTGTAGGATAAAGAAGTGTCCCAGTAATTGGTCCATCTAAGACACTCATGTTGTTTTTTAACAATCATAGAAGACATTTTAGGGGGGGGGAAAGCAGAGAAGACTATTTACAGCCACTGAATTAAGCAAACACTATTTATTGTAAATAGTATTCTGAAACGCTTACTGACATTTTTGGGATTGTGATGGGGATGCTTCATTTGATTGAAGTTATACATAAATACAAATGCATGTGTGTAAACACGTCCCAGGCTCATCCCAGGCAAGAGCTCAACTCCACAGGTCAGCTCACACATTTGCTCCGATGCGCCTGTGGTTGTTCGATTGTGACCTCTTAATATTCACAGGGCATCACAGGTTATTTTTGTCACACTTGAAGACGTGAACTCGGTGAAATACATTGAAAATTGAAAATGATTTAGATGACAGTATGAAAAATTGCTTCCCAGTGACTTTTACTGGAGCTAAGAATGAACATGCTGATATAGCTGGAAATTAGGAATGCATATGAAATGTTATCTTCCACTGCAAATGGCAGTGGAATAAGAGAGGGTTGTCTCGAAATTCATCCCTGATCTGCAGTGCTAAATGTGTGTATGGTAACATCAGCACATTGTTCCCTGCTTCTGAATTTTACTTGATTGACTTTGAGAGCAGAATACAAAGCACTGATGCTGTTCGGAAATAGGTTTTCTGCTGCTGACCATTCAAAAATGTCTAACAAGACATACAAAGTGCTCATGAAACCATACCTGGGTATAGTCATATAATCATAGAGTGATACAGTGTGGAAACAGGCCCTTCAGCCCAATTTGCCCACACGCCCCAGCTACATTTGTCCCACCTGCCTGCATTTGGCTCATATCCCTCTAAACCTGTCCTATCCATGTACCCGTCTGATTGTTTCTTAAACGTTGTGATAGTCCCTGCCTCAACTACCTCCTCTGGCAGGTCGTTCCATACACCCCACAGCCCTTTGTACGAAAAAGTCACCCCACAGATTCCTGTTAAATATTTTCCCTCCCCGTTTTCCCCGTATAGTTTTGGTTTTCTCATCCGTGTAGAAGGATACACTTATTTCAGATATGTTGGGATGACAAATTGCCAAATTGATTCCTGGAAAGAGACAGCTGGCATGTTTGGAGAGATTTTGTAGATTGGATACTGCCCATTACAGCTAACCCCCCTGCAGCACACACTAAGGTTGCAATGGAGGAGAGAGAAACTCCTGGAAAAATACCACAGGTTTCAGTGAAAGGGATCTGGAATTCCCAACTGTGGTGTAAGTACCTGCAGGGTGGCTCTGTGTGCCCACTAGGCCGGTATATCTCCAAGGATCAACTTGGAAAGATGTGGCAAGGGGTGACTCCAAATAATAATTAAATAATAAGAAGAATAATTCAAGATGTGAGAATTCCCACTCATTTAAACAATGCACATATAAATTTAATGTTAAAATATAACACCGAAGATAGGCACAAAATGCTGGAGTAACTCAGCGGGACAGGCAGCATCTCTGGAGAGAAGGAATGGGTGACGTTTCGGGTTGAAGAAGGGTCTCAACCCGAAACATCACCAATTCCTTCTATCCTGGTTTCATTCATTGATGCATAACAATTGGAATAAATAATCCAGCAAATCAGGTAATAAAGGATTAATATGTGTCAAGAAGTTGCTCACAGCTAATTACTGGCAAGCTTTATTGGTGTTGAGGATTTAAGTGAGGTACAAAGTCACATTTTAGGATTGAGAAGTATTATTTAGCAGGCTTCTTATGAAAAATGTCTATGTATGTGGAAGTCCCTAATTGCCCACCAGTTGTTGCTTTCCTTTTCACTTTGTTATCACTTTGATAACAAGCCATTCAGCCCACTGGGTCCAAACCAGCTCCCAGCAGACAACTTCTATTATTCACACCGCTAATCCCGCCACAGTATTTTCCTACAGACATGCAATTTATTGTCGCTCACATGCCCATAAACTCCCCATTTGGTATCTTTTGTCACTTATTACAATAGTGTGTAACCTACCAGTGCTGCCTTGGAAAGTAAAAAATGACACAAAATGCTGGAGTAACTCAATGGGTCTTTTTTTTTTTGTAAACCTGCATCTGCAGTTCCTTGTGTCCCCTTGAGAAATAAGGTTGGACTTGTTCTGCTGGGACATACCTCAGTGGCCTTCTGCTCCTCCGCTCATCCTCCTGCTCCTCTTATTCCTGTTGTTCTTCAGCCTACACTTCAAGCACGTTGGGCTGTTTATCTCCACACCATGAGTGTTGCCTGCTAGGTTGTGCAGAGTGCAGCAGTTAATGCTGAGGCCTCAGTGTTTGGCAAACAGCTGCTGCATCGTGACCTGGATTGTTTCTGGCATAAGAATCTTAAATTCAGGAGAGACATTGTTGGTACTGACATCAGTCACATTGTGTTTAGTTTAGTTTAGAGATAGAGCCTGGAAACAGGCCCTTCAGCCCACTGAGCCCAGGCCGACCATCGATCACCCGTACACTATTCTATGTGATCCCACATTCACATCCTACATACTAAGGGTTATTTACAGAAGCCAATCTTGCACCTCTTTGGAACGTGAGAGGAACCCGGAGCAAACGGAGAAAACCCATGAGTTCACGGGATGAACTTACAAACTCCCCACAGACAGCTCCCAAGGTCGGGATCAAACCTGGGTCTCTGGTGCTATGAGGCAGCAGCTCTACCACTGCATCACTGTGCCACCCAGCGCTTGCTACTGTTCAGTTGACATGTAAATTTAAAGTACTTAAATAAAAAAATATTTTACTAAAGCCGCCAGTAATAGAACACAGAACATAGAACAGTACAGCACAGGAACAAGCCTTCGGCAAACAATGTCTGTGCACGACCATGATGTCAAATTAAACTAATCCCTTCTGCCTTCATTTGACCCATATCCCTCCATTCCCCGCACATCCTTGAGCCAATCTAAAAGTCTCTTAAACAGCATGATCATATCTACTTCCACTATCATTCCCCGGGCTACACGCTCCAGATACCCACCACTCTCCGTGTAAAAAATCCCATCCTGAACATCTCAAGAGAGTTTATAGTCATGTATCCCAGCTAGGACAATGTAATTCTTGCTTTGCTTCAGCACAACAGAATATTGTAGGCATAAATAAATACAGAACAGAACAAATCAGTGTGACCATATACCAATGAATATATATATACACACATAAATAAACAGATAAAGTGAAATGGGCTATTAATGATCAGAGTTTTGTTTGAGTTGAGTTTAATAGCCTGATGGCTGTGGGGAAGTAGCTATTCCTGAACCTGGATGTTGCAGATTTCAGGCTCCTGTACCTTCTACCTGAAGGCAGCGGGGAGATGAGTGAATGGCCAGGATGGTGTGAATCCTTGATGATGCTGGCAGCCTTTTAGAACATAGATCAGTACAGAACAGGAATGGGCCCTCTGACCCTCAATGTTTGCACCAAACATGATGCCAATCCTTTAGACTTTCCCCAATGACCTTGAAGCTACACCCTGGAATATTTGATATCCCCCCCCTCTGCAAAAAAGGTCTACCCTATCTGTGCCTCTCACAATTTAAAACATTTGTATCAAGTCTCCCCTCAGCCTCCGTCATTCTAGGGAAAATAGTGGAAAACTGCCAGCTCAGCGATCACTGAGGTCAACCTTTACGAGTACCTTAGCAGCTAAATGCTGTGACCAAATCAGCCTCATGTGTTGCCTCGCTCTCTAGGAACTACAATCGGCTGTGAAGGTGTCCGGTCAGGTATCCCGTCGTCAGCAGTGGACACACATGCAACACATAAGCAGGAGTTGCCTCTCAGTTTTTAGTGACTGTTCAGCCAAGGTCATGGGTTGCGCTCAAAAGCTCCACTTTATGCCAGCAAGGAAGGAAATGTAATGTCATTAGATGCACGGCCAGTGCCAGAGAAATGTCAGCCTTGCTAAATTGATTTGTGCCTGGGCCAATTTCCCAGTGGGTGTAATTTCATTCAGGAAGAATTGCTCTTGCAATCTGACCTGAGCAAAACTACTTTTGTGAATGTTTTATACATAAAACTGGTCTCTTGCAGATCCAATTTCTTGACTTTCACAGCTTTTCATATTTTGATTTTAATTACTTTTAATATGAAATACAAATGCAATACCATTTATATTATGCTGATAACAGAACAATTGGTTCATTCCATTCATGTAGCTTGGGTAATAGCTATTCACATTCAACAAATTTCCCTTTATGATTTGTTGTGTTATTTGTCTTGTATTCATTTTTTTATGGCAGGAATCACTAGTAAGGCCAGCATTTACTGCCCGTGCCTTATTGTAAATCTCGTAATGTAGGTACTCAAACAGTGCTGTTGGTGAGGAGGTTTCAGGATTTAGATGCATTGAACAAAGAACAAGCACTGTTCATAATGTCTATACCAAACATGATGCCAAGACCATCTCTGATCTACCTGTGCTAAATCCACATCTCTCCATACCCTGCATATCCATGTATCTATCCAAAAGCCTCTTAAATGCACTATTGAATCTGCCTCAACCACCAACCCTAGCAGCACGTTTCAGGCACTCACCACCCTCTGTATGAAAATTGGAGATGAAGGGCAGTGATATATTTCCAAGTTAAAATTATGTGTTACATATAAGATCATAAATGATAGAAGCAGAATTAGGCTATTTGGCCCATCAAGTCTACTCTGCTATTCAATAATGGCTGATCTATCTCTCCCTCCCAACCCCATTCTCCTGCCTTCTCCCCATAACCCCAGACACCTGTACTTGGGGAAGTAGGGGAGCCTGCAAGTCATGGGATTCTCAGTGCCTGCTGCTCTTGTCCTCTTTGGTACAGTGGTTGGGAAGTTGGAGCAGCTGAGGGAAGTAATCGGCAGAGCAATTTGTAGCTGGTGCATCATGTAGCCATTGTGTGATTGTGGTGAAGGGAGTCACGGCTTTGTCATGTTCTTCAACGTTATCGGAGTCGCACTCTTCCAGGGAAGCGTTCCACCACACAACTAACTTGTGCATAATTGAAAATGAGAGGCTTTTGGATGTGAAAAAAATGTTTCCACTCTTGGGAGAATCTAGGACCAGAGGTCATAGCCTCAGAATAAAAGGACGTTTCTTTAGGAAAGAGATGAGGAGCAATTTCTTTAGTCAGAGGGTGGTGGAGGCCAAGTCATTGGATATTTTTAATAGTGCATTTAAGGCAGAGATAGATAGATTCTTGATTAGTACGGATGTCAGCAGTTATGGGAAGAAGGCTGGATAATGAGGTTGAGAAGGGAGGATAGATCAGCCATGATTGAATGGCAGAGTAGACTTGATGGGCCAAATGGCCTAATTCTGCTCCTAGAACTTATAGACATGAACTTTTGGGTATCAGGAGTCACTTGCCAGTGGATATCCAGCCTCTGTTGATCTGTTGCAAGCATGATATTTATGGGGCTAGTCCAGCTGAGTTTCGGGTCAATGGTGACTCATCAGATGCTGATAGCAGAGTCTCAGCAATAATGATGACATTGAATGTAAAAGGCATATATTTACTTTCTCCTTTTGGAATGAATAATTGGCTTAGTGAGATGAAATGTGCTGGCTGTGCTTGGCTGTTAAAAATGAACTATTCATACAGAAGATAGGGTGGCATGGTGGCACAGTCAGATTCATTTGTAATATCTGGTTCTGCCTGTGTGGAGTTTGCATGTTCTTTCCATGACTGCGTGGATTTTCCCTTGAGTCCATCAGTTTCGTCCCAAGTCCCAAAGGTTCAATGGATCTTTATTGTCACATGTACTGAGGAACAGTTTTTTTTTAGCATGTTGTTCAACAGAATATTACTATACATTAAACACAATCCTAGATTAGGTGCCAAGTGTACAAAGTGTGTGGGTTGCAAGATTAATTGGCCACTGTGAATAGCCCCCGGTATATAGATGAGTGGTGGAATACAGGGAAAATTTGCGGGAATGTAATAAGAATAAAATGGCGTCTGATAAAATGGGTGTGCAATGATCGGCGTGGATTCAGTGGGCTGATGGGCCCATTTCCATGCCATACAACTTCACGTTACACCTGAGCTTACACACGCCTGCTCTGGGTCTGAGATTTACTGCCTGACATATGTGCTCACATCTATCTCCATAGTTTATTATTGAACTGCAGGCTAATGCAAACACAAAATGCTGGAGGACCTCAGCAAGTTCGGCAGCATCTGTGGAGAAGATTTACAAACAATGTTTCGGGTCTGGACCCTTCTTCAGAAATTGAATGTTTTCAATGATTATTTTCACCCTGAAAAATAGTAAAAGGAAGTGACCCCTTAAATTCATTTGTCTTACTTTTATGTTTTTAATGATTTTAAAGTGATTTCATGATTTCAATTGACTTTATCTTTGATTTTAAAACTGTTTTTAAATTACTTCCAGCTATTTTAATGCCAGAGACATTTAAAACTGTCAAAGGTAGATAAAAATGCTGGAGAAACTCAGTGGGTGAGGCAGCATCTATGGAGCGAAGGAATGGTTGACGTTTCGGGTCGAGACCCTTCTTCGGACTGATGTGGGGATGTTGGGGCCAGGAAGAAGAAAGGAAGAGGCTGAGAGTGGGCTGTGGGAGAGCTGGGAAGGGGAGGGGAAAGAGGGCGAAAGCAAGGACTACCTAAAATTGGAGAAGTCAATGTTCATACCGCTGGGGTGTAAACTTCCCAAGCGAAATATGAGGTGCTGCTCCTCCAATATACGGTAGGACTCACTCTGGCCATGGAGGAGGCCCAGGACAGAAAGGTCGGATTCAGAATGGGAGGGGGAGTTGAAGTGTTGAGCCACCCGGAGATGAGGTTGGTTATTGTGAACTGAGCGAAGGTGTTGGGCGAAACGATCGCCAAGCCTCCGCTTGGTCTCACCGATGTACATCAGCTGACACCTAGAGCAGCAGATGCAATAGATGAGGTTGGAGGAGGTGCAGGTGAACCTCTGTTGCTCCTGGAAAGACGGCTTAGGTCCTTGGATGGAGTGAAGGGGGGAAGTAAAGCGACAAGTGTAGCATTTCCTGCAATTGCAAGGGAAAGTACCAGGGGAGGGGATAGTTTGGGTGGGAAGGGCCGAATTGACCAGGGAGTCACAGAGGGAGCGGTCTCTGCGGAAAACTGTCAAAATCCTTGAAAATGAAAACTTAAAAAAAAACAGATGCTGGAAGTCTTAAGCAACAACAGGGAATGGTGGAGATTCTCAGCACGTCTGGCAACATCTGTTGAAGCAGAAACTGACAATGTTTCAGGTTGTAGACCCTTCATCAGAACTGATTCTGACAAAGGGTCTTGGGCCAGAATCGTTAACTATGTTTTTCTTTCCACAGATGCTGCCTGACTTTGCTGAGTGTTTCCAGCATTTTCTGCTTTTGCCTAGTCCCTGGACAGCTTTGACACAGGGCCCACGCAGCTGTGCCTTTTGTCTAAATTGTTCACATGTCCTAGGACATAGACTCACTGGTCTGTCACATGAGACCAAATGTCTGCTGAGACTTTGCTACTGGATACTGCCAGGATCCAGAAGACCACATCCCATAGAAGATAGACACAATAACTCAGTAGCAATGTTACAAAATTTTGAGATTTTAAAAATAAAGTCTACAATTTATCCCATCAGATAAAGCATAAAAAGAAGTTTAATTTGACACCTAATTCACTTTCATATCTTCAGTATTAAAAAAGTTATGGCCATTTTCATACTCGGAAATTAGCATCTTGTTCCCTATTGCTTTTCCATTGACTTAACTCAAAAGCTGTGATCGAGGACAGTCAAAAGCCCATAACTTTCTTAAAAATTAAGAGAACTGAAAGAATTTTTCAGTTATTATAGATTGAAGCATTCTGAAACAAATATGAAACAATCTTACTTAGAAGACATGAAATTAAAACATATAATTAGTTAGTTACCTAATTGTAGCTAATTACAAAATGCAATTAATAGATCTAAACATCTATCAATTTCTTAAGAATAGATTAACATTTTTAAATAGCCTAAGTGTCCAAATAACATTCACACAAGAATTCACAATATAACATAATTTTTAAATCTCATTGTCATGGATTTACAGGCCAAATGGAAGGAATTGAATGTTTAATACCTGTAAATTAATGGGCATTTAAATCATCTTGCGAGTGAAGTTTTCTGGAACGCGATCTTTTGGAACGTTCATTTGCGGTGAATTTAACCCGGTATTGGCATGAAAAATACTGCCGTTAGTTCGGGGAATAAAATCACCGTTTCGCATGAAAAAATGTGAATTAAAGGCTTCTTAAGAAGCACTTTTATACATTAAAATAAACCACTTTCATTTACCTGTCCCATACGTGAAATCCGTCCCCGTTGTCGGCGTTGACGGCTTTAGGAGCTGCTTTTAAAATGACTCCAGCGCTGACATTGTCGATTTAATAAAAATAAAAAATACACAAAACGCCCCTAGGAACGATTTTTCAGCAAACGCTTGTACTCCAACGATATATAATACAGGACAAGGTAGGAGAAACCCGCGTTTTAACCCAGCCCCCCCCTTAAAGGCGCCAAAATCGCGCACACGGCCTGTGGCAGAATTACAGCACCGCTGAAGGTAAGTATTGTAACATACCTATACTCAGCGGGTCTAGCAGCATCTCTGGAGAGAAGGAATAGGGCATGTTTTGGATCGAGAACCTTCTTCAGACTGAACCCACTCGATCTGAAACGTCACCTATTCCTTTTCTTCAGAGATGCTGACCCGCTGAGTTACTCCAGCATTTTGTGTCTATTTTTGGCGTAAACCAGCATCTGCAGTTCCTTCTACACATATCCCATAACTAGGTGTGCAGTGGGACTTGCGAACAGCGTGGCTGGTGAATTCAGGTAGCAGGCTGATACCAGCGCCATACAGCCTGTCATTTTGAAATAGTACAAGATTATTTTTAGATGTGATTTTTTTTGCAAACAAGACACTGCCAGCAATTTAAACACTGTGTTAGCAATTCATCTTCTGCAGTATGTTCTATCCCCAATTAACCCATCAAACATAAGGAGCTAATCTAGTCAATTATTTGAGATCAGCCACAGCAACCGATGCAGTAATAACATTATTTTATCAGGTCATTTCAGTTTACAGGGTTATAATAAATAATAATATTAAAAATATACATTTATAAAGAGCTTCTTGAAAAGAAAATGTGTGACAAGATGTGTGTGATTTTGTGCATGTGTGTGTGAGGGTGAGCGGATGCAAGCATGTCTGCATCTGTGTGTGTGCTTGTGTGTGCATCCATATGTGTACATGTTTGCTGACATCAACCAATTGTGGATAATCACTCATCCACATTCCAGGTCACAAATAATATGAAGATCAGAGAGAGCCAGGGTAACTATGTTGTATTATAGAACAGTCCTGTAGAATGCGGCACAGTGGTAGAGTTGCACCAGCGCCAAACACCAGGTTTCAATCCTGACTACGGGTGCTCGCTGTACAAAGTTTGTACTTTCTCCCCGTGACTGTGTGGGTTTTCTCCGGTTGCTCTGGTTTCCTCCCACACTTCAAAGGCGAATAGGTTTATAGGTTGATTGGCTTCCATAAAATAAATGTCATTGTCCCTAGTGTGTAAGATAGTATTAGTGTATGGGGTGATTGCCGGTCAGCCCAGACTCAGGGGGCGGAAGGGCCAGTTTCCGCACTGTATCTCTAAAGTCCAAAGTCGAAACTGGAAGAGCCTTCCGTTTTCAAACGGATTCGAAACAACTTTTCTTTTGTTCGAAACAAACATTCTTTTATCAAAATGTGGAAGTTAGTTTTGATTTGAGGTATGAGTCCTATGTCAGTCATCGGTTTCATTCTATTTTAGTATAATGAATTAAACATTGTTTCCTTAAAAAAAAAATTAATACAAGCAAATGATTGTAGAATATGAATTCCCTGGAGATTTCATCCACTGTAGGACCATAACTTCAAGGGGATAGAGACAAATAGCTGGAGTAACTCAGCAGGACAGGCAGCATCTCTGGAGAGAAGGAATGGGTGATGTTTTGGTTTGAGACCCTTCCTGTTTCTGGTCGAGACCCTTCTTCAAGGGGATCTCTGGAGAAATTACATAAACCACCAATTATGACATTTCTCGCGGGCTTCTGTCAGCCTTGCCTAGTGAATGGGAGACCTTCATTCAGAGAGATATATTCAGCCTGTGAATCCAGTTTTATCCGTGTATTTATACTCTCCACCTAACCTCTGTTTTAGATCAAACTCAGCACAGCTTCATCCCCATCAGCAAATTTACCAACTAATTTATTGCCACAAATGCAAGAGAATTGTTGTTAAATGATTAGAAATATTAAATCGATGAGAATCTGAATTAAATCAAATGATAAATCAGAGCAGTAGCACAACGTGAAGCCGAACGCTATCACCTGCTTTACACTATTGGCAAAAAGTTAAAATTAACCTCAAATGTGTCTGATCATGGGAAAAAATAGAGATGCATCTATTTTCTCATGTCAGTTGTATCTTAAATTATCACAACCAGACATAACCCCTCATATTCTTTAAAATATAATACACAGCATCAACGTAATGAACAAGAAAGGTGTAAAGAAATGTGTCAGAATATGTTGAATCAAAATGCACAAATCAACACAAAATAATTTTAGTAATCAGGTGTAATATTCAAAAATATATCTTCCACAAAATCAGAGCAGCGTGTTTAAAAAAAAAAAAAACTATGCAAAGTGCAGAAAAAGTATGACAATTGGTTGTGAGATAGTCAGGAAAGCAGTGTGATGTGAGTCCCGGTTCACAGTACAAAATGTTTCTGTTTGACTTGCACAATATCCATCTACGTCAGTTCCAGCAAACACAAGGTGTCTCGATGAAATCCCAGTCTTGTGGTAATTCCAACTTCCTTTATGATGTGAAACCCTGTGCAGCTGGCACAAACTGTTGATCAGACAATTGCGGAAACAGAAGAAATATTTCACAAATAACTTCGGGGAAGAAGCAAGAGAAACAGTAAGCCATGTGGCTCTTGCATAAGAGAGATCTTTTCTTTATCAATGGGCACGAGTAAAAACAGGAAGCTGTCCATTGAGAAAGCTGAATACAGTTGTAATCCAAGTTGTTCCCTATATTTCCTGCAAGTGAGGACACATTACCGTGAAATTAAATGATTGGTAAAGCAAGGGTCGGCTTTTATGTGGATAGAGACGGTTACGGGGCTATTTGCAGCTCAGATGTAGCACACCAGATATCCCATATATGTTTTTTTTTAAATATCAATTGTCTTATGTTGTGCACGGGGCAGTATTGTCTTCGAAGAAAGACACAACAAGCTGGAGTAACTCAGTGGGACAGGCAGCATCTCTGGAGAGAAGGAATGGGTGATGTTCAGGTCGAGAAAAAGTATTGTCTTTACTGTTTTCAAAAGATAAATAATTATGGAAATGACCACAATCCAGATAAGGAGCCAGAAAGAAGAACAAATGTAAGCACAGCAAGAGCAGAGAGAAGGGCTCGTGCTGCAGTGTTAAGTCTGGCCACACCAGTCTTAATGGACAACATTTATTAATAACAGTTATTAAGTTATTAATCTACTATTAATGGATTTCTAACCTGTGCCTTGGAAGATATTGTCTGAAAGGTACACAAAAATGCTGGAGAAACTCAGCGGGTGCAGCAGCATCTATGGAGCGAAGGAAATAGGCAACCTTTCGGGCTGAAACCCTTCTTCAGACTGTCTGAAAGGTGATGTTTGACGATGACCACAAGTCAAATTAAAGAGGATTTGTAAAGAAACAAATAAAAATTTACTCTTGATGATATTGTTAGACTTAAGGGCCTGTCCCACTGTACGAGCTAATTCAAGAGTTCTCCCGAGTTTCTCCTGATTCGAACTCGGAGAATTACGGTAATAGCCGCTTGTAGTTACTCGGGGCTCTCGTGGAAATTTATCAACATGTTGAAAAATCTTCATGAGTCTTCATGAGCTTACCGCGTTTCCCGAGTACCTGCCGTTAGCGTTACGAGCTACTAAGAGACGTCCCGAGCTCCGATGTACCCGCTACGTACATTCTATGTGCTTACCACGAGTTTGATTTTTTTTTAAACTCGGGAGAGCTCTTGAATTAGCTCGTACAGTGGGACAGGCCCTTTACTGTTTGTATGAAACCCATCAGTTGCTCACTTAGCAGTGGTATTCAAAGGCAAATTAGATATTTGGTTGGTGAAGGAAATGTTCAAAAATACCTTGGGTATGAGCGGTAGAACTAAACTGATGGACTAATTAATTCAAAGAGCCAGCAGAAACATTGTGGGCCAAATGGTCTCCTTAAGCTGATGATCAGTGGAGTACTGAGTGAGTGTTCTCTGCCAGACGAGGAATCATTCAAAAGGGAATAAAACAGAATCGACGAGAGTTCTGCAACATCTTCTCTCGCTGCTCCCCCCCCTCTGTGTTCATTCCTACACCAAATCTACCCACTTGGGAGAGTTGGAAAGACCATAGGGGGCTTGTTCTGCAGAAGAACAAGGGAATTACCCTCAGAATCCTGTTCAACATCAATCAATCTCCATAAGTTTGATCATGCACATTATTAGGTTGCTGTATCTATTTAATAAGCTACCATGTTTCTACATTACAACTGTGTGCATTTCATTGACTATAAAGTTGTATGGCTCATTGTAAAAGTGATGTAGAATATGCTTTAAAGATGTAAGTATTTCTCTTTATCAGCTGTTAAACTCTACGATTCAATGGTATCATCCAATGTTAAATAAATGGTTTAACCTTGGTATCTTATCCAAATGTTTATAGTGCTTGTCACTAATATCAACAAAGTCAATTATGCCCAGTTATTTTTTATTCTACCTTACCAAGTTTCTAAAGTTCTTTAAGAATTCAATTGTATAAATAAGAATTTGAAGGTATGCGGTTAAATTGTAGCAAGTCACATAACCACAAGAATATTGAATAAACTGCAGGATCTTTGTATTATTAGCATTTATAAGCCATAAAATTGATACCACAAAGAGTAGACCATTCTAGGCAGGATGTTTTATACACATCCCATAATAAATGTGGCATAAACATTCATGACATTTCATGGTAATTCAGAGACTGCTGGGGTAGGGGTGACACTCAATTTTACCAAGTGAATTTCTAATATAAAAATGTCAGGCAGGAGTCTTTTGAGAAACTGAAGCAATGTACAGATTGGTGAACTGAAAGATTTTATCTAGTTAGTGTATAATTATGGTTTTTGAACACGATCTGTGTATACCCAATTAAATCTCCGTCCCTTACGACTGTAATTTATAAGATTATCTTTTTCCCAGCATCCCTCTTGCCTTTTTATGACAAGATCGATCTGTAACCTGCCACAACTGTTTGGATCTGTTGATACATTCTCCTGTATATTATGCCGCATTTCAAGTGCAATTCTTTGGTATTCTTAACAATGTTTCCACATATAACAGACTGTTATATAATGATCCAATCTCATTTTCTTCCTCTTAGATGCCTCATACATCTATAAAAACTTTTCTTGCTTTCTCTTTCTGTTATACAATGCCATTCAGCTGAGAAGGAATTAAAACTAATTAAGATAGCAGTCATAAGGTCATAGAGCATGGAAACAGGTCCTTTGGCTCAACTTGCCTATGCCGATCAAGGTGCTCCATCTACACTAGTCGCACCCCTGCATTTGGCCCATATCCCTCTCAACCTTTCTAATCCACATACATGTCCAAGTGTCTTTTAAATGTTGTTATAGCACTTATATCATCTACCGAAAGCCCTATCTACCTGTGATGAAACTTTCAAGGAACTATGTGCCTGTACTTCTAGATCCCACTGCTCTACAACACTCTCCAGGAACCTGTGAAGGTCCTGCCCTGGTTTGACTTCGCAAAATGCAACCTCACACTTATCCACATTAAACTCCATTAACCATTCTTCAGCCCACTTGCCCAGCTGATCAAGATCCTGCTGTAATTTTTGATAACCATATTTGCTATCTACGATACCACTCACTTTAGTGTCATCTGCAAACTTATTAATCATGCCTTGTACATGCTCATCCAAATCATTGATACAAATCACAAGCAGCAATGGACCTAGCGCAGATCCCTCCAGTCTGTAAAACAGCCTTATCATCACCCTCTGCTTCACCCACCACCCATAATGAAATTCAAATATTGTCAAAATTAGAAATAAGAAAAAAATGTTCGAGCCATGCTTTATGATGGAATCCTAGCATACAGGTATGCATTTCAAGCATTCACATATTGAAGTATATTTTCTACTATTCAACTTCCAGTGAATCACCACCAATACCAACAATTACAGAAGAAAATAGCTTCCATCTGGATTACAGTGGGACCTGATTCTGCCTTCAGGACTTTGCATTAACTTGGTTAATTTATGTTCATGTGATTTGAGCAGAATTAGGCCATTTGGCCTATCGAGTCTACTCCGCCATTCAATCATGTCTAGTCTATCTCTCCCTCTCAACCTTATTCTCCTGCCCTACCCATAACCCCTGATATCTGTACTAATCAAGAATCTATCTATCTCTGCCTTAAATATATCCACTGACTTTGCCTCCACAGCCCTCTGAGGCAATTCATTCCACAGTTTCACCACCCTCTGACTGAAGAAATTCTTCCTCATCTGCTACCTAAAGGTACGTCCTTTTATTCTAATTCCAAGATGGCGGATGTGCAGGAGTGGGCGCCGTTTGTACGGGCGCCTGCCTGCAGTCCGTCCTCTAACCCTTTTTATTGTCTATAACTTTTATTTGGAGGTCTATTCTTTCTATGTGGGGGGTGGGAGGTGGGGAAACTGTTTCAACCCCAGTTCTACCTGGTCGGAGATGCGGTTTTCCTCCAAATTGCATCTTCGCTCTCCCCATGCGGCCTTCCATCGGGCTGGAGCGGCATTCCTGCCGGGACCACAGCTTCGGCGGCGCAGCGCTGGGACACCAACAAGGAGCGGGCGATGCCTTGCCGGGTCGCCGCTCCGGAGTGCTGTGACCGCCGACCACCAACATCGAGCAGCCGCGGTCTGCGGTCTGCGGTCTGCGGTCTGAGGGCACCCCGCCGCGGGCGGGCGGTGCTGGATCGAAAACACCGCGGAGTCAGAGTCGAAGCTGAAGTCCACGGGCGTTGCAGTCTCCGGGGAGGGAGCGGCCTCTCCAGACCCTTCCAAGCCGCTGAGGACCTTCCACCCGATGCCGGTGTTCCAGCTTCCCGGCAGGTGGGCCTACAACATCGGGCTGCCGTTGCGGCGACTGGCTGCGGAGGCCTCGAACTTGCCCCGACCTCGGGTGGACTAGGAGGAGGACTGGACATTTTGGTGCCTTTCCCTCACAGTGGAGAATGTCGACTCTGCTGTGGGGGGATGTTCGTGTTGAATCTCTAATAGTGTGTCGTGTCTTTTTTTTCTACCTGTTTTTTTTTCATTTATATGGATAATTTTCTCTGTAAAGCACTTTGGCTTCAGTGATTGAAATTGATTGAAAAGTGCTATATAAATAAATTTACTTTACTTTACTTTACTTTAAGTCCTAACACCTCTGGTCCTTGACCCGCCCACTAGTGGAATCATCCTTGAAGACCGAAAAAGGTGAATCCCTTGAAGACCGAAAAAGGTGAATTTATTATGGGGAACAATGAAATGGCAGATGAGTTGAACAGGTACTTTGGATCTGTCTTCACTAAGGAAGACACAAACAATCTACCCGATATAGTAGTGGCCAGAGGATCTGGGGTGACAGAGGAACTGAAGGAAATCCACATTAGGCAGGAAATGGTGTTGAATAGCCTGATGGGACTGAAGGCTTATAAATCCCCAGGGCCTGATGGTCTGCATCCCAGGGTACTTAAGGAAGTGGCTCTAGAAATCGTGGATGCATTGGTGATAATTTTCCAATGTTCTATAGACTCAGGATCAGTTCCTGTGGATTGGAGGGTAACTAATGTTATCCCACTTTTTAAAAAAGGCGGGGGAGAGAAAACAGGGAATTATAGACCAGTTAGCCTGACATCGGTGGTGGGGAAGATGCTGGAGTCAATTATAAAAGATGAGATAGCCGAACATTTGGATAGCAGTAACAGGATCGGTCCGAGACAGCATGGATTTACGAAGGGGAAATCATGCTTGACTAATCTTCTGGAATTTTTTGAAGATGTAACTAGGAAAATGGACAAGGGAGAGCCAGTGGATGTAGTGTACCTGGACTTTCAGAAAGCATTTGATAAGGTCCCACATAGGAGATTAGTGGGCAAAATTAGGGCACATGGTATTGGGGGTAGAGTGCTGACATGGATAGAGAAGTGGTTGGCAGACAGGAAACAAAGAGTAGGAATTAACGGGTCCCTTTCAGAATGGCAGGCAGTGACTAGTGGGGTACCGCAAGGCTCGGTGCTGGGACCGCAGCTATTTACAATATACATCAATGATTTGGATGAAGGGATTCAAAGTAACATTAGCAAATTTGCACTTGACACAAAGCTGGGTGGCAGTGTGAACTGTGAGGAGGATGCTATGAGAATGCAGGGTGACTTGGACAGATTGGGGCAGTGGGCAGATGCATGGCAAATGAAGTTTAATGCGGATAAATGTGAGGTTATCCACTTTGGTAGCAAAAACAGGAAGGCAGATTACTATCTAAATGGTGTCAAGTTGGGAAAAGGGGAAGTACAATGAGATCTGGGGGTCCTTGTACAACAGTCTATGAAAGTAAGCATGCAGGTACAGCAGGCAGTGAAGAAAGCGAATGGCATGTTGGCCTTTATAACAAGAGGAATCGAATATAAGAGCAAAGATGTCCTTCTGCAGTTGTACAGAGCCCTAGTGAGACCACACCTGGAATATTGTGTGCAGTTTTGGTCCCCTAATTTGAGGAAGGACATTCTTGCTTTTGAGGGAGTGCAGCGTAGGTTTACAAGGTTAATTCCCGGGATGGCGGAACTATCATATGCTGATAGAATGGAGCAGCTGGGCTTGTACACTCTGGAGTTTAGAAGGATGAGAGGGAATCTCATTGAGACATATAAGATTGTTAAGGGTTTGGACACGCTAGAGGCAGGAAACATGTTCCCGATGTTGGGGAAGTCCAGAACCAGGGGCCACAGTTTAAGAATAAGGAGTAAGCCATTTAGAACGGAGACGAAGAAACACTTTTTCTCACAGAGAGTGGTGAGTCTGTGGAATTCTCTACCTCAGAGGGTGGTGGAGGCAGGTTCTCTGGATGCTTTCAAGAGAGAGCTAGATAGGGCTCTTAAAATAGCGGTGTCAGGGTATGTGGGGAGAAGGCAGGAACGGGGTACTGATTGGGGATGATCAGCCATGATCACATTGAATGGCGGTGCTGGCACGAAGGGCCGAATGGCCTACTCCTGCACCTATTGTCTATTGTCTATTGTCTATTGTCTATCCTCTCCACATCCATTCTGTCCCAGCCTTTTACTATTCGGTAAGTTTCAATGGGGACAATTAGATAAAATATCAAATGCCCTTATCTGGACTCCACCTCAGAATGATGCCAATTGTGTATAAAAGATGTGATTATGGATCAGCCACTTGTTATACACTTTTAAAGAAAATGTTCATACTATTAGGTTGTAAGCTACCCTAGCTGAACATGAGGTGCTGTTCCTTTAGTTTGTGTATGTTTTCACTCTAGCATTGGAGGAGGTCCCTACTGCCTTTCTGTCCTGTGAATCCTCCATTGCAAGGGTGAAGCCGCACAAAAACTGATGGAACAGCACCTCATATTGCACTTGGGTAGCTTACAATCTAATGGTGTAGGTATGTAACAAAACTTACCTTCAGCGGCGCTGCAGTTCTGTCACTGGCCTTGTGCGCGACTTTGGCGCCTTTGAGAAGGGGGCGGGTTTAAAATGCCGTTTTCTCCAGCCTGTTGAAATCAATTTTTGTCAGGCTGTTTAGTTGCTGAAGAAAAATCGCTCCGACTGCTGTTTTATCAAGTTTGTTAAAAATAGCGCTGGATAGTTTAATAGCAGGAGTAAAATTAAAATCGTCTTCTAAAGCTGTCAACGCTGACAACGAGACGGATCTCACGTACGGGACAAAGCAAGGTACGCCGTTTAAATTTACATATAAACGTGCTTCTTAGGATGCCTTTAATCAAAATTTCTAGTTGCGAAAATGTGATTAAGGCCCCATACGAACCGGCAGTGTTTTTCCTGCCGATATGGGGTTTAAATTCACCGCAAATGCAACGTTCCAATCGATCGCGTTCCACAAAATCTCACTCGCAAGATTATTAAAATGACCATTAATTTACGGGAATTAAACACTAAATTCCTTCCATTTGGCCTATAAATTCATGACAATGAGATTTAAAAATCATGTTATATTGTGAATTCTTGTGTGAATGTTATTTGGACACTTAGGCTATTTAAAAAATGTTAACCTTTTCTTAAGAAATGGATAGATGTTTAGATCTAGTAATTGAATTTTGTAATTAGCTACAATTAGGTAACTAACTAATTATATGCTTTAATTTCAGGTCATCCAAGTAAGATTGTTTCATATTTGTTTCAGAATGCTTCAATCTATAATAACTGAAAATTTCATTCAGTTCTCTTAACTTTTAAGAAAGTTATGGGCTTTTGACTGTCCTTGATCACAGCTTTTGAGTTAAGTCAATGGAAAAGCAATAGGGAACAAGATGCTAATTTCCGAGTATGAAAATGGCCACAACTTTTTTAATACTGAAGATATGAAAGTGAATTAGGTGTCAAATTAAACTTATTTTTATGCTTTATCTGATGGGGTAAATTGCAGACTTGATTTTTAAAATCTCAAAATTTTGTAACTCTGCTAAATGGTGTGAACACTGAATTCTTCAACTTTAGGCAACCTACCAACAACACCTCCCCCCCCCCTCTCCCCCCATTCTGCTAACCCCTTCCTCTTATGTGCCCCAGCTGAATGCACACCCATTTCTCCCATCATTCCATCTCCCCTTTCCCTTTCCATCTCCCACCCATATCCCTTTCTATGGCTTGACATTTTGTGCCTCTTCTCCCCTGATCTCACAACCTTTTGTCTTCATCCCATCTCTGGCCTTTGCCCACCTATATTCCAATCAAAAACCCTTCTCTCCTGTATCCACCTTTTACTTCCCTGGCTTTGTCTCACCCCCCCCCCCCCCCCTGCCTCTCTTCCAGCTTTCTTCCCCTACTAGAATCAGTCTGAAGAAGGGTCCCAACCTGAAACGTTGCCTATCCACATACTCCAGGTTCACTGCCTGACCTGTTGAATTAGTCCAGCACTTTGTGTCTATCTTCGGACTATTGACAATGTCCATTTGGAGGTCTTAGTCTTCGAACCCCTCTTTCCCTCAGTTGGCCAAAGCTCATGTGTGTAGCCAACGTGCACCAGACTGTGAGAAGACAATCTTTGGTGTGCATATTTTATATCTCTGCTGAATGTACAGTAAAGCATTGATGAGTAGATTATCAAGCTGTTCCCTCATCTGCTGCACATTCTCTGGGTGTTGGCAACAGTGACAGAACTCTTTCTGTCACCTCCTTTCACACAATGTGCTCCTCCTGTTTGAATACCAATGGGCTGATTCCTCTTCTGACCACTTTCTGCAGCAACGCCTTAGCTGCTGCATCTGGGAAGTGGGATGTTCTTTGTAGGTGCTGCCTCATAAAACTTAACAGATCAGTTTCAGACTGCCTCTGCTCTGTGCTATTGCAATAGCATATGCTGTACCAGCGTAGGAGATTCCTCTTCCATGGCCAGCACATCAGGTGATGGTAATTGCGATGGACACAGTAGAACATGGTGGGAACTGCCACTGACCGTAGCTCTGAGAGACATTCCATCTGACTGAGCACCAATACTATGAACTCATCATCTTATGGTCTGGAAGTGATCAACGACATAAACATAATTTTCATAGAAGAAAGTGCCTTGAGATTGGGTATAACTTGCTTCCAGTGGTTTTTGAGATGCCAATTAAATCCAATGTGGGAACCGCAGATTGGACCTCAAATGGGGCAGGAGGGTGGATAGTTTCTGAGACGGTGCGCTCCGTCCACCACTTACACAGGACTTCCATGTGAGTCCAGTGTGTGACCTTAGGGTTCTCAGTACCATCCTGTATCATTGTTCTTCACTTTGATTGGTCATAAGGCAAGGGTTCCCAGACGCTCATTGGTTTATTGTTACATGTACCAAAGTACAGTGATGTTCATTTCTGTATACAGTTCAGTTCAAGTATTACTACATGAGCACATTTTAGATACAGTACAAGTGTACAGGAATAATAAACTGACAGTGTACAGTCAACAGATTTGGCACAGTTTTCCTATTACCTATAGATCTTAAGATCATAAATATGCCTTTTTTATTATATTATTTGGTCCACTTCATCCTTTGCATGTAATGTTTGAATCAGTCTATAATAAAAATTCAACAATTTGTATTCAGTAAATATGAGATATGTCATATTGTAATAGATGGTGCCAAAACATTGTAGTTTTGAAAATGGCGTCAAACAACCTTCCCGGTCATTGTAGGTGTAGAGTTCTTAACCTCGCCTTGAAGGTCAATTGTCCTGGTGGCGTTGCAGGGTCGGCCTGGCCAAGTGTAGCCGTTGGTGTCCTCGACCGCTGTTTCTCTGGTTTCTTCCCACATCCAAAAGACAAGTGGGTTTGCAGGTTAATTGGCCTCTGTAAATTGCACCTAGTGTGGAGAGTGGGATGAGAAAGTGGGATTAAATCAAGCCTTTATGAGCAGGTGATCAATGATCGCCATGGACTCAGTGGGCTGCAGAGCCTGTTTCCATGCTGTATCTTTAAACTCTAAACACCATAAATGGGAGTGAACAATATTTCAGTGATACCTAATGAATACAATGAATTAATTACAAGAAATTACCCTGCCTTAAAGTTGACACACTTGTCCTTCCTTTTACCTATAGACCTATAGATCGCAAAATTACTTTTTATTGTATTTTTTTATCTGCTTCATCTTTTGCATGTAATATTTGAATCAGTCTATAACACAAATTCAACAATCTGCATCCAGTAAATATAAGATAAATCATATTCTAATAGATGGCAGGTTTCTTATTCTAATATAATAATAATAGATATGTCTGACTATTTTTAATGCAATTTTCATGGAAAGTAGGCACTTGGAATGAAAAGATTATGAAGCCCATTAAATTAATTTCTTGCTCACTCAGTACAGTTTGTTCATTTGTAGATTCTCTCCAAGATGTTCAGTCTCCTGGTATAATATATAATAGACTGACAGAACTTCACCGTGTTTGAATTATCGCTGGTGAAATAAAAATATCACAGAACTTGAGGGGATATTTTATATAGCTTTCTTTATCAGTTCTATTAATCATCATCAAAAGACATGAGTAAAGTTTTTCTCTCCAAGCTATGCTGGGCACAGTCACGGGAAGAAATCTTTGGAAGAAAGGAGATAGTGTGCCACCAATTCTGAATCATTACCGTCGCCCCAAGATCATTTCCGCATCTTGATTGTACACTTCCCTTAATGCCACAGCAGTCATGACTCCCACTCTCCACCCACTCCTTTGCCCCCCCCCCCCCCCACACCACCAACACTTGCAGCGGGTAAAAATCAGCTGGCAATAGCTCTGCCCATTTTCGAAATCGTGTTTTTTTAAATCCTGATTTATAAATTAGCTATATTTTAATTTGAAGTTTGTGGAATGCCTAATTCTCCATATGTGTCTCACGTAAGTATATTTCCTACTGTAGTCGACACGCAATCATTACAAGTTGGCCGCTTTAAACACGACACCAGAATCATCTATCTAGCATCCTCTTTGCTGTTGCCTAGAAACACTCATTTGCATCACGAACTACATAGCAACAGTGACATTTGTTTGCTTGGAACTAATCCAGTGTGATAACTGAAATAGCACACACAACATCCACAGATCAGGAGGGTATACATATACTCATGACAATAAAGTTTCCACGACACTGCTGCCGGAATTCTATGAAGAACCACTATGAAGAATTCCCCGGCAATGAGGTTCTCAGCTTCTTCCATATAAAGATCACGATGCAAATCATGACACAGTCCTGAATGAAGTGAACTGAAGAAGACAGAAAAAGTCATGCTGGCTGATTAGACATTTCTCAGCCAGTTATTGAAAAGACGTGATTGAATATGGAAGGACCATTTTATCCAAGCTGGTAACTCCCTTCCCTTGCCAGATAGTTGGAGCCGCTAGCATTCTATAATTGGACAACTTTCTGTTGCATCGCACTGTGGAGAGTGCTTATGTGTCCTGAGGCATTATTGACGTGGCACAGGATTCCTTTTAGACTGCCATGCCTGCTTCTGCCTGTTTCTGTGCAGTGATGTTCTTTTTTATGGGGGTTTTGTAAAAAGAGAATGCATCGCAGAGCAGATAGTGGGGACATTACCTCCATGGTAATAATATAGAAGGTGCAGGATCAGTTCATTCCAAAGAGGAAGAACGATTCAAAGGGGAGTAAGGGGCGACCATGGCTGACAAGGGAAGTCAAGGACAGTATAAAAATAAAAGAGAAGTATAACATAGTAAAGATGAGCGGGAAGCCAGTGGATTGGGAAACTTTTAAAGGGCAACAGAAGATAACTAAAAAGGCAATACGGGGAGAAAAGATGAGGTACAAAATTAAGCTAGCCAAGAATATAAAGGAGGATAGTAAAAGCTTCTTTGGGTATATCAAGATGAAAAAAATTAGTTAAGACAAATGTGGGTCCCTTGAAGACAGAAACAAGTGAATTTATTATGGGGAACAAGGAAATGGCAGAGTTGAACAGGTACTTTGGATCTGTCTTCACTAAGGAAGACACAAACAATCTCCCAGATGTACTAGTGGTCAGAGGACCTAGGGTGATGGAGGAACTGAAGGAAATTCACATTAGGCAGGAAATGGTGTAGGGTAGACTGATGGGACTAAAAGCTGATAAATCCACAGGGCTTGATAGTCTGCATCCCAGGGTACTTAAGGAGGTGGCTCTAGAAATCATGGATGCATTGGTGATCATTTCCCAATGTTCTATAGATTCAGGACCAGTTCCTGTGGATTGGAGGGTAGCTAATGTTATCCCACTATTTAAGAAAGGGGCTGAGAGAGAAAGATAGACCAGCCATGATTGAATGGCAGAGTAGACTTGATGGGTCGAATGGCCTATATGTGTTAAGATATGTGCAGGATCAATAATAATCAATATATAGGTTACACTTCCTGGAAGTGAGATCTTTGCAAAAACAAATGGATGATATGAGGGCAACTTTAAGAATTTTGGGGTCTGAGATAAAGAGAAGCCAAGTGACCACCTCATCTGTAAAATTGCAGAGTACTCCAGCAATGTAAAAAGGGTATTTTATTGACTGAATGAAGAAAGATTTAAATGCAAAGACGCTTCTTATACGTAACTCCGTTTTACCCATTTTCAGGACATATGTTCCTCCTGAATATTTGACAAATGTTAAGATTTCTCCTTCCGGCATATGGAAGAAGCTTATGTCATAAACATAAAGGTGTTCTTCTATATTCCCTAGACATTTCAGACCCTGCGAATCTTCATCCCAATTCAACAGGTCTGGCATCTTCATAAATGTGTTACATTGACCTTTAGGTGTGAAAACGGTCATGGATTTAAGGGCATGTCACCACCTAATAATAAAGTTGAATTGAATCTCCTAAATTAGCCATAACAACTGGAAAATCTAAAGCCTCTGCCTCAAGCCCCTGAGCTTGACATAGACAATAGACAATAGAC
This sequence comes from Malacoraja senta, assembly GCA_038087875.1. Lineage (NCBI taxonomy): Eukaryota > Metazoa > Chordata > Chondrichthyes > Rajiformes > Rajidae > Malacoraja > Malacoraja senta. The sequence goes on along the minus strand of CM075985.1, from coordinate 19,134,894 downwards.
AATAGACAATAGGTGCAGGAGCAGGCCATTCAGCCCTTTGAGCCAACACTGCCATTCACTGTGATCATGGCTGATCATCCCCAATCAGTGCCCCGTTCCTGCATTCTCCCCATATCCCTTGACTTCGCTATTTTTAAGAGCTCTATCCAGCTCTCTCTTGAAAACATCCAGAGAATCGGCCTCCACTGCCGTCTGAGGCAGAGAATTCCACAAATTCACAACTCTCTGGGTGAAAATGTTTTTCCTCATCTCTGCTCTAAATGGCGAACCCCTTATTCTTAAGCTGTGGTCCCTGGTTCTGGACTCCCCCAACATCGGGATCATGTTTCCTACTTCTAGCGTGCCTAACCCCTTAATAATCTTATATGTTTCAATAAGATCCCCTCTTATCCTTCTAAATTCAAATGTATACAAGCCCAGTCGCTCCATTCTTTCAACATATGACAGTCCCGCCATCCCGGGTATTAACCTCGTGAACCTACTCTGCACTCCATCAATAGCAAGAATGCCCTTCCTCAAATTTGGAGACCAAAACTGCACACAATACTATAGGTGTGGTCTCACTAGGGCCCTGTACAACTGCAGAAGGACCTCTTTGTTCCTATACTCAACTCCTCTTGTTATGAAGGCCAACATGCATTAGCTTTCTTCACTGCCTGCTGTACCTGCATGTTTACTTTCAGTGACTGATGTACCCAGATCTTGTTGTACTTCGCCTTTTCCGAACTTGACACCATTCAGATAACAATCTGCCTTTCTGTTCTTGTGACCAAAGTGGATAACCTCACATTTATCCACATTAAACTGCATCTACCATGCATCTGCCCATTCACCCAACCTGTCCAAGTCACCCTGAATCCGCATAGCATCCTCCTCACAGTTCACACTGCCACCCAGCTCTGTGTCATCTGCAAATTTGCTAATGTTACTTTTAATTCCTTCATCTAAATCATTAATGTATATTGTAAATAGTTGCAGTCCCAGCACTAAGCCTTGTGGTACCCCACTAGTCACTGCCTGCCATTCTGAAAGGGACATGTTAATCCCTACTCTTTGTTTCCTGTCTGCCAACCAATTTTCTATCCGTCACTCCCCTTCCCCCAACAGCCATCCGTGACAATGAATTCCACAGATTCACCACCCTCTGACTAAATAAATGTCTTCTCATCTCCTTTCTAAAGGTACGTCCTTTTATTCAGAGGATAATTCTGAGGATATTCATAAGCTTAAGATGCTGCTACAGAGTGTAACATAACATAAATATGCATTTGGTGCATTTGACTGCAGTATCTTTACCCCCTTTGAATACATCAATATTCTTATTCATGTTTGTAGCAGCAACACTGCTATATTGGTTTGAAATTATCTGGCTGGATATGTCAGCTGTTGTTGGATCTCAAGATAAACATTTTAAAAGCACTCCTCGCATTATGTAAAATAGACAAAAATTACATTGCATTTGTGTTACAAACTCAAACATGTCTTCTAGACTCTGGACTCCACCTTGAAACATGAATACATCTAGTAAATGGAAACTTTCAGGACGTGAGCCATATACATTACATAAGTGTCCCAGCAGAAGTTATAAATCTTTTATCTTCACCATTTCTGAACTAGACAAGGTGGAGAATAGACTTGCATTTCCATGTAGAATACTGAATGATATCTTATTTTTATTTAGTTGCATGGAAATAAGAATAAATGTTGCTTTTATATTCCGTGGGGATCTAATCTGTTTGGTGAGGGTTTGGAAAAGATGTAACTTCTGTTAATATTCTCTTATTTTTCACTTTGTGAATCATGGATGGAATTGATATACTTGGCAACCTCCGTGCAATTCGTTCAGGTACATTGGGCTAGAAATTGGACTGTAGTGATGTGCATTGGACAATCAGGTTTTGTGAAAAGATCTGCACCCTTCAGCATAGTGTTGTGGATGGCCCTTAACATGGTCTTCAAGGTCTTACATGTGATGAAAAATTGGGTCGACTGGGCCTTTATTCACTGGAATTTACATGGGAGGGGATCTTATAGAACCAAACAAATTCTTAAGGGATTGGACATTCTAGATGTAGGAAAAATGCTCCCAATGTTGGGGGAGTCCAGAACCAGGGGTCACAGTTTAAGAATAAGGTGTAGGTAATTTAGGACCGAGATGAGGAAAAATGTTTCTACCCAGAGAGTTGTGAATCTGTGGAATTCTCTGCCACAGAAGGCATGGAGGCCAATTCACTGGATGTTTTCAAGAAAGAGTTAGATTTGGCTCTTAGGGCTAATCAAGGGATCAAGGGATACGGGGCAAAAGTAGGAACAGGGTACTGATTTTGCATGATCAGCCATGATCATATTGAATGGCCTACAGGACAGAATGGCCTACTCCTGCACCTATATTTTTTACTTTGTGACAATCAGATCAGGTCGGAGTATCAGGATGCTGAGATAGAGTTGACAGATGTGTGTGTGAATGCAGAGTGGTGGGATCGGGGGGGGGGGAGGGTGGTTAGGGGGGAGCATCAGCAATTCAGTCACTCAGATCTCATGTTGTGGACTCATGGGAGCTTTAAATTGATCTGTGGTTGGTGTGGTGCTGGAATTAAGGGATAGTACAAATTGCAGAACGATTGCACCATACTCCATGGCCACAGATGGAGTCAGGTTGGGCCACTTTAAGTTGGGCAAATGAAAGAGAAAACTAATGAATTTGGGATGTGATGTCAAAACTCATGTCATACTTTTGTGATGTTACTTTATATGTGCAGGACCAAATTCTCAAAGAATCCGATTATGTTTTGTGACCTACTTGATTCACACAGCATTTATTCATTCAAGTATAATGATCAGGATGCCTGACTAAATTTATTCATAGAGTCTATGATTCTATGAGACAGATTCCTTTGCATAGCGAACCAAAAGGTTGACCAACAAGTCCTTAATCTATCCAGTGTGATTAGATTATTCCATCACTGTCACATGACAGTTTAGCACCTAAGTTTTTTCACAATCAAAAAACATCTTTTGAAGATAATCCATTCTGCTTTAGGTATCAGTTTTATTTTAAATAATTTTGTAAAGATTTCAAAAATGTCAATCCAAAATGTTTGAATTTTTGTACAGAAAACAAATGAATGCGCTATAGTAGCTTCTTGAGATTGACATTTATCACAAATGGATGATACATTTGGGAAAATTTTATTAATTTTAGTTTTGGAATAATATAATCTATGTAAAATTTTAAATTGTATTAAAGTGTGTCTTACATTAATCGAACATTTATGCACGTTTAGTAAATGTTCATTCCACCTTTCCTTTGAGATTTTAATAGCTAATTATTGTTCCCAGTCTCTTCTAATACCTTCCGTAGATGGTATTTCTACATTTAAGATAATATTATACAAATATGATATTAAGTTTGCTGAATCAGCTTTTATCTGCATTGCTTCATCCAGTACATCTGCTGGGATATTATAATGATCTTTTGTATATTTTTTCAAATAGTCACATATTTGAAAATATTTAAAATATTGATTATTTCCCAGTTTATATTTTATTTGTAATTGTTGGAATGATAATAATTTTCCAGTTTCATACAAGTCACTGAACATTTTAATTCCTAGTCTATCCTGGAAGAATGGATTATCTTCGGAACAACGGAAGATAGTCCAGAACTAAATGTGTTTCAAAAGAAATTAATAGACTATGGGTTAATAACTGGAAAAAAGTTAATCCTAAAATTCTGGAAAAACGCTCCAATACCAACTATAAACATCTGGATTTCAAATATGTTCGAAACATTACACCTTGAAGAGATAAGACTCCTCCTGGCAGGTAAACCAGATCACTTCCACCTGACGTGGTCTGCATTTATAGAATTATTACAAGTATAGGGTGCAAAAGTACTTTAAAAAAAAACGGAGGTCAGGTAAGGGGGGATGAAAGCTGGAGAGTTGGTATATCCCATTTGCATGATGCTTATAATAAAGTATTTGTTTTTCTCTTTTCCCTCTTTCTCTTACTTCTTCTTCTTTAGGGTCTATCTCTTAATTCTTTTTTTTAATTTCTTTCTTACAGGGTCTTTGTTCTTTCTTGTTGTCATGTTTTTACACCACTATTTTCCTTCACTTTCTCCTTTCTCTCAATCTCATCCTTTCCCTTTTATTTGTGTAAAAAATGACTGAGTACATTAATTGTAATAAGATATACGTGACGAGTACTAATGTAATTGGTTGTAATGTAATGTACTTCTAATAAATATAAATAAAAATTTTAAAAAATAAAAATAAAAAATAACATCTTTTGCATATCAAAATCTTGAACTTTGTATTCTCTCAACTCCTTCCGTGCTACCTTTTTTGTTGAAAGATTGATTAATTGAAAGATACAGCATGAAAGCAGGCCCTTTGGCCCACTGGGTCCATGCCAACCATCGAACCCATTCACACTAGTTCTATGTTATCCTACTTTCACAACCACTCCCTAAACACTAGGGGCAATTTAAAGAGACCAATTAACCTACAAAGACGCACGTCTTTGGGATGTGGGAGGGAACCAAAGCACACGAGGAAATCTATGAGGTCACAGGGAGAATGTGCAAACTCCACACAGACAGCATCCGTGGTCAGGGTCGAAAAGGGTGTCTGGCTCTGTGAGGCACCAACTCTTTCAGCCGCACCACTGTTTCCTCCCTTCCTACCTTTTTAAAATCTTTTTATCTTCCTATCTTTTTTTCTCTCCTTCCGTCCTTTCCATAAGAGGCACATGTAAACTGGGAACAAATAATATATGAAGTGAGATTGTAAGATCATGTTAGTAATGCAAGCTCATTTTGGTGTTATGTAGGCTATCAAACTATTATAGTGAGCATGTACTGGACTGCTCTTTCTACATAGGTCTGTATTGGTGCAGGATGGGTGTCTTTTCAAATCCCCAGGGCTGTATTGGAAAATAAAATTACCCTTTCTTGATAAACAGCCAAACCTATCACAATGTATGCCCCAATCTCAATACTGCATATCAGCAGCAACCCAGAACATTCAACACCAATAAATGGAAGTACATTAGGATGGTGAAGTCAGTGGGGAATTGAAGTTCCTTCACAAAGGGGAATGCTGAACGGTTTCAGCCCAGATCTGCAAAGAGCAATGAATGAAATGTTGAAACAAGGTTAATACACAAAAGGATACAAAGAGCTTGAGTAACTTAGCAGGTCAGGCAGCATCTCTGGAGAACATGGATAAATAATGTTTCGGATGAAGACCATTCTTCAGACTGATTGTAGGGAGGGGGGGGGAGAAAGCTCAGAGGGGAGAGGCAGGATAAAGCGCAACAGGTAATATGTTCACATAGGCGGGGGTGGGGGGTGGGGGGAGTTTGATAGGCAGATGGTTGGAGCAAAGGCCAGAGATGAAAATCTGGGTAAAGGTCCTGACCCAATCAATCTGAAGAAGGACCCCGACCCAAAACCACACATATCCACTTCCTCCTGAGATGTTGCCTGACTCGTTGAGTTACTCCAACACTTAGTGTTCTATGCAAGATTCCAGCACCTGCAGTTCCTTGTGTCCAGTGGCAGACTGGCCAGGGTGTCAGCTGGCAAGTGGGCCCCTGATGAAGTGGGCCCCCTAAATCAAGTGGGCCCCTGATGAAGTGGGCCCCCTAAATCAAGTGGGCCCCTGATGAAGTGGGCCCCCTTTGTCTCCTGGCAACCAATATTTTTAGACACAGTCCGCCACTGCTTGTCTCTCCAACCAAGGTTCTCTACTAGACTAATGTATCTTTACAGTTTTTCCGTTCCATTCTTTGTAACTGTGCTTTCATTTTATAACACTTCAGAATCTTAAGATCTAGTAACACATCATTTTTAACTGCCTTAACGTGTGAAACACAAGACCGATTTTTCAGTTCTCTCACCCTAACTATAACTTGATACTCCTGCTAAGTACCTTTTAACCCGAAACTAACTGTTCCTGTGAAATTGGGTTTTTTTTTATTGAAAATCGGCCCACAAATATAGTCTCCCATTGGAAAAAAAATCTAAGTAATTCCTTGGTATTTGTAAGAGTGCCAAAAACATATTATCAGAAGAATTAATGCCATTTATGTTAACTGCATTACTAGTGAGGAACTGGGAGACGTGGAATGCATGCCCAATGAAAATTACCTCACTAACTCGTTCATAGCAATGAGGGTTTTGCTGCTGTTCCGTGTACTTTGAAGTATTTTTTTCCCCCCTGCAGATTAAACATAAAATCTCAAGTGTCGATGGAACCAATGCTGAGACTGGCAGTGTAGCCAAGTCAAGTTTGAGGGTTCATTTCTCATAAGCAAAACCAAAACACAACATGCCAGAATAAACCAACGGGATCATAAGGTCATTAGATCATAAGCAATCTTAGAATTAGGCTATTTGGCCCATTATGTCTACTCCGTCATTCAATCATGGCTGATCTATCTCTCCCTCCAAACCCCATTCACCTGCCTTCTCCCCACAACCTCTGACACCCATACTAATCAGGGTCAGGCAGCATCTTGTCCTCAAGAGGTGCTGCCTGACCTGCTGAGTTACTCCAGCACTTTAACAACAATAACCTGGCTCTCAACACCAGCAAAACCAAAGAACTGATTGTGGACTTTGGAAGGGGTAGTATGGGGACCCATAGTCCCGCTTATATCAACGGGTCGATGGTGAAGAGGGTCAAGAGCTTCAAATTCCTGGGCGTGCATATCTCTGAAGATCTCTCCTGGTCCGAGAACACAGATGCAATTATAAAGAAGGCACATCAGCGCCTCTACTTCCTGAGAAGATTACGTTAGTCGGTATGTCAAGGAGGTCTCTCTCGAACTTCTACAGGTGCACAGTAGAGAGCATGCTGACCGGTTGCATCGTGGCTTGGTTCGGCAACTTGTGTGCCCAGGAGCGTAAAAGATTGCAAAAAGTTGTAAACACTGCCCAGTCCATCATCGGCTCTGACCTCCCCACCATCAAGGGGATCTATCGCAGTCGTTGCCTCAAAAGGCTGCCAGCATCATCAAAGACCCATACCATCCTAGCCACTCACTCATCTCCCCACTGCCTTCAGGTAGAAGGTACAGGAGCCTGAAATCTGCAACATCCAGGTTCAGGAATAGCTACTTCCCCACAGCCATCAGGCTATTAAACTCAACTCAAACAAAACTCTGATCGTTAAATAGCCCATTGCACTTTATCTGTTATTTTACTTCGGAGTCACGTGAGTGACTACGTGAAGAACCCCGTCAGGGCGCATGCGCGTCATTACGTCTGACGCATTGGTGCGAACGGCAGCGGGAGCACGGAGCTCTTGCTGCAGGTGAGTAATTACAGCTCCACCAAAGTCGGGGAGACTTTGGAGGAGTTAGAGAAAAGTAAAGAAAGTGTTTCTGTGTGTTTTTTCCCCCACATACAGGAACAAGGAAAAGGTGCAGGCTGCTGCCGACAAGGAGAGAGAGAGCTGCGGGACGCAGTCTCTGAAAGGCAGCCTGTCACCTCGGGGGAGTCGCAAGCCGGTAGCGGTGCGGCGACAGACTTGGCAAAGTGCCCAGCCGGGTACACAGCCAAAGCCAGTCGGGCGGTCGGCATAAGCCAAGTCTGTCAGGGCTATAGACTCCGCAGAGTCGGGCCACGAGAGTCCCGTCGGGGACAGGATACCGTTCCCCAGCGGTTATCCAAAAGGAGCAGCTCATACAGGGGCTGCTCCACAGAGACGCTCCAGGGGAGTAATGCAGGAGGGAAGCCACAGAGAAGGCTCCGCTGGCAGTGCCTAGGAGAGGTCTGCTTCATAAAGCCATACTCCAGGAGGAGTTGTGCAGGCGGGAAGCCTTAGGGAAGGCTCCGCTGGCAGTGCCTAGGAGAGGTCTGCTTCATAAAGCCATACTCCAGGAGGAGGTGTGCAGGCGGGAGGCCGTGGGGACGGCTCCGCTGGCAGTGCCTAGTAGAGGCCTGCTTGAAAGCACCCTCTTTGCAAGAGGTGAGTGCAGAAGGGCAGATACGCTCTGACCCTGAGTCCGACGACTTCCAAAGTGAGGGCAGGCAGCTGCCAGAGCTAACACCGTGTGCCGCACGGTTTGCCATGTCGTCGGACGCTGGTGAGGCTCTGGGTGAGGAACTTGCCACCAGCATAAATTACCAAGTCTCACATCAGCTACAGGAGCTGACAATGGATGAGACAGTAACGAAGTATGAAGCCCCAATCAACTGTGGACTGTTAAAAGTTCCTGTTGGGAACAGGAAGAATTGGGGCAAGATGGGCATACTAATGAAAGCCCAGGATCATGTGAAGCTCCAGCATATTTTTAAAGTTGCTGGCATCTGGTATAACGAGCTTTGCCAGGATGGTAGATGGAGAGGCCATGACAAATTACAACAAAAGGCGCTATTGTGGAGTGCCCACTTTGAGATCAACTGCCTCCGCAAGATGCGATTAGACCAACCATCAATGCTAAATATGCTTCACTCTGCCACCCTGGCACAGTGCAACCGGCACAGCTGTTTGGCGAGGATTTCGCACGGCAGGTGAAGGAGCTGGAGGAGGAGGCTAAGACGGCAGCCACATATTCACCAAAGCGGAAGTATCCCTATAAGGGTGCAGACTGGTCCGGGCAAGGGACGAGTCCAGCTACGATGCAGCGCAGTTGGCATTCGGCTGTAGCACCGCCACGGAGGTGAGATATCCAGCTCAAGGCCGGGGAAGAATGCCAGGTGGTAAGGAGGTAAGAGGGTCTGGTTCTCATGTAGACAGATCTAATGTGATACAATTAAATGTTTACCTCAGATATGTTTATACTGAAGGTTATTCAAGGGCATCAAATAAAGCTTAATGCAAATTCTGATTTACCCATGCAACATGTTCCAAAAAAGGAGTTTGACTTCAGTATCACTGAACAATTGGAAGTTCAGCTGGAACTTGCAAGCTTATGTAATAAAGGTGTAATTGCTAAGGCAGTTTACCAAAGCCATCAGTTTGTGTCCAATATCTTTCCCAGACCAAAAAAGGATGGGGGGTTGCAGAATTATACAGACCTGAATAGTCTTAACCCTTTTGTACGGTATAGACATTTTAAGATATAAACGTTTGTGAAGGAGATCTTAAAGATGCGGATTCAGTGTCTGTTCATTTGCAGGATAGAAGATTTAAAATTCAGCTGGATGGGGCAATTATGCCAATACAATCCACTGCCTAATGGTTTCTCTTCAGCTCCTAGAGGGATTACAAAGTTGTTAAAACCTATTCTAGGCATGATGAGAAGTTAAGGTCATGTGTTCATGGCTTAACTAGATAATATCTTGATTGTAGGACAATCAAAGGAAACAGCTGAAGCATCAGTGGCTGTTGGTAAAAAACATTTTTTAATTGGGCTTTATAAGCTATCCAGAGAAATCTAAAATTATACCTGTGACACAAATTGACTAGTTGGGTTCACAATGGACTTAATCAACATCATTGTGACCTTGCCCAGGCAAAAAAGGGTAGAGCTAATTAAGAGCTATATCAAGTTAATTGCTAACACACAGCCTTCAATTAGCCAGGTGACAAGTCTGCTGTGGTAATGGCTGGCAGCATTTCCAGCAGTTCAATATGGCCACTTTATTATCTACAATTACAAAGGTCAAAGGAACAAGCATTGAGGATACATTGGGGTCATTATAATAGACCTATGCTTCTATCAATAGAGGCTGTTGCTGATGTTATCATGTGACAGGTTGGCAAATACAATTGGACCTGGAGTAGGGATACAGAGATTTGGATTGGAGCTATCTATCTGCCAGGGAAACTTAATGTAGTACCAGATGGCAGCTCACGAAAATTCCATCATAACACAGAGTGGATGTGGAACCAGGATGTGTTCAAGAACATAGTACTTCTATATGGAAGGCCAAAATATGTTTCATAGGCACCAGATCCAGGGGCAGTGACAATTGATGCTTTTTCACTAAATTGGGATGATATGTTTGTGTACATTTTCCCACCATTCTGCCTCATAGGTCGGTGTTTGAGAAAATCAAGCAGGATGCCGCTTCAGGGGTTTTGGTGATACCAAATTGCCTGATTCAACCATGGTTTCCTTTGATGTTACAGATAGCGATCCAACCTCTTTTTGCTGATTCCAAACAGTAGGAATTTGCTGGAGCATCCAGTAACACATTAAGTTCATCCATTATGTGATGGTATGGATCTGTTAATTTGCAGGTTTTAAGAATGCCTTACATTGGTCGAGGACTTTCTAGGCCAACGGTGGATATACTCACTGCAGCCTGGAGAAACAGTACTCAAAAACAGTATATGACTTATGAAAAAAAAATTTAAAAAAAATGGGAACAATATTGTGTTCAAAAGAATATTCAATATGATACTGTAGTTATTGAAAATGTGTTAGAGTTTATCTACACTTTATTATGATGAGGGTCTTAGCTATACTGCTATCAATACAGCTAGAAGTGCTTGGTCGGCATATCTTGTAATAGGTACACGGACACAAAGTATAGGTTCTCACCCTCTCATATCTAGGTTGATGAAGGGAATCTTTAATTCCAAACCGCCTAAGCCTAGGTATATGGTAATCTGCGAGGTAAGTGTTGTTTGTAACATACTTCGTCATTGGGTCCCTGTCACGTCTATAACTTTGTTAAAATTAACCATGAAATTGGCTATGCTAATGGCATTAGTGTCAGTACAGAGAGTGCAGACTTTCCAAAAACTTCAGTTCGAGAGAATGGAAGTGAATACAGAGAATGTTCTGTTTTATATTTCTGACCTGCTCAAACAAAGCAGGCCAGGTGTGACAGGTCTTAAGATTGTGTTCTCAGCATATCCTACAGCTCCATGTTTATGTGTAAGGACACATTTGTTACATTACATTGAAGCCGCAAGGGCTTTAAAACAAGAAGGAACAGGATTATTTCTCAGTTACAAGAAGCCAACATAAAAGAGTGGCAGTTCAGACTATCTCAAGGTGGTTAAAGCAAGAGTTGGTTCAGGCAGGAATTAACATTTATGTGTTTACATCTCATTCCACTAGCGCAGTAGCAACATCCGCGGCCAGGGCGATGGACGTTCCCATCGACCATATATTAAAAGCCGCAGGTTGGAAAAATGAACTTGTGTTTCAGCAATACTACCATCGGCCGATTTCCGATGGTGGGCTGTTTGCCAACTCAATATTGAGTGCTGTTGCTATTGTTTAAAGTCTGTTTTCAATACTGTTTCATTCTGTTTCGTTTGTTGCCCTACATTAAGAGGGTTTATTGGTTGTTTTATGACCAAAAATAAAACTGTTTTGTTTTTGCATGATATGCAATGTCATGTTTACAGCATTATTGATGATACTCGGAGTCAATCGATGCAGTGAGAAGCCGGGATTTTGATCTGCGGCATAAAAATCACAGAGCTTTAAAATCTTCACGTAGTCACACGTGACTCCGAAGTAGAATAGTAAGATTAAACGAGAACTTACCAGTTTGAAGTTTGATCTTTATTTTATGAGGAGTTACGTTGGTGATTACGTGCCCGCCACGCCCAACCCTCTCTCATAGAAAAAAGGTCATAATGGTAGTTCTCATGTTGATCATCTTAATATGTTACTTCAATTATGGTGTTGTCTGTGATTTCATACCGCTGCTTTGAAGATTGACACGCATGCGCCCTGACGGGGTTCTTCACGTAATCACCAACGTAACTCCTCATAAAGTAAAGATCAAACTTCAAACTGATAAGTTCTCGTTTAATCTTACTATTTATGTGTATATATATATATATATATATATATATATATATATATATATATATATATATATATATTCATTGGTATATGGTCACACTGATCTGTTCTGTTCTGTATTTATTTATGCCTACTATATTCTGTTGTGCTGAAGCAAAGCAAGAATTACATTGTCCTATCTGGGATACATGACAATAAACTCTCTTGAATCTTGTTTTGATCAAGATTCCAGCATCTGCAGTTCCCTGTTTCTCCATCAGTAAATCCAAACTAGCAGATAACTCATGATGGAAGTGATCTCAGGCCTGGGCTAATTAAGTGCATTCTATGTTATCCTATATTACGTTAGATATCAAACTTAACTAAGTGACTGCATTCGGTGTATCCTGCATCCTATTAGATATCAAACTTGCATGGTTAAATTTGGCAGATTGGTCAGTATAAACTTTAAAATGAAAGAAATTCCAAGTGGGCTTCAGGCCTGTTTTTTAAAAAGTAAGATTTTTCCACTGCGGAGTCACATACAAAATATGACATTTACTATACAACCTGGGTATTTTGCTGAGTCAAACATTACTCACACGTGTAGTCAGGGCAATTACTGTATAGTTTGTTCTGCAAACAAACCTGGAGGTAATAATTACACTAAAAACTATAATATTAAAACTCAAATTCCATAATTACTCTCTAATTATGACTTTCTTTCAACATTGTTGTAACAGACATACTAACCAATGAGATGAAAATTCATGTGACAAAGAATATTTTGGCTTTTTTTTAAATAACATCTAATTGCATGGCAGTACTAAAACTGACAGCTGCTTTTTAAATCTGACGTGTGCATATTTCTGTACACCTCAATGGCTCCAGACAGTGAACATTAATGTTCAAACTTTCAATTGCAAAACAGTTGCCCTTAAAGGACTTTGGAGGGATAGCTCCTTGGCTGCTGCTGGAAGCAGGCTGGCTCTGCATTTCTGCCACACTGCTTGTAGCTTGGCACATGGCGCACTTCCTGACAATAACCAATGTCTCCAAAATACACAGCGTCACAGGGAGCTTTGCAATCAGAGAAGCTTTGCTTAGTATTTACACAGAGACATTAGCCCGACAACTAACTTGTTAAGAGAATAGTATGGAAAGATGGCTGGCTTGATAGAGTTTAATTTCAATTTCAGGGGAAGAAGTTAGACATTCTGTAGTCAGAGGGTGGGGAATTTGCAGAATTCATTGCCACAGAAGGCTGTGGAGGCCGTCAATGGATATTTTTAAGGCAGAGATAGATAGATTCTTGATTAGTACAGGTGTTAGGGGTTTTGAGGAGAAGTCAGGAGAATGGGGTTGAGGGGGAAAGAGAGATCAACCATGATTTAATGGCCGAGTAGACTTGATGGGCCGAATGGCCTAATTCTGTTCCTTACGAACTTATAAGCTGCGATGAGACAAAATAAATATAATTTTATGAGGGTTTTCTCAACTACCACAACTTAGCAAACAGCTGGGACAAATAGCCAACCTCAGTTCCAATGCAGAGAACAGAATGTCAAACAGCTGGTGGCCGCAGGCTGCAAGGGTCCGAAGAAGGGACTTGACCCGAAACATCAGTTTGAAGAAGGGTCTTGACCCGAAACGTCACCCATTCCTTCTCTCCAGAGATGCTGCCTGACCCGCTGAGTTACTCCAGCATTTTGTGTTTATCTTCAGCTGCAAGACAAAACTCCAGCAACATTTTTAGTGACGTCTGATCATGTTCCAATTGCACAGCATCTGTAATATTCAGGATGCAGCACATAATTTAAGTGCACAATCCTTCAGTGCATTCCGGTCATTATTATTAAAAGCTGCCATTCTATCGGGGAACTATGTGCAGCAAATAAGTATTTTAATTGCAGCCCAACATTATTTTCTCATCCAAATATATCCAGCACATCGAATCAAAGAAGCACAGAAGCACATTTTGCACACCAGGAAGCCAATCGGCCCATCATGTCCATGCCAGCTCCTTACCAGAGCAACTCACTAGTTCCATCTCATGGCTCCTTCTCCACAGCCTGTAATCTTGCACCACTCTATATTTATCCAAGTCCCATTTGAAGGCCACAGTGGAACTTGCTTCCATCATATCTGCAGGCAGTGCATAGCATATTCCAACCACACTGCATAAAACATATTTATTTTGTTCCCTTACCTCTCAGTTCTCTTCTGATTTATTTTACCTCTATGACTGATATATCTCAACCCTTCCATGAACTGGGCCAGCCTCCCACTACCCACTCTATCATGAGTTGCCCCTCAACTGTTGGGAAAAACAGACCTCGTGGATACTTTGTCATATTTAACTATGGGAGAGTTTCTAAAAGCTTTCAACGCTCTGAAATGGATGTCCTGAGGTGTCTAGCAAATATTAAATAAAACCAAGAATGATCTTCTTCTTATCGAGTCCACACACAAGATTAGAAGTTGTTCAGCCAGAGCTGAACACACTTCTCGGCATCTGCATACAATGGTGTCTGTCTTCGCTTCTTGTGCTTCTTGTGCGTGGTGGTAGAAAGATTGGTGGAAACAGGGCCGCGACATGAACGCTCTTTCCTTGAGCCCACCAAGAATGATGGAAATGCACGGGCGGTCAGGCGCCATCGATGGAGAGAGAAACATTTCAAGTTAATGATTATCAGAGAAAATGAGTCAAATCATGCCTTCCTTCAGTGGCAGTTCCATTGAGAACTACAAGCTACCTACTGCTCACCCACTCAGCACCACCTAGAATTAGGCACGTGCACACTCAAAAATCTGAGGGCATTTTAAAAATTGTTTCATTTTGAAGCCATTTCAGATAAATTCATAGTCATAGTCTTATAGCATGGAAAGTGGCCCCTTCCATCCAACTTGCCCACTCCAGCCAACATGTCCCATCTACACTAGTCCCACCTGCCTGCATTTGGCCCAGATCCCTCTAAACCTGTCCCATCCATGTACCTGTCTAAATGTTACTTAACATTATCTTTTAACATTTTTCACTATTTTTTAAAATAACACTTTTAAACTAATTGAACATGTCTGGAATACTATGGGAAATGTTTAAGAATAGTTGATAAGTCCAACAAGGGCATGGGCTGTAGATCTGACCTAAGTCTGTTTGCCCGGGAAGCCTGCTCTGCCTCATAGGGTGCAGCTTAACTATATGTGATCAGTGCATCTTAATAAGGGACAGTCAGCAAGGCATTGTTGGTGGCAGGTCGTGAACTTGATTGGGTTTTTTTGAGGAGGTGACTAAGGTGATCGATGATGGTAGGGCGGTGGTTGTTGTCCACATGCATTTTAATAAGTTATTTGTAAAAGTCCCAGTCTATGACTCACCAAGCTGTAACCTCAGGCAGTTTGAATCATGTTGTTGGATAGATGGCACAGCAGTTAGTGCTTCTGCCACACAGCCACAGCTTGACCCAAACCTCCAAAGCTGTCTTTGTGGAGCATGCACGTTCTCCTAGTGATTATTTAGCTTTTCAGTTTCGAGATACAGCGTGGAAACAGGCCGTTCGGCCCACCGAGTCTGCGCCGACCAGCAATGCCCGTACATTAACACTATCCTACACACACTAGGGACAATTTACATTTATACCAAGCCAATTATACTACAAACAATAGACAATAGACAATAAACCTGTACGTCTTTGGAGTGTGGGAGGAAATTGAAGATCTCGGAGAAAACCCACGTGGCCACGGGGAAAACCCACGTGCCCTCAGTACAAACTCTGTACAGACAGCACCCATGGTCAGGATCGAACCCAGGCTGTAAGCGCTGTAAGGCAGCAACTCTACTGCTGCGCCACTGTGCCGCCTATACTTGGGAATCCTCTGCTTCCACAGTATAATGTTCCATATTCCTCAGTACTGCCACTGTAATTTGCCCTGTCCTCATATTATTGCTGCTTCCATGGCCCAGTGTATACATCAGGATTAGCACAGTTAAGAATTGAAGTAACATAAAATGTAAATTTTAGTGTAACTTGCATAAATGCTGTTATCAGGCAACTGAATCATCCTACCTCAACCAGAGAGCAGTGCTGAACTACTATCTGCCTCTTTGATGTCCCTCGGACTATCCTTGACCAGACTTTGCTGGCTTTACCTTGCACTAAACGCTATTCCCTTACCATGTAGCTATACACTGTAAATGGATCGATTGTAATTGTGTATTGTCTCTCTGCTGACTGGATAGCACGCAACAAAAAGCTTTTCACTGGACCTCGGTACATGTGACAATAAACTAAACTGAATTGCTTGCATGGAAGAGTGGCAACAAGCATATCAAGAAAATCAATAAGGATAACTAATTTTAAAAAACACCCAAAAGATTGACTTAATAAAGCAGATCATATTATTTAGTTTCACTCTGCTTTTCTTACCTCTCTCCAAAAATCCCATCAAACCAGTTGAGGACTTCCAGTATTTTCCATTTGATTTCAGATTTCCAGCAATTGCAGCAGTTTTATTCTTTTCATGAAGTATTTTGCTTGTTCCCCAACTCAATTAATTGAAGAGTTCATCAGAATAATCTTTAGGACCAAAAGTTACTATAGGCGGAGATGATCGAAAAGATTTTGGCACATGCCACGTGCACATGTAACTCTGTCCCAAATTTTAGTTCAGTTTAGTATTATGACACAGCACAGAAACAGGCCCTTCGGCCCACCGAGTCCACGCTGACATGTTATCCCCATACACTTGTACTATTCTACAAACTAGAGAAAATTTACAATATTTACCAAAGCCAAACCTCTATGTCTTTGGAATGTGGGAGGAAACCGGAGCACCAGAGGAAACACACACAGTCACAGGGAGAACATACAAATGCCGAACCTGGGTCTCACGCACTGTAAGGCAGCAACTCAATGGATATTTATAAGGCATAGATGGATAGATTCTTGATTAGTACAGGTGTCAGGGGTTATGGGGAAAAGACATGAGAATGGGGTTAAGAGGGAAAGAAAGATCAGCCATGATTGAATGGTGGAATAGACATGATGGGCCGAATGAGTTCACTTATTAACTTGAACTGTACCACTGTGCTACCATGCCACTCTCCACGGTTGTTTACATTATTTATTTAATTGTCCCCAGATTGCATGTACAACTATGCACAAATATGCAGGAAATTCCGAGCTCCTCAAGTTAATGAATGAAATTCAGATCTGATTAATTCATTCAATTATTTTATGAACATAAGTGAAACAGGACGTTCTGCCCCCGAGCGTGTTAACTAATTTGGTAACTAATTAAGTGTCAGAATGAAATAAAAACAATAATGGCATACAATGTTGCAGCACCACAACATGTTCCCCACATTGTCTGATTGCTGACAACCCTGACCTGTGTCTGATTTATTTCCGTGCAGGAAGAAACTGCAGATGCTAATTTAAAACTAAAGGTGGACACAAAAAGCTGGAGTAACTCAGTGGGACAGGCAGCCTCTCTGGATAGAAGGAATGGGTGACGTTTGGGGTCGAGAGCCTTCTGGTATCCTTCTCTCCAGAGATGCTGCCTGTCCCCCTGAGTTACTCAAGCTTTTTGTGCCTATCTTCTGATTTATTTCCCTTCTCTGTACCGATGAGCTGGAGACACTGAGTTCATGAGTTATGAAGTAGGCATGAAGTATTCAGAGGCATCAAAAATATTTTCTTCATTCATTGTAGTAAAAAGAAACATGCGAGTTTACATTTGTGATTTAAAAAAAAAAATCAGTTTGCATCTTGTTCGTGAACTATAAATGATGAAAGGGAGAATTCTTGCCCCAGGTAACCTCCGTCAAAGGTTTGTGTGGGTCAGGCTTTCTCAGCTAGCTGGCAGCAATTCTGGCTTTAAGATTATTCAAAGATAAGAGCGCCGCAACCCTCCTAGGATCAGAGTGCATAATGACAACTTAATGCAAGATGAAGGAATAGAGACACAAGAGACTGCAGGTTCTGAATTCTTGAGTAAAAGTGAAAGTGTTGGACAAACAGTGGGCTCTGCAACATCCGTAGAAGGAACAGAACAGAGAACATTTTAAGTCGGGATTAGTTTAGTTTAGTTCAGAGATACAGCGTGGAAATAGGCTCTTCGGTTCACCGAGTCTGCACCCACCAGCGATCCCCACACATTAACACTATCCTTCACACACTAGGGCCAATTTACATTTATAATGAGCCAATTCACCTACAACCCTGTACATCTTTGGAGTGTGGGAGGAAATTGAAGATCTCGGAGCAAACTCACGCGGTCACGGGGAGAATGTACAAACTCCATATAGACAGCACCCGTAATCAGGATCGAACCCGGGTTTCCGGCGCTGCAAGCTCTGTAAGGCAGCAACTCTACCGCTGTGCCACAATGGCCGCCCTGCTTCAAATTGATGGAATGGCAATGGAGGAGGCCATGACAGAAAGGTTGGTATGGGAATTGGAAGGGGAGTTAAAATGGATAGCAAATGGAAAATCCAGGGGCCTTGGTGGACAGGGTGCAAATTTTCATTGAGACAGTTTTCTAGTCTATGCTTCATCTCGCAAAAGTTTGTTTGCGCAAGACCAAGACCTTATCGAAACATTCATCCTTTGGATCAAAGTTGAGACTGCCTGCACGTTATGACAGCTCACATGTAACAAGCAATTTTTTTTTAATTCTTTTTTTGTGGGGACGCAATCAATCATATTTATTGCCCATCTTTCATTGACGTTGAAAATTTGATGGTATGCCATTTCCCTGAATAATTGCTGCTGGTGAAAGTACTCCCACAATGTTTAGCTTAACATAGTCTAGCGATACAGCTTCGAAACATGTACTTTCGCCCACTGAGCCCATGCCGTCCAGCAATCTCCCTTTCACTGACACAAAAAGCTAGAGTAACTCAGCGGGACAGGCAGCATCTCTGGAGAGAAGGAATGGGTGACGTTTCGGGTCGATACCCTTCTTCAGACTGGTTAGAGATACGGGAAATGAGAAATATAGACGCGATGTGGAGAGATAAAGAACAATGAAGGAAAGATATGCAAAAAAGTAACAATGATAAAGGAAACAGGCCATTGTTAGCTGTTTGTAGGGTGAAAATGAGAAGCGAGTGCAACTTGGATGGGGGAGGGATAGAGAGAGAGGGAGTGCCGGGACTACCTGAAGTGAGAGAAATCAATATTCATACCACTGGGCTGTAAGCAGCCCAAGCGAAATATGAGATGCTGTTCCTCCAATTTGTGTTTAGCCTCAGTCTGACAATAGAGGAGACTGAGGACAGAAAGGTCTATGCAGCAATGGGAAGGAGAATTAAAGTGTCCAGCAATCGGGAGATTATGTAGGTTCAGGCAGGCTGAGCATAGGTGATCCGCGACACGATCACCCAGTCAGTGGGTTTGTAATAGATGTCAGTCAATAGTCTATTTTCTGTAATGGAGACTGTGAGATCCGGAAAGGCGAGGGAGGTATCGGAGATGGTCCAATTAAATTTGAGTGCAGGATGAAAATTGGTGGTGACGTTGATGAAGTCCATGAGTGCTGCATGGGTGCAGGAGGTAGCGCCGATGCATTCATCAATGTAACGGAGATAGAGTTTGGGGATAGGGACAGTGTTCGCCTGGAACAGGGATTGTTCAATGCACCCTACAAAGAGGCAGGCATAGCTGGGGCCCATGCGGGTGCCCATAGCAAAGCCTTGGACATGGAGGAAGTGGGAGGAGTCAAAGGAGAATTTGTTGAGGATGAGGACTGGCTCCGTTAGGTTAGTAGAGGGAAATTGGATGGTTCTGCGGTCGAGGAATAAACAGGGCTTTAAGGCCTTACTGGTGGGGGATGTAGGTGTAGAGTGACTGAATGTCCATTGTAAAGATGAGGGAGTGGGGGCTCAGAAAGCGGTAGTCATTAAAGAGACGAAGGGCATGTGAGGTATCTTGGACATAGGTCGAGAGAGATTGGACCAGGGGGGATAGGATGGAGTCGAGGTACGTGGAAATCATTTCCGTAGGACAGGAGCAGGCAGAAACAATGGGTCTGCCATGGCAGTTGTTTTTGTGGATTTTGGGGAGAAGGTAAAAACGGGCTGTGCGGGGCTGGGAAACGATAAGGTTGAAGGCTGTGGAAGGCAGACATCCAGCAGTAACGGTGTTTGAAATTAAGGCCGAGTGTTCATCTGTGGGATCATGGTCCAAGGATAAGTAGGAGAAGTTGTCTGAGAGGTGTATATCTCCAGTTTAAACCAGCATCTGCAGTTCCTTCTTACACAATCTCCTGTTCACACTAGTTATATATTATCCCACTTTCTCATCCACTCCCTAGTCACTGACGGCAATTTACAGAGGCCACTTAACAGAGAAACCTGCACGTCTTTTGGGATGTGGAAGGAAACCGGAGCACCCGGAGAAAACTCGTGCGGTCGCAGGGAGAACGTGCACGCTTCACATAGACGGCACCCGTGGCCAGGATCGAACCCGTGATTCTACCAGCTGCACCACTGTTCCTGGAAAAGTGTTCCAATATTTACATTGATTGCTGATAAAGCAATGGTAAAAATTCCCCAAGTCTGTGACTTGAGAAGGATCCTGCAGGTGGTAGTGTTCCCATGTGTCTGCCATCATTATATTAAACCCATGACCTCCCTCCGCCAAGGATGGAGTGGTAAAGATCTTGAGAGTATCAAAATTCATAACTTGTTGTATGTGCTAAACACAAAATGAATTCATAGGAGTTGACCATCAGGACCAGAGTTTAATGCTTATAAATCACGCTAAAACTTGCATTTACAACAGAGGGCAATAATTTTACAAACTAAGGAAATGTTCTAGGTGGGATTCTGTCATTTTTCTAACCAATATTTTTCCTTCACATACCATGACTTTTATTTATGCATTATTGATGTGAACAATAATTATTGCTTGAAGGCTTTTTTATTCTCCACAAATAGTTTGTCATGTAGCAAACTGTTCTGCAGGCTGCAACAATATGCAAAGTTTGGGAGTCGGTCTCTGAGGACCTTTAAATAAACTACACACATATATTGCTCCTTGTCTCTCATATGTATCAATCTGTGCACCTTGATTCAGGGGGAGAATTGAAGGTGCAGTATTGAATACAATGACGAAGATATCACCTGCAAAAACTAATGAAAATAGAAAAGGCAAGTCAAGTAATTTTTGAAGTGAAAACAAGCCCAATATTGCAGTTCAGTCCCAGACTAAAAATCTTGATAGTTTTGACAAAGCTTGGGGGTTTAGTGCATTAATTTAGGATGAATAACTTTGTTGATGTAAGGGGTAGGGGAGAAATACTGGGACTGAAGTTGCATGTAAACTGAAGAGGTTGGCTTGTTGGTAAAACCAAGATAAGTTATCTCTGGGACATTGACAAATTCACCTTGTTAAAATATCAGATGGAATAACTGCAAGATGGAGGTCTCTCACTTTGGATTTGATAATCAGATCAGGAGAAATGATTAGCAATTGCTTATTTGTTTAAAAAAAAGTTCCAGGGCATTAAATCTTCAGCATGATGCCCGATTGTACACTGCATGATAGGTTTTGTAGACTAACTGTTGAGCAGACAAGCTTAAGTTACATGTATGAATGAACTGCAGATGCTGGTTTATACTAGAGATGGACACAAAATGTTGGAGTAGCTCTGCTGGTTAGGCACCAATTCTGGAGAAAAGGAATAGGTGATGTTTCGGGTCGGAACCCTTCTTCAGACACTAATGCTCCAATTGGAATGAAAAAGAGTTAATGCGTGGAAATGCAAGAAAGAATTTCAGCTGGTGTAGAAAGTCAGTGTACCAACTAACTGCAGAGGTAATGGTGGGAACTTTAACATAGTGTCTGGGTCATCTGAGAGTGAATGATAACATTTCAAGAAATAAATGTAGTGGTATGTCTGTGCCATATTTAGCTCAATACATATATCTTTAACTAACCATATCTCTCGATATCTTTAAAATCCAAAAATCAGGATTCCCAGGAAACATTGTCAACGAGAACAATCCATCACAAATGTGTCAGTCCGATAATTTAATTGTGGAAAGCAAGGAGACGTGGCCTTTACATGCAAGAGTAAGCAACGTAGAGCATTTAGGAGGATGTGCAATGTGATGAATGCATTTGAACCAAAATATATACCAGAGTTATCTTTAAAAAAAAACAATTATATTAAAACTGAAATAAATATTAATGATCAAGTCATCCGTGAGGATATTGAGAAAGTTGCAGAATGTTTCATTTTTCAACTGGACACGAATGATCATTGCTTATAAAGTGCCATTAACAGGAAGAACATTAAAGATGGGAACATATTCTGCCAAGACACTGAGGATGTTAAGGGCACAAGAAGTGTGGTTCCCAATAATTACGTAGTAAACAGCAATGCTTCCAATTAAAGTAGCAGATTATGAGAACAAACTATTCCTTCAGAAGAAATTAGCCAAGAGAATTGAAAATCAGTTGGGAAAATGTGCTTGGCATGAAAATATTACAAACAGGTTTAAAATTCTGGAACATAATGAATATATGTTTATGGACTCATACAAGGATATTAAAGCATGCCAAGTCCATATACATATTATGCCAACTGAAAACACATATATATTATAAGCCAAAATATTTCCCGTAAGTATAGGTAGAAGAACAAAATGAAGCAATATTACTGAAAATGCAACAGACTGGTGACACCCATCAAGGCAGATACGAATATTCAACTCTTTGGAGATTATCAAGTGAGATGAATGATAAATAATAACATCTGCCAAAGGTTTGTCTGCCACAATAGCAAGAATAAAAGTATTTGCTAAATTGATCTGTCTCAAGTCTATGCCCAGCATAATGACGATGAAGAAATACAACATTATTTCACAATTAATGCCCACAAGCACAAAAGTGCAAAGAAATGCAGATTTTGCTGAGTCTATCACACAAACCAGGCTCCCCATCATTGACTCCATCTACACTTCACGCTGCCTTAGAAAAGCAACCAACATAATCAAAGACCTGCCCCACCCTGGTCATTCCTTTTTATTCCCATTCCTATCAGGCAAAAGATACAGAAGCTTAAAAGCACACACCACCAGATTCATGTACAGCTTCCTCACCCTGATATCTGATTTCTGAATGATTCTTACATACGGTAGGGTACTGTCTGATTCACCTCTACCCCATTGTGGGGATTGGTCTTTGTCTGTAGAACTGGTACACTACCATGATTGGAACTATATTCTACACTCTGTATCTTCTTCTTTGCTCTACCTATTGTACTTAAGTTTGACTTGATTACATTTATTGTATATTGGCATCCAATTTGATTGGATAGCATGCAAATAAACGCATTTCACTCTACCTCAGTACATGTGACAATAATAAACCTAAACCTAGACCTACACCAAAAATGGTGCCAAATATCCAGGGAACAATGAACAGGATACTGCAGAATGTACATGAGGGGAATTAAGGCTTGTTTTTGCCACACATAGTTTTCTGAAAGAAGCCCTTTCAAGAAAGATGCCATTGTTTAGATCATTCCTGAAGATCAATGAAATAAAGCACCATTTCACCTCCAACCCATCCAGCTTCACTTGGGGAGGTTACAAGATCAATTTTCGTGGTAAAAGAGGCATTGAAGAAACAGATTGGGGAAGATCAAACAAACACCAACATAAGCATTGATTTTTTCACATTTCTTCAAAGCGACAGAACATTTTTTCAACTGGATCTGCTTCTGGTGGATATGATTATGAAGTGAAGACCTGGGGTGGGGTTAAATTTAAATCATCTTGAGTGGGAATGAAATGGTGAAGGAAAGGCTTTGCAAAGTCAGCAACAGTACAAGCCTGCTCTGAGAAGAGGTGCAGACAGTGCATAGAGGATTCCTGGAAGGTCAGAGATAAGAAGATGGGATACCAAGGAAATAAAGGAGATGAATGGTTCCAGTAATTATTTTGTGAAGAATAATGAGAAATTCTCATAAATTCATAGAGATTACAATCTTTGTGTGTGACAGTGAAGAAAACCATTCAGATTAAAGATCCAGGTTGTGTCTTGATCTAAACTGCTGTTTGTGTTGAGTTTATACATTCCCCTTCTATAAGTGTGGGTTTCATCTGAGTGCTCCGATTTCCTCCTTCATCTGAAGAAAGGTCTCGACCCGAAACTTCACCCATTCCTTTTCTCCAGAGATGCTGCCTGTCCCGCTGAATTACTCCAGTTTTTTGTGTCTGTCTTCAGATTGATAGGTTAATTGGCCATTGTAAATTGTTCATGATGTATTGGTGTGTTGATAGGAATGAGGAGAAAATAAAAGTGGGATTAGACTAGGATAGTGTAAATGGGTGTTCGATGGTCATCTTGGACTCAATTGACTGAAGGGCTCATTAGCTTGTTGCGTGACTCCATGACTGTCCATAACGTTAATGGTAACCTTATAATATCTGAGGAGAGACAAGGTGAAATCACATCACTAAGTCCAGGATGGATCTGTAAATTCAACTAAAGTAACACCGGGACCATTGCAAAGATCACTCATAGCACAAAAGATGGTGACTTGGCTAAGTTTGCAAAGTTATAAGGTCATAAGAAACAGGAGTAGAATTAGGCCATTCGGTCCATCAAATCTACTCCACCATTCACTCATTGCTGATCTTTCCCTCCCTCCTAACCCCATTCCCCTACCTTCTCCCCATAACCTCTGACACCTATACTAATCAAGAATCCATCTATCTCTGCCTTAAAAATATCAACTGACTTGGCCTCCACAGCCTTCTGTGGCAAAGAATTCCACAGATTCACCACCCCCTGACTAGACATTTCTCCTCATCTCCTTCCTAAAAGAATGTCCATTAATTCTGAGGCTATAAACTCTAGTCCTAGACTCTCCCACTAGTGGAAACATCCTCTCCATATCAACTCTATCCAAGCCTTTTATTATTCTGTACATTTCATATAGGTTTTGATATAAGTTTTGTTGACATATTCATTTAGTTTAGCTTTTATTCTGGCAGAACTGAGGGGACACTATGAGTTAGCTTCTGCATTATTAGCTGAACAAGTATTATTACTTTAAACGTGTTAGTTGTTTAAAGATTATTTCATGTTGTTCTCTCTGCTGCAGAAATCTGTACAAGAAGTTCCAGAGGCAATCTGTGCAGAACCTTTGTACATGTGCCGGGTTTGATCTTCTGTCTCATATGTATTTGTCTGTACACTTTGTAATGGACTCTTCATTAGAGCTTTGAAACTCACTGACCATATATACTTTACTAATTACAGGTTAACTAGTTATTCATCATCTACTCTTTATGGAGTATTGCTGTGTGAAAAATGAATGCCCCATTTGCAAAAGTCTTTGGAATTCACAATGATCTCAAATAATTCACCTCTTCCGAATTAAACCTAATTGCCCTTTTCAAGAAGTCTCGGATATGATCTATTTTTAAACCTCAGGAAGACATCTGAGCTCTCTGGATAAATAATAGATATAAATTTCCATAACACAATACACAACATTGCAATAGCAACTGACCTGCTATTTATTCAAATGCATCATATTTGCTTTCATGTGACTTACCAGAATATTCTGCGTAAGATTCAAGCTTGAATGACAGAAGTACATTGAGTAAACATTACTGAATAATTGATGGTTGTGTTGAATTTGCTACTTACATTTAAAAGTCTTAGAAATAGTTATGAAATATTAATAGACCACTCGACAGGCTTGAGAGTGAAGGCAGGCTTCGAGCTTGGGAATGTGGACAGAAAGACCATGTCCAAAGATATGCAACCTTTGGTATTTGTATTAAATGTACAATCTCACTATTCTTCTTAGGCAGTCTCTCAGCTTCAAGCATGACTGTGTTCACTCCAATGCCGTGACCTGCAGAGGACTGATGAAGCCAACTAAAGAATGGCTGTAAGTTGGGCAGGAGATGTTTGAGGGACTGGCATATGCGTAGTTTAAGAGGTTATGTGCTCCCTCCACTGTTTATATTGAGCTTATCAAATGGGGACCAACATTTCTAATGTCATCTCAAAGTTTTCACCTACACATTAAGTGGGGATGGACCAGTGATTCTCAGGGGTTGGTGGGAATGTTGGTGCCAAGCTGAAAGAGAACATTCATTTTGGGATTGTTAAGTGTAATGCCCATTTTCTTTTGTGCTTCATGGAACAAGTCAATGATGACTTAGTCTTGGTATTGCTATTGTTCCTGGTTAATTAATGTCAAATGCATTAAGGTACAGTGATCAATTTTGTTTTGTGTGCTATCCCAGCAAATTATACCATGCATGAGTACTTCAGCTAGTGTAAACGTGCAGAATATAGTGTTACAACTCTAAGGAAAGTGCAAATTTAAAGAAATGCAAGGGCCACAACGAGATAGATTGGAAGATAAGGAATTCAGCTTAAACATATGAAAGGTCCCTTTAAGAGTCTGATAATAAATAGCAGGGATGAAGATGTTCTTGAATCTGGTGGTATGTGTCTTTAAGCTTATGTACCTTCTGCTCGACTTGTGAGTGAAGACCCTGGGAAAAAATAGAAACTCATTTATTTTTTAAAGAAATATTACAGTTGAGTGGGAAATCCATCAGCTGTTGCTCACGGGTGCCATGCCAGACTCTGGATCAGAACATCATGGTTTTCCAGGGACTTTGGCAAAAACAAAATTGAGGCTGGCAATCCAGCCGTCAGCAGTGCCATTAATAGGACAAGATGTCAAATCAAAGCCATTTTGGGAGGTGCACATAATTACACAGTTTTATTTTAGAAAAGAGCATTTAAATTCTCTCCAGTGTTCTGATCAATATTTAAAATATTCAGAACATGTCTGGCTGGAACTTCTTAAATTCATGTTCATAAGTGATAGGAGCAGAAATTGGCCATTCGGTGCATCAAGTCTACTCTGCCATCCAATCACGGCTAATCTATCTTTCCCTCTCAACCCCATTCTCCTGCCTTCTCCCCATAACCCCTGACACCCATACTTATCAAGAATCTATCCATCTCTGCCTTAAAAATATCCATTCAGTTGGCGTCCAGAACCTTCTGTGGCAATGAATTCCACAGATTTGTCACCCACTGACTACATAAATTCCTCCTTATCTCCTTCTTAAAGGAATGTCCTTTAATTCTGAGGTAATGACCTCTGGTCCCATCCTCTCCCCATCCACTCTATCCAGGCCTTTCACTATTCGGTAAGTTTGAATGAGGTCCCCCTCATCCTTCTAAACTCCAGTCAGTGCCGTCAAATGCTCATCATATGTTAACCCACCTTGCCATCATAAATTTCCATAGTGAACACCCAGCACTATCCCCGTTAGGGTCAGGAAGTTTAGGAATCAATTAGAAATGCTGATGTCTTGAACTCTTTACTTATTGTTCATTGGATTTCTGAGCATCATTCTCCAACATTAGACTTTTCTTGCATCCCCAGCACCTCAGCATGAAAATACTGTAATTCCCCAGAACCTACATTAGAGCACCTGACAACTAAACTTGCACCATGTTATACCTGGCACAGTAACAGGACAATGTATTCCATTAGAGAGCTCACTGTGCAAGACAATGGAAAATCAAATTAATTAAGCACACTTAAATGGCTTTAATTGATTCATTGTTTTTCAATAGTTTTGAATGTTTCTAAAGGCAAGGGATTTTAAGAAGTCCTCAGCAGATTAGACAAACCAATTAGCCCCGGGGGCTTGACAGAGTGCAGCAAAAATTTTGTTTTACCAACTATTTTGTGAGTTGTGAGGGGTTGGTTCTGCTCCCCTCTGTATCAGCACAACATTGTGCAAGACCAACGACAGACACAAAAAGCTGGAGTAACTCAGCGGGTCAGACAGCATCTCTGGTGAAAAGGAATAGGTGATGTTTTGGGTCAAGACCCTTCTTCAGTCTCGACCCAAAACGTCACCTATTCCTTTTCTCTAGAGATGCTGTGCATGGGCGGAGATCCCGGCGGGGAGGGGGGGGACGGGGGGGCACATCCATCCCATGTTTTGAGAGGTGGGGAACAATCCCCCCCCATGTTTCGTAATCCGGAGTTTGAATTTCGGTGAAAAGGAAATCCATTAAAATCTCTGCTTTCCGTGAGACAGTGGGGGTGTCACTGTTAAGCGCTTGTTGAATGTCTCTATTAACATCGTATTAACATGATGTGTCACCAGTTGTGTTTTGACCTTCAAGTATTACTGAAGGTATTCACGGAGAATTTCTTAAAGCTGTCTGATGTGGGTACAATTATCATTTGAACTAATTGGATCTATTGGTGGATGGGAAAGATTTAAACGGGCATCGGATTTAAACGGGTCAGGTCATTAAGGGCTCTGGTCGAATGGGTTTCCTGGCTGGCTGGCTTGCAGGTAAGTCCCTCATTCAGGTCACTGATGTTATTTACTAATTTTTTCCAATCTCTCTCTCTCTCTCCCCCCACTGAGGTTGGTTCTTCTGTTTGCCTTTATTTGCTTCAGTTTTATTTGTTTAAGTTTTATTTATCACATTGTAGCTTTTGAAAGACGCTTTCTAAGGGCTGAATCGGCCTGTTCACGGGGCCTTTCATCGCCCAATGCTGCATCAAAGCAATCGAGGCTCCCGATGTTGAAGCCCCCGCCAGCCGATTTTAAGCTGCGCAAGGCGATGAAAGACCCCACGAACGGGTCGATTCAAGCCCCACGATTTGGGGCGGACGAAGCTGCTGTTGCTGGAGTTTGGAGTCGGTCACCAACCAGGTCAGCTCCCGATGTTACCGTCCACAGGGCCCACGGCTGAAGCCTCCGAAGCCTTGCGTGTGTGTGTGTGTGTGTGTGTGTGTGCGCATGCACATGCGTGTGTGTGTGGGTGTCTGTGTGTGTGCACACATACATGCGGCCACCAAGAAATTGTGTCCCTCCCATATTTTGATATCGATTTCCGCCCCTAGCTGTCTGTCCCGTTGAGTTACTCCAGCCTTTTGTGTCTATCTTTTGTTTAAACCAGCATCTGCAGTTCCTTCCTACACGTTGCACAAGACCATGTGAGCTTAGATTACTGTCACCTTGACTCTGGGAGCCAACAATGGCAAGGGTTTCCAAAGCATTTCATGACTGCTGCACACTGATTTGCACAGAACAATGGACACAAGACATCTCATAAGATGACGACCAACTTTCACCCAGTCACCCCAAGACAAATTAATTACAAATGTCTCACAAAGGAACAGGACTAGGCGGTCCGGGTTTATCTAATGATGCTGGCTTTCATTGTAGGCATGGCTTTCATTGTAGGCATGTCATTGTAGGCATGAACTGGAGATGTCTCAACCGACTGCGAACCGGGGTCGGGCGGTCAAGGGTGACAATGCACAAATGGGGCTACATCGAGGGTACAACAACTTGTGACAGTGGCACACAGACCCAGACAATGCAACACTTACTGCAATGCCCATTGCTGGATAATCCATGTACTACTGCAGACCTTGCACTTAACACTCCAATAGCGCAACGATGTGTCGAGTGGCGAGTCACTATATAGCATAAGGACACGAAAGAAGAAGAAATTGTAGGCATCTTCCACATTTCTCTTCACGTTCCTAGCTAAGTATGTATCCACTGTGTTGAAATGAAGGAATGTTCACTGATGTCCTGAAATACTTTAGGCCCTGATGGAAAACGTCGCAGAAATAAGCGAGTTTGGTATCACAATAAACGCAAGGAGTCATGGGATTATGCAGCATGTAGTACGCTACTGCTGACATATTTGACGGATACATTTATTTATCAATCTAATTGAAATGAATACGCAGGTCCGTACACACACAGTAGCTTAGCTGGTGATAGTGTTTATCCCGAATGACCCATGACCTGGGCATGCGCAGTTGTAATACCGAACTCGCTTATTCAGCTACACAGAGAATTGGAATGGAGAATTTATGCCCAATAATAAAAATATCCATTCTGGAATTTGCCTGGTAAATAATCAAAACCCATTTCAGTTAACCACAAACAGAAAAAAAAAGAATAAAATATAGGTTGGATTGCAGCTCATATCCATAACGCTTTGATAACATAGAAACATAGAAAAATAGGTGCAGGAGTAGGCCATTTGGTCCTTTGAGCCAGCACTGCCATTCAATACAATCATGGCTGATCATCTAAAATCAGTACCTTCCTGCTTTTCCCATATCCCTTGATTCCTTTAGCCCTAAGAGCTATATCTAACTCTCTCTTGAAAACATCCAGTGAATTGGCCTCCACTGCCTTCTGTGGCAGAGAATTCCACCGTGGATTCCACCTGTGGCAGAGAATTTCACAACTCTCTGGGTGAAAAGTTTTTTCCTCATCTCAGCCCTAAATAGCCTACCTCTTATTCTTAAACTGTGACCCCTGGTTCTGGATAACCTGAACATCTTAAATCTGTGTTCCCAATGAGAGCACCCAGCAGTTTTAAGTTTCCTCCCTTGTATTTGGCTGATGTAACAATAGAGCTCTTCCTACATTTCATTCTGATGTAGTCACAGGAAATGCCATACATCAATTTCACAGGAACCCTCAGATTCCTTTTAGTATTTTTCTCAAAAATGTAACTATTTTTCCGCCACTCATGAATGAGTCTAATGTTTATTTTTCCCAGTGTGATCTCTAGTATACTGTATGTTCCATGTTGAATTTCATCTTTAGTTGGCCTTATAAAATTTCTCATCTAATTAATTTTGCTAATTACCAACTAGACTTTCAGATTCAACTGCCACTTCTTAACTGGTAGGAAGGAACCGCAGATGCTGGTTTAAACCGAAGGTAGACCCGAGAAATGAGAGATAGACGGTGATATGCAGATATACAGAACCGCATATCTTTCATCCATTTGATCTATATCTCTCTATATCACCGTCTATATCTCTTGTTTCCTTTTCCCTCGACTCACAGTCTGAAAATGGGTCTCGATCCAAAATGTCACCTATTTCTTTTCTCCACAGATTCTGTCTGACCCACTGAGTTACTCCAGCTTTTTGTGTCTAACTTCTTAACTGGTGGTCAGTTCAGAATCCCAGATGGGATTGCTAATGTGATTTAAAACTTACTGGTTCTCTCACAGCTGATACATAATCCAACAATTATGTGTTTTTCTACTTTGAACAGGTTACCATCACGTTATTTATCTATTTTATTTCCCAGGTAATATTAAACACGCCTAAGCGCCCTCTTTTTTTAACAACCTAGCTTGAAGTACAGTGGTAGAAAACAAAATTTATGATAATGCCAGTTCCAGTATCTGTTAGAAAAGAAATGGCTGTAACAAATTGGCCTGTAGAAATGGCTCCTGACCATCACACAAACCAACCTCCCTTTCATAGACTCTATCTACACTTTGCACTACCTCGGCTAGGCCAACAGCATAATCAAGGATGAGTCTCACCGCAGTCACTGCCTCTTCTCCATGCTCCCATCAGGCAAGAGGTACAGAAATGCAAAAATGCACACTTCCAGGACACTTAGAGACAGTTTCTTCCCAGCTGTCATCCGGCAACTGAACCATCCTGTCAACGACTAGGGAGCGGTCTTGAGTTAACATCTACCTCATTGGAGACCCTCAGACTATCTTTATTCGGACTCTACTGGACTTTATTGTGCACTATATGTTATTCCCTTTATCCTGTATTTGTATACTGTGGACGGCCTGATTGTAATCATGTATAATATTTCTGCTGATTTGATAACAAAATGCAACAAAAAACTTTTCACTGTACGTTGGTACATGTGACTATAAACTAAACTAAACTAATTGGTAAATGAACGTATCATTGAGTATTGGTCACTTTCATCCTGCGCAACCTAGCAAAAAAAATAAACAAAATGTCCAGGGAAAAGAGGAGAAATTAGTTTCCCCCGAATAAAAGGTAGGCACAAACTGCTGGAGTAACTCAGCAGGACAGGCAGCATCTCTGGAGAGAAGGAATGGGTGATGTTTAAGGTCGAGACCCTTCTTCAGACTGATGTCAGGGGAGTGGGCGGGACAGATATAGAAGGTAGTCGGAGACAGTAAGTTTGGTGGGAGAACTGGGCATTTGGAATGAGGAATAAGTGGTGAGACATGTAGGATTCTTTCAGGGCCGGATTTACGTATAAGCTTCACAAGTTTAAGCTTAGGGCCTCGAGATCTAGGGGGACCTTGGAAGGGCCGGATTTACCTATAGGCTTCATAGGCTGAAGCCTAGGGACTCAAAATCTAAGGTGTTTTTTTCCCCCCGAGTAAAAAAAATTCAGAGAAAATAAAAATTGGAGCGCTATCAGCGTTTCCACTTTGACGGAAATTACCTGAAATTCTGGTTCCGGCCCGCTGGAAGTTTTGAGGGAAAAAATTGCGACCATCCGCGCCTGCGCAGTTGGGGGAAGCCGTGACGCAGTAGCGAAGCAAAATGATGCTGTCTCTCCGCGCATACGCAGTGGGCCCAGGCGGGTTCAGATCTCCATTTACACTCCACACAATCACCTCGATGCCTCGTGTCTACCAAAGATCCTAGGTGTCTACTCCAGGTAAGTAGTGGAATATTGCTTTGCGGGAGTGCCTGTTTCTCGGGGGGGGCTGTGTTGTCTGCGGCGCGGAGTCGGAGCCTCGCTGTGTGGGAGGGAGAGAGAGGGGGAGGGTGGGAGAGAGAGGGGGGGATGTGAGAGGGGGGGAGGGGGGTTGAGACAGAGGGGGAGAGAGAGGGAGGGGAGTGGAGGGGGGAGGGTGGAGAGAGATGGGGAGGGAGAGAGAGGTGGAGGGAGAGGGAGTGGAAGGAGGAGGGGGGAGATGGAAAGGGGGATTATCTTTAGTGACATTGCAAAATTAAGGTCGGTTTTAGAGCAATTATATTTTCTCCTCCATATGAATAATATCAAACAGTTGGAACTGCTTTCTTATCCTTGATAACAATACTGAAAAATATGAATTCCATGCAACTTTCATTTTGCATCATTTTTTTAATGTTGATATTAAAAATATTATAATATTTTTATATTTAAAAAAAGATACAGTCGATATATACTAACACTAACACAGTCGAACAGTAACAGGCAATCAAATCAACACACAAAACATTTTCTAAAAAAAGATTTTATTTAATGCAAAAACTTACAGTAATTTATTTGCAGTGTTTGCATGCTACTTTATAACATTTTACATAACATTTTACAGTACAACTTGATTATTAAAACAAGGACAGCTTCAATTCTTGATTTTTAAAAATGTATGCAACAATGATCCCAATCATCCCATTCCAACCACTCATTACTCTTGACTCAACCAAAATTATTTCTGAAATATTGATCATAAATTTGGTGCAAAAATGCTCCAAAATAAGGCTCAGAATGCACCAGAGAGCATCTAAAACCCCAGAGCTTCCAGGCCCCTTAAGCGGGCCCTGGACCCCGGCCGTAAGGGTCTTTGAGCTTCGCGCTTGTGATCTGCGCTGCGTGCACTTATTTCACATAAATTTTTTGTAATCCTGCCATGGTACCCCCCTTTTTGAAAAGCTTCGTACGGGCCTGGTGTATAATATTTTTGACAATCTCATAGGCCTTTCTTACATATGCTGTCACAACGCACTGTAGTCTCTTAACAACACTTCAGTAATTTTCCTTGCCCTCCATTTCAGAATAATAGTGTTTTAAGCCGATAACTCGACACTAGCACTGGCAATAAATAAAAAGCGCAGCTTTCCAGCCCTTATCTCATTGGCCACGCTCGGCTGCACATCGGTGTCAATCTGGTGGACTCTTCCATCTTCCTCTCGTCATGGGGGTGGGGGATTGGGAGGGGCCTCACAAGTGGAATAGCCTCGGGCCTCTCTTCATTTAAATCCGGCACTGGATCCTTCAGTTGCATGTCAAAGTACATGTTGAGATGTTCCACCTGAGGTGGAGTCTCAAATGTGGGGATATAAGTACAAGATTATGGGGCAATCATTAAAGCAATGAATTGAATTGAAACTTCTCCTCACAAAGGCCATGAATCTTTGGAATTCTCTATCCCAGAGTGTTGTAGAATCTAAATGATTGGGAGTATTTAAACAAGTAGATACATTTTTGGAAGATCGGAAAAATGAGACCTGGGGAGAACTGGTGCAGAAGATGTAAGGCTGAGGCAGATCAGTCATGATCACATTAAGTGGATGAGTCGCTTACTCCGGCTCATATTTTCTTTTGTTCTCATTGCCTTGCAGCAGCATCTGCCTCGTCTTTGAGTCGGAAGTTTGGAGATTCACACTCCAAATCATAAACTCAAGCAAATAAATCTGGACTGAAAACAAAATCCAACAGATAGACACAAAATGCTGGAGTAACTCAGCGGGACAGGCAGCATCTCTGGAGCGAAGGAATGGCTGACGTTTCAGGTCGAGACCCTTCTTCAGACAGGAAAAATCTCGACTCAAAACGTCACCCATTCCTTCCCTCCAGAGATGCTGCCTGTCCCGCTGAGTTACTCCAGCATTTTGTGTTGTTTTCGGTGTAAACCAGCATCTGCAGTTCATTCCTAAACAAAAACCAACGTATTGATGGGATGGTGCTGCACTGCCAGAGGTGAAGCTAAACCAAGTCTTCTTTTGTTCACACTAAAAGATCCTATGTCAAGATTTCAAAGGAGAGTGTTGGATTATCCTCAGAATCCTAGTTGATTTTAATCCTTTAATCATCATCATGAAAACAGATTGCCTGGTAATTAACAATTTACATTGTTCAAGCTGGTCAGATTTCAAGAGGTCACTGAATGTAAAGAGTTTAGAGCAGACTTCTTGCTGTGTAAGGAGGTATGTAAATGCAGGTCTTCCTTTTTCATTAAAGAAATCTTGAGGCATAAGAAGATTTTTGATACAAAAGTCAGTATTGACAGAATTGTGCCAAACATGCCTGGCCAGGATTGATTTGTCACTGTACATATTGTATTGAATTAGATCCAAGATATTTGAATGCTAATTCAGCAAAATTATGGCAGCGTTCTTGCCAACTATCCCCTCTGGATAATCCTAGGATTTCAGTGGAGAGTGACTTTCCACCATGTGTTAGACTGCCAATATTTTGCGTGACAGCTACAGATCATGATGAGCCTTCAATTCAAGAAAGCGAGGGACTGCTTGCACCGATTAACGTGGCCAAACACAACCTCCACAATCTCCTCCCAAAGTAAGTCATGGCTGGCAATGGAAATAGGGAGACAACTTCATCTTTAAGTTGCAAGAAATAAAGGAGAGCAGCTGGAAAAACTCAATGGGAGAGGCAGCATTTGTGGAGGGAAATTGTGGAGGCTTTTGAAATTTCAGGTTGAGATCCTTCATCTGGACTGAAAGAAGAGAGGGGAATCAGCCTGATTAGAGGTAGAGGGAGAGGTGGGGCAAGAACCAGCAGGTGGATGCTAGTGAGTGGGGGCAGCACGGTGGCGCAGTGGTAGAATTGCTGCCTTACAGCACCAGGGACCCGGGCTCGATCCTGACTACAGACGCTGTCTGTATGTAGTTTGTATGTTCTCCCCGTGACCGTGGGGATTTTTTCCGGGTGCTCCAGTTTCCTCCCACATTCCAAAAACATACAGGTTTGTAGGTTAATTGGCTTGGTATACAGTAAGTGTAAATTGTCCCTAATGTGTGTAGGATACTGTTAATGTGCGAGGATCATTGGTCGGTGCAGACTCGGTGGGCCGAAGGCCCTGTTTTCGCGCTGTATCTCTAAACTAAACTAAATTAAACTAAAAGGGTGTGAATGTCAGGTAGGGGAGGGAAGGGTGGAGATAGCAACAGACGCTGGGAGGTGATAAGAGAAGATCCAGAGGCTGCAGAATTCTGGAATCTGATGGGAAAGGAAGGTGGAGATGGAACCGAATGAGCAGTGGTGACAGAAGGGAACCACAGAGAGAAGGGAGCGAAGGGGATCCAATGGGAAGAGGGTGTGGAGTGGAAAGGAGGGGGGAGGGGGAGAAGAAGCCGGGTAATAGGAGGCAGAGTAGTTAAGGTGGGATGTGAGAGAAAGCCAGTGTAGATAGAAGGAGAGATAATAGAATAGAGGGGGCATTTGTTACTGTACCTGAAATTGGTGAATTCAATGTGCATGCCATGGTAGACTGGGCACTCCAGGTTCCAGCATCTGCAGTCTCTTGTGCCTTAATCGATCTGTATTTTGCATATTATTTTTTAATGTTTACATTCAGAAGCAAATAGAGAACAGCATGTACTTTCATAAACTTCTTGGGAGCTGAACAGTTTTAGGTCTGCATTAATAAATCAAATGCAAGGCTCAGTAGAAATTCTCTTAATTGAAGTTGTACATTAAGTGTTTTCTTTACTTTTGCCCTCAATTTGAATGTTGTACTAAATGATCTCGTCACTTACCTAACTACAAAATAGAAACAAACAGTTGATGATAATCAGAATCATTACCTTGGATTCTATAATCTTGACTAAATCATTCAAGTCATAGAGTGATTAGCAAGAACAAAGGTTGATATTGTGAATATCAATCCTTCGCTTTCAAGTATTGTTAAAGTACCTGATATGGAAAAATAAATAAAGAAAATTATCGACTTTCCAGTATCAACTCGGGCTCCAGGCTCTTTAATCACGAGTGGCAAGAGATAAATTTAAAGCTAATATATTTCCATGCAAGATTAATGCTTAGCACAGTGAGCCAGTTACCAAAGGAAGGCGTAAATGTGTGGGGCAGAATCTGCTGGTAACCTCCCAGTTCTTTGTGTATTTAGTGCTGGAATACTTGTGAACAATTTGAGCACAGAACAAAGTCTGCACCGACCAGCGATCCACGCTAATTAACAATATCCTACACACACTAGTGACAATTTTACATTTATACCAAGCTATTTAACCTGCAAACAGTTACGTCTTTGGAGTGTGGGAGAAAACCAATGTTCTCGGAGAACACCCATGCGGTCATGGGGAGAACGTACGAACTCCGTACAGACAGCATCCGTAGTCAGGATCAAACCCGGGTCTCTGGCGCCGTAAGGCAGCAACTCTAACACTGCGCCACTGTGACATTTCTCATTCTAGAAACTGGCAGTGATGTTGAGTAAATTCTGCTTGGCTGGAGCTTCTATGTCAAAAAAACTTCAATTGTTTCTGATATAAACAAGTGACAAATATTGGCAATGGTGTCTGTCAAAAAGTGGTGGACAATATGACAGCGGCACTTTGGGAACTTGAGGAGATATTTGTGCACAGCTGATTCCTACTTATCAAAAGATCCCATAAAAAACGCCATCGTCTTTTTCAGGACTAACCCAAATATCGGCCAAACAATTTGTAAGAGAAAAACTGTGTAGTTTGGCATCAAACAGAATTCTGCGAAGACCACACAGATTGTCAAAAATGATATTTCTTCAAAACCCATTAAATTCTGCTTTGTAGGTCCTGAAACACTAGATTGACAGCCATGAAAAATATTAAGTATTCTTACCAGTCATGTTTCCTTGTTCAACAATCTCAGTTGCAGATTTGACACATATAGATATTAGGTTGGCATGATAAGGAGTTAGATATTTAATACTGAAGAAAATGTGATGTGTCTGACGTATCCTGATCAGACCTTCTGAACAGAGCTTTAACCATTTCTACATTTAAAATAACACTATTTGTCAGCTGACTGGTAAATTCATCTTATTTGGCCTGTGATTTGGTTAGATGCCAAGTAAAAAGTTAACCATAATATGGAAGAATATCGCTATGTGCTAAGAGTAATGAAATCTTAGTATATTTTACAAAGAACTGGTTAATAATTATATCATGCATGAACTCACAAAATGTTCCCAGACTTTAATAATTAAGCACACAAAAAGATAACCAGGATCCAATGCTCTGGGTTAGGAAGTAAATATAGCTCTAAAGATGACTTCTACAACTAATTTTCCTCCAACTTGTTTTCTACTAAGGTCAATGATCATTATCACCCAGAAATAAGTTTGATTTCGACCTCTGCTGCCAACTTGCATCATTCACTAATTACACAATAAGAGATTAGATAAAAAATGAAGCAAACAATATGATTCCTCTTGTCTCTTTAACATGCAGTAGGATGCAATGTTTTCCATTTTCAGTGGTGCAAGAGACAACAGATGCTGTAAACTGGAGCAAATGCAAATTGATGGATGTTCTCAGCTGGCCATGCAGCAGCAGTGGAGGCCAAAGGATAGTCAACGTTTTGGATCAAGACTGCACTGATGCATTAGTCTTGAAACATTCTGATGCATTGGTCTTTATATGAAATTTTGACTATCTCCTTGCCTTCACAAATGTTGCCTGATCCTCTGAGTTTCTCCAGCAATTTGTTTTTGTTCCAGTCATTCATAAACGCTTTCAATTTCGAAGACAGACACAAAAAGCTGGGCAACTCAGCAGGTCAGGCAGCATCTCTGGAGAAAAGTGACATTTCAGGTCGAGACCCTTCTTCAGACTGATAGTCAGGGGAACGCGAAACAAGAGCTATAGGACAAATTAATGGAAGTTATGTAAAAAGCAATGATAATCAAGGAAAGATGGAGCCCACAAAGTTCCATTGTTGGCTGTGGGATAGGTGATAATGAGATATACAGACACTGAAACTCAACAGGACAACAGTGAAACTAGTAGCAATGTTACAAAATTTTGAGATTTTAAAAATAAAGTCTGCAATTTATCCCATCAGATAAAGCATAAAAAGAAGTTTAATTTGACACTTAATTCACTTTCATATCTTCAGTATTAAAAAAGTTATGGCCATTATCATACTCAGAAATTAGCATCTAGTTCCCTATTGCTTTTCCATTGACTTAACACAAAAGCTGTGATCGAGGACAGTTAAAAGCCCATAACTTTCTTAAAAATTATGGTAACTGAAAGAAATTTTCAGGTATTATAGATTGAAGCATTCTGAAACAAATATGAAACAATCTTACTTCGAAGACATGAAAGTAAAGCATATAATTAGTTAGTTACCTAATTGTAGCTAATTACAAAATTCAATTACTAGATCTAAACATCTATCAATTTCTTAAGAATAGATTAACATTTTTAAATAGCCTGTGTCCAAATAACATTCACACAATAATTCACAATATAACATAATTTTTAAATCTAATTTTCATGAATTTACAGGCCAAATGGAAGGAATTGAATGTTTAATACCTGTAAATTAATGGGGATTTAATTCATCTTGGAGTGAGGATTACTGGAACGCGATCTTTTGGAACGTTGATTTGCGGTGAATTTAACCCCGTATTGGCATGAAAAATACTGCCGTTAATTCGGGGAATAAAATCACCGTGTCGCATGAAAAAATGTGAATTAAAGGCTTCTTAAGAAGCACTTTTATACATTTAAAGAAAGCACTTTCGTTTACCTGTCCATTGTGTGAAATCCGTCCCCGTTATCGGTGTTGACGCTTCAGGAGCTGCTTTTAAAATGACTAGCGCTGACATTGACGATTTAATAAAAATAAAAAAATCACAAAACGCCGGTAGGAACGATTTTGTCAGCCAAGGTTTGTACTCCAACAAAATATTTCCAGGACAAGGGAGGAGAAACCGCGTTTTAACCCCGCCCCCCCTTAAAGGCGCCAAAATCGCGCACACGGCCAGTGGCAGAATTACAGCGCGACTGAAGGTAAGTTTTGTAACATACCTAAAACTAGTACAACGACTAGGGTGGGGAAGGGACGGAGAGAGAGGGGATGCAATGTTTACTTGAAGTTAGAGAAATCAATATTCTTACTCTATGCTATTCATTTCATTGGTCAATGTGAAGAGCACCTAGCAGTTGGACCTGCTCTCCGAATACTACAGCTGAATATTGAAGGCCTCTCTGCGCCAAGCGACGCCTCATCGAAGTCCTCGCCCACCAACACTCCATTGACGTCATCTGTCTCCAAGAGACTCACGTTGGCACAGAGGAAGCGGGCCGTTACACCATCAATGGCTTTGATCTTCTTTGCTACGCTCCCCATGCCAAACATGGACGTGCCACCTATGTGCGCTCCGAGATAGCTGAAGCAAGTCACCTGACCATAGCAAGTTTCTCGGATACCATAACTATTGGTGGTTTCCACATTGTCAATGTGTACAAGCCACCAAGTGCCAACTGGGATCTGCAAGTCCTACCCACCCTACCCCACCATGCCATCTATGTGGGAGACTTTAACAGCCACCACCCTGACTGGGGTTACCCAGCAGCGGATCATGATGGGGAGGTACTTTCAGACTGGGCATCCAGTAATGACCTTGCTCTCATACACGATCCAAAACAAAGAGGAACATTCCACTCTGCCAGGTGGAACAAGGACTACTCTCCTGACCTGTGCTGGGTCAGCTCTTTGAATGGAACGCATTACCCTGCACAGACCCTCATCCTGGAAGATTTCCCACACAGTCAACACCGCCCCTCACTCATACACATCGGCCTATACCTCCCAGTCATAAACAGTCCAAGAAAGATGCGCTGGAATTTCCGCAAAGCCAACTGGAAGAAATACAGTGAAACTCTAGATCAGAGTGTTGTTACCATCCCACTCCACACCATCACTGTAGATGAAGCATACAACCGTTTCTGCAGCGCCATCTATAAAGCCGCCCACAAAACAATTCCAAGAGGCTACCGTCCCCTCTACGTCCCATGCCTGGATGGAGAAAGCGCTGCCCTCCTACAAACCTACAAAACATCAGGGGACCCTGAGATAGCAGAACATCTCATTGAATCACTATCTTCAGCTCGGCAAAGGAAATGGGAGGAGACAGTAGCAGAGCTAAACTTCACCCACTCTAGCAGAAAATGCTGGAGCCTCATCCGCCGCCTAGGAGCTGCACAGAAACCCCCCACCCAAAGCCGACCTCCTGTCACACCCAACCAGGTTGCATTCCACCTACTGAATATTGCAAAAACACCCCAAGAGAAGTCCACTAGAAGAGCTGTCGCAACAGAGCTAAGGACACTTCGACGAACACCTGGAAAGGAAAGAAACCCTGAGCCCTTCGAGGTGGCTGAACTGGAGAAGGTCCTGCAGGGCCTGAAATGTGGAAAGGCAGCAGGTTATGATAACATCTCTCCAGAGTTCATGAAACACCTGGGCCCCCAAGCTCTAACCTGGCTGACCCAACTCTACACTAGGGCCATACAGACTAACTCCATCCCAAAGATATGCCGGACAGCAAATGTCATTGCTATACCAAAACCTGGCAAAGACGAAAAACTACCAGCAAGCTACCGCCCAATCTCTCTACTCTGCGTCCCACTCAAAATCTTAGAATGCCTTATACTACAATGTATATCTCCAGGAGTAGAAGAGATTCTCAGTGTGGACCAGGCAGGTTTCCGCAAGGACCGCAGTACAGGAGAACAAGTTCTGGCCCTAACCACCTGCATTGAAAACGGCTTCGAGAACAAACTGATCTCACTGCAGCCTATGACACTGTGTGGCACAAAGGCCTCCTCCTAAAACTCACCAAAGCACTCCCTGCCTGGGCATCAGAAACCATCAAATCTCTGCTCTCCAACCGCAGGTTCAGAGTTCACCTTGGACAGAACAAGAGTGCACGGAGAACACAGAAGAATGGGCTCCCGCAATGGTCAGTTTTAGCCCCAACCTTGTTCAACCTTTACACAAATGACCTACCCACCACCAAATCCCGCAAATTCATCTATGCAGATGACATCTGTTTGGCCTTCCAAGCACCAGATTTTGGTACATTGGAACAGGTGCTCAATGAAGACCTTGCTAAACTAGACGAGTACTGCAAAACCTGGCGCCTAAAACCAAGCCCAGAAAAAACGGTCCCCAGTGTGTTCCACCTCCATAATGCAGAAGCCACAAGAGAACCAAACATCTATCTGAGCAGGACCAAACTG
Source organism: Malacoraja senta (assembly GCA_038087875.1). Classification (NCBI taxonomy): domain Eukaryota; kingdom Metazoa; phylum Chordata; class Chondrichthyes; order Rajiformes; family Rajidae; genus Malacoraja; species Malacoraja senta. The sequence continues at coordinate 19,093,338 of CM075985.1, read as the reverse complement.
AAGTATGCCCCCACTCCAACCTACCTCGGAGTGACCCTTGACAGGACCCTATCCTTCAAGGAACATCTCAAAAGAACAGCAGCTAAGGTGAAGTCCAGAAACAATCTCCTCAGTAAGCTTGTTGGCTCAAAGTGGGGGGCAGCAGCCCCCACACTGCGCATTTCAGCACTAGCCCTTGCATTTTCTTCAGCCGAATATTGCGCCCCTGTTTGGTCCAGGTCATCCCACACACACCATGTGGACACCCAATTGAACTCAACAATGAGGATCATCACAGGAACAATCCGCTCAACACCACTCCCTTGGCTCCCTGTCCTATCCAATATAGCCCCTCCACACATCCAGCGAGTAGCCCTCACTCAAAGGGTGCTCCAAAAGACCAAAAACTCCCCTCATCTGCCAATTCACATGGACATCTTCAACCCACCCACTGCTCGACTTCCATCTAGACGACCAATTTGGAAGAACCCACCACCAGCTGATTTCACCACCCAATCAGCTTGGAAAAAGGAATGGGAGTCCAAGGACGTCCCAAATAAACATCTGGTGTCAGACCCAACCCTACCGGTCCCTGGCACCAATCTCCCAAGGAAGCAGTGGACGACACTGAATAGATTCAGGACTGGACATGGCCCCTGCTTGGCCAGCCTTCACAAATGGGGCAGCAACCCAACCCCACGGTGTGCTTGTGGAGAGCAGCAAACAATGCAACACATCATTGAAGCATGCCCTCAAAAAAGACTTAAAGGAGGACTTGTCACCCCTCATACAGCAGATCAAGAGGCAACTGCTTGGCTAAAGGCTCTGTCTTACGTGTTTGCGGTCATCGGCGGTGAAGCGCGGCTTCGCCTGCAGAGTGGACCGCACGGCAACGGCGAGAGCGCCGAGCCTATGCCACGGGAGTGCCGCACGGATGCTGCGCGGGGGCCGAGTGATTCAAATACGGCTGGTCCCACGTGCTTGCGGTAAGTAAAAAAAAGGGCGGTCCGACTGCGATGACGTCGGCCCGCCGCACGTGACTCACGAGCGGCGGCTGTGGCGGCGGCCGTCCTGATCGCGGCGCTGTAGCGGTGGCTGTGCCAGCGGCCGTGCCGCACACGTGCCTCACTGGCGGAGGCTGTGACGGTGCAAGTTCGACGCACGGCGCTCGAGCCACAGTGGTGGCGGCTGTGGCGGCGGCCGTGCCGCACTCGTGTATCACTGGTGGAAGCTGTGCGGTAGGAAAATATTTTTCAACAGTGTAGGTTTTATTTTAGCACCGTGCGGTGTTGGGAACAACGCCGCACGGCCCCGGAATTGTGCGTTCTCACGAGTGCGCGGTCTATGGCGGCAGATTCTTCCCGTTTCGCCGCCAATGACCGCAGACTCGTGAGACAGGCCTTTAAAGGACTTTGCATTCGCTAAATAAATAATGTGAAGTTTGCTTTAACTAGTACCAACAATGAAAGGGAGAAGTGTCTTTGGTTGCTGCTGTTAAATAGGTGCTGATAGCCAGTTGCTGATTGATGCCCATGGAAATGGATGTGCAGAGATGTGTAATGCCAGTAGCCTCACACCTGTTTAGCCCCAGTGACTTGTTTAGCTCCGCTTACAACCACAGACCAATGGTGAAGGGTAGGTTTGATTTCAACACCCAGATTTCCAGACAATGCACCTTTTATGAAGGGACGTTTGAGGTTCAGAAACTCATTTTGGTTTTATGAGCTACGTGTAAAATGCAATAATGCGTATATTACACACGCAGCCTTCAAAATCTAATTTCATTGACTTTTACGGAAAGTTGGTTAGTGAATGCCATTCCTGAAAATGTTTTACTCCGGATATTAGTAATGACAAACAAAAGGGGATTTTTTTTATCCTATACTATCTTTCTATTAATTTAACACGAGGAAATTGGTCAGAACATTTGAAAGCACCACCATAGTCCAAACACAGATTATGACACACAAGTATAAGAAAAATAATGTATCTTCAATTTATGAATTTAGCACTCCAGGAAGATAAACTGGTTAAACATTCAATAAATGTTTGTTCAAAAAAGTAAGCTTGGGTTCTGCACGTTTTATTACATTTGGTAACAAGATCCGAAGAGAGTCTTTGAAAATAGGACAACATGAAACAAAGAGCAGCTATTCAGGATGAGAGCTTATTATTTTCATGAGTTCTCTTTCATCTTAACCTGTCCCCTCTGAACATGATATGCAGGTGCACAGGCACAACTGGCAACAGAACCTGTCTGGTGGGAAAACACTCAAGCACGTAAACAGAACATCAGGGAAAATAATCCCAATATTGTTGTGATCAGAAGGAGGCCTTGGATAGGTGTGATTATAGCAGCTGAAACTGTGACATACTGGACATTTAACAGAAACAACACACCATAAGGGGGGGGGGGGGAGAGAGAGAGCACAAAGTGCTAAATCAACTCAGCAGGTCAGGCAGCATCTCTGGAGAACATCGATAGGTGACGTTTCGGGTATGACTCTTCTTCGGACTTATTTTGGGGTGGGGGAGGGTAGAACGAGTCTCTCTCTCTCTCTCTCCCTCTCCCTCTCCCTCTCCCTCTCCCTGACTCTCAGTCTCTCCCTCCCTCTCTCCCTCCCTCTCTCCCCCCCCCTCTCCTTCTCCCTCCCTCTGCCTCCCTCTCCCTCTCTCCCCTTCTCCCTCTCCCAATCAACCTGAAGAAGGATACCAACCCGAAATGTCACCTATAGAGATGCTGCCTGACTTACTGAGTTACTCAAGCACCTTGTGTCCTTTTGTGTAAACCAGCATCTGCGGTTCCTTGTTTCTACGTAGGAGAGAGAGAGCAAGTACGCAGAGCAGTATTTTGGGCAACATAGCTTGCATGTTCACAATGTCCTGATTTCCTTTTCAATAACAATTTAAACAAATGTGAAACAAATATCTACCATATATATTTCAAGCAAAATAATGTCATTATTGGACATATTTTCAATTAAACCAGAAATATTAGACAAAGATCTTCTTGCATTTATTTCTGTTACTACTAATTGAAGACCAGGTGAAATGCTCAGCATTTCAATCCACCATTGCTGTGTGTACGAATCTGCATTAGATATCTGGCAAACCAAGAACAAAATATATTCCAAACATACATGTGTAGGAAGGAAGTGCAGATGCTGGTTTACACTGAAACATATTCCAAACATACTTGTCTGTCAACAAAGGATTTGCTTCAGGATGTAGGAATGACCAGCAGTCATGAAAAGTGTGGCCTTAAAATAGGTTTTTGTTTTAACAATACCGTTATTACAATGTTGCATTTCCCCCAACTCAGGACTGAATTTATAAATCAGAACAATTGGCAAGTTGGCACCCTTAGATTTGTGCACATCCCAGTTGGACCTATGACAGTCAACCCTCGTTCCTCCCAACTTTCACAAGTTATAGAATTAGGCCATTCGGCCCATCGAGTCTACACCATTCAATCATGGCTGATTTCTGCCTCCTAATCCCATTTTCCTGTCTTCTCCCCATGACCCTTGACACCCGTTCTAAGCAAGAATTTGTCTATCTCTGCCTTAAAAATATCCACTGGCTTGGCATCCACAGCCCTCCATGGCAATGAGTTCCACAGATGATCTACCCTCTGACTAAAGAAGTTCCTCCTCACCTCCTTTAATTCTGAGGCTATGACCACTGGTTCTGGACTCTCCCACCAGTGGAAACAGCCTTTCCACATCCACTCTATCTATCCCTTTCATTATTCTGGACGTTTCAATGAGGTCTCCCCTCAATGTTTGTCCTCGGTGTTGATGTGTGGAATATCCACTCAGTGGCACGTGAGCCCCGGGCACTCTGAAGCCCTGTGAGTAGGACATTATTACTGCCTAACAACTATGATGGGCTGCAACTCTACTTAGGCTTAAATTGACACAACTTTGAAATCTTCAAAGGCACGCTAATAAAGAAAACATAATTGTATAATTAACTTTGTAAATACTTAAGTACTTAGTCTAGCTACATCCAAGGTCCCTAACCAACACAATAGCAGTCAGGATTCAAACAGCTTCAGATATATTTTTTCCCCAATTTTATAATGGACAAATATCTTGATCTGGGAATGTTTAGTTGCATTTTCAGTCAGGTTTTGAAAAAGAGTACTATTGGGCATTGATATTGGTACTGATTTATTATTGGTATGTATAATGAGATATGGTGAAAAGCTTTGTTTGATTGCTATCCAGTCAAATAATATAATTCATGAATACAATCAAACCATTCACAAATACGACAGGGAGTCCAATGGGAAAATTACCAGGGCGCATAATATGATGTTACAGTATAATAGCAATACTGTTACAGAGAACATTTTAAAAAGTGCAAGATCGGCAATGAAATTAGTTAGAAGATTTGAGCTGCACCCTAACTTGTGGGAGGACAACAGCAGGGAAGATGTTATTGCTATAACTGGTAATACGTGTTTTCAAGCTTATTTATCTTCTGTCTGATGGGAGAAGAGGGAATGACTGATGTGAAAATGGTCCTTCATTATATTGGCTGTTTTCCCGAGACAGTGCAAAGTATAAATAGAGTCCATGGGGAAGAGGCTAGAATGTGTATTGGACTTGGCTACATCCATAACTCTCTACAATTCCATGCTGTCTATACATATAATTCCCAGCAGGAGCTTTTCTCCATACAAAAGCTCCAAAATTATAACTGGGTCAGGGCTTTTCAAGCCACTCATTCACCTCAGTGAGTGGATGTGGAGAAGTTGTTTCCATTGGCGGAAGAGTCTAGGACCAGAGGTCATAGCCTCAGAATTAAAGGACGTTTCTTTAGGAAGGAGATTAGTGTGAATTTCTTTAGTCAGAGGATGGTGAATGTGTGAAAAGCTGTGCAGGTCAAATCAATGGATATTATTAAGGCAGAGATAGTTAGATCCCTGATTAGTATGGGTGTCAGGGGTATGGGGAGAAGACAGAAGAATGGGGATAGGAGGGTGAGATAGATCAGCCATGATTGAATGGCGGAGTAGACTTCATGAACTGAATAGCCTAATTCTGCTCCTATGAACCTCATTGGAAGGATGATGGTGTTCAAAGTTCTGTCCACATGCCGGGATCAGCCCTTTTAAGTGCGGCCTCAATTTCTGGCAAACATGCTAACTGGCCCTTCAGGTCCACTGCACGTCACACTAGAGTTGGATCCACAGCCACTTAATATACTTACAGTAATTGATGGGTTTTCTACTGGCTTTCCATCACTTGAAATCTATGTTGGATACTCATGACCTCCACTCACGGTGAACAAATAGTCATTACGTGAGTCAATGCAAAATAAATGTTGGTACAAAAGTGAAACAGTGTTAATCAGGATTTTCCTGTTACTAACTGTAATTAATAAGGACCAGGAATCTATTTAGCAATTTAAAATCTAAAATCATGTTCCGTGTGATGTTTGAGTAATCTTTCTTTACTGGCTGAATGAAAATGAACTTGCATTACATCAAATGACATAAAATTCTTTTAAATTGCTTATTTTGTACATTAATTCAGATTTTAGAATAATCTTTGGATATTAATGTTTAATTTACTTTATATGCAAAGATAATCTAAGAATGCTTGTCCAACATTTTCATGCATAAAACTTAAAGCTTGCTTTTTTTAATTTGATTTTTTTATTTTTATTTTTTTTTTAAAATATTTTTATTAGAAGCAAACATATTATAAAGTACAGTAACATATTATAATAGAAAAAAAACTTTTCATATACATCAATCATACATTATTAAAATTGTCAGTTGTCAATTAATTCTGCTTCTAGTGTTTATTTTTATATAGATAGAAAAGGAGAGGTAGAAAGAAGAAAGCATTACAAATATCGAGAAAAAAAAGAAGAAGTGGAATGAGTTACTTATAATACGTCATTGGAGATAAGTTCGTAGGTTATGTAATGTAATTTTACATCTAATCCTGAGTTCAAGCTTCAGTTGGGTTTTCGTGCTGGGCCCATCTATCCCTTCAAATAGTTAATGAATGGAGCCCATATTTTAACAAAAAGTTCTTGTTTGTCCATTAAGACAAGTCTAATTCTTTCTAGATGTAGGGTCTCCGACATTTCCACAATCCACATTTTAATTGTGGGGGTTATAGGACCTTTCCAAAATTTTAATATTAATTTTTTCCCAGTTATTATACTGTAGTCAAGGAAGTTTCTTTGGCTTGTTGTGAGTATTAAACTTTGTTCTGATATCCCAAGTATTATTAATTTTGAGTCTGGATCCAATTTAGTATTAACAACTTCAGAAATTATTTTTCAAAAATATCAATCCAGAAATTTTTGATTTTTATACAATTTGCAAAAGTATGTGTTAAATTGGCCTCTAGATGTAGGCATTTATCACAGATAGGAGAAATATGTGGGACGATTCTATTTAGTTTTATTTTGGAGTAATATAATCTGTGTAAGACTTTAAATTGTATTAAAGCATGTCTGGCATTTAACGAGCATTGATGTATATGTTGTAAACTTTTGTCCCAAATGTCTTTCGTTATAGAGTGACCTAACTCATTTTCCCATGTGTGTCTATATAGTTCCATCGGTGGTACCTCATTGTTTAAGAGGATGTTATAAATATAAGCTATTAATTTTTCAGTGTTAGGATGCTTATTCAAACATTCATCAAGAATTTCTGGTTCCCTAGTCCTATATACTTGTGTATTAGATTTAACATAATCTCTAATTTGTAGATATCTGAAAAAATTATTTGAGTGTAGTCCATAATTCTGTTGTAACTCTTGAAATGACAGAAAGATGCCTTCCCTATAAAGATGTCCAATCTTTTTAATTCCATAATTTTTCCATTGTATAAAACCTCTATCCAATATGGATGGCTTGAATAAAGGATTATTTACAATGGGAAGACAGAGTGGTATATTATTCAGTTTTAAAGCTTTTTTTAATTGTTTCCAAATTCGTATTCCACTATGTATTATAGGGTTTTCCTTATAGGTTTTTTTATGCAGTTTTGTGGGAGCAAATATAATCGAACCAATTTCAAAAGGTAAACAGTCTTCCTTTTCCATCCTTAACCAATCTGGATATTGATCCATTTCTTCCAGCCAGAAATTCATGTTTTTAATATGGACTGCCAAAAAATAAAATAAGAAATTTGGTAAAGCCAAACCTCCGTTGCTCTTTGACTTGCATAAATGTTTTTTACTTATTCTATGATTCTTATAATCCCAAATAAAGCTTGTAACAATGGAGTCGACTTTTTTGAAAAAGTTTTTTGGGATATATATCGGAATTAATTGAAATAGGTACAATAGTTGCGGTAAGAAGATCATTTTTATAGCATTAATTACTGTACTGAATATTCTTGTGTAATTTATTAAGTAAGGGTGGAGAATTTAGTTTAAATAAAGAGGTATATGTCTTAGTTACTTAGATTCCTAAATATTTAAGTTTATCTTTAACTATTTTGAAAGGGGATTGTTGTATTGTATTTAAATTGAATTTTGTTATTGGCATGATTTCACTTTTATTCCAGTTAATTCTATATCCTGAGAACTGACCAAATTGAGTTATTAGATTTAATAGATTTGGAATACTAGTTTCTAACTTTGTGATATATATTAGTACATCATCTGCATATAAGGAAATTTTATTCCTTGTATCTCTAGTGTTGTACCCGTGTATTCCTGGATGGGTTCTAACGCCTTCTGCTAATTTGATATTTTACAGCATGATTTTAATAATAACTAGACTAAGTGGGACCCGTTCGGTCCCAGCATCACAGGGGAGGGCTGGTCCCCCAAAGCAATATTCCACCAATCCACCAATTCCAATATTGGTGGCCAGTGGGGGGGGGGGGGGGGGGCTTTCTGGAGCGCTAGTATGGGTGTTGTGAGCTGAAGGAACTGATTTCCAGAGGGCTAGTATGGACATTGTGGGCCGATGGATTCTTGGGCTGGCGGCTCAGTCACTCAAGCCTTTTGTGCTGGCAGCTCACTCACTCACGGCTGGTGGGCTCGCAGTTGACTCGCGGCTATTCCTTGAAATTCCATTTCAAGCAGGGTGCAAGGGCACCAAATTCAAGTGCAGTTTCATACCATTTCAAGCAGGGTGCAAGGCCACTAAAGACAGCGAGTCATGACCTCACACTCCCCCATCTTGCAGAGACTGAGCCACACCCATACTTCCGGGTTTTATAGTGTGTCCCCCCCCCCTCCCACCAGAAAGGGCATGGCCTTCATGCCGTGATTTACAGGAGAGAGAATCTCAACATTTTTTAAACACTAATAACTCTTTTATTTTTCATCTATGGGAAAAATCCTCGGCACCTGATGAGCGGAGGGGGACTCTGAGTAAGATGGCCAAAAATCACAGCCATACGTGGTAGCGTTGTTTTTCTAAAATCAATATAAAGTGCAAACAGGAAGTGGTCAAGATTAGACTTTTAATTATATAGAAGGCAAGGCAGCTCTAATTGGGCATGGCAGCTCTAATTGGGCAAGGCAGCTCTAATTAGGCAAGGCAGATCTAATTAGGCAAGGCAGCTCTAATTAGGCAAGGCAGCTCGCTTTAGCACTTTCAAAACCAAAGGCAAGGCAGCTCGCTTTAGCACTTTCAAACCAAAACACACTTTTGCATTTTCAAACTACATTTTCAAACCACATTAAGGGCATTGACAGGTCAGTAAAACCACTCACAGTTTAGTAGTCATGTGTTCAGTGTTATTCACAGCTCAGACTGAGAATTGCAACCTCTAGCTTCCCCATCTTGCAGAGAACTGAGGCACCTCCACACTTCCGGGTTTTATAGTCCCTCCAGAAGGGGTGTGGCCTTCAGGAGAGCGAATCTCAACATTTTTTAAACACTAATAACTTTTATTTTTCATTGATGGGAAAAATCCTCTTGTCCTGTGCAGCGGAGGGGGACTCTGAGTAAGATAGCCAAAGATCACAGCCGTAAGTGGCAGCGTTTTTTCTAAAATCAATATATAGAGCAACATGAAGTGGTCAAGATCAGACTTTTAGTAATATAGATTATTGCAATCTATTTAAAATTCAGGATTATCCCTTTGTGCTGCCATGCATTGTTTATGAGACCCATATTGTCTTTACGCACAGCTCACAAAACCAAAAATACAGAACCAGCCGCATGACAAGACATTCCATCACTGAGACATCCTCCTTGACATTGGACTTACTGATATGACTTTCAAACTACCAAGAAAAGCAAGTACAAACCTCTATCCTCACTTCTTAATAAGAATGAGCCTGTGTATTTTTGATGAAATAATAATGAATTGAACCTCCATCTAGACCTGGAATGTTAACTCAATGAAAAAGGCCAACCGGGTATTTCACGCTTGCAACATTATTGTCTTTAAGTCATTGAATAAAGGAGTGCACTGTTCTCATGTAAGGCTGTGCATTTACATATATCCTTTCTCATTCTTAGGATGCCCCAAAGTATCTAAAGCTATTTTTGGAAAACTAATGGGGCTGTCCCACTGTACGAGCTAATTCAAGAGTTCTCCCGAGTTTCCTCTGATTCGACCTCGGAGAATTACGGTAATAGCGGCTCGTAGGTACTCGGGGCTCCTGTGGACATTTTTCAACATGTTGAAAAATCTTCACAAGTCTTCCCGAGCTTACCGCTTTTCCCGAGTACCTGCCGTTAGCGTTACGAGCCGCTAAGAGACGTCCTGAGCTCCGACGTACCCGCTACGTACATTCTATGAGTTTGATTTTTTTTAAACTCGGGAGAGGTCTTGAATTAGCTCGTACAGTGGGACAGGCCCTTAACACTTAGCAAAGTCCCAAAAGGACCAATGTGGCCAACCTGATTTAGTGATATTAGCCATTTAATGCTTTGGTTTGCTTGCATCCAAAAGGCAAGTAAAACCAAGCAATAAACTCTTACTTGACAGGTAGTGGCATAGAAATATCCTAAAGAAAAGTGCAATGGGCATTATGTAGTGCGTCAATGATCATTTTGATTAAGGCATGTCCAGTTGCAACTGAGAGGCAAGACATTGAGAACTTCACAAACTGAAATACAGTAGGAAATACGTTAGATTACAAGAAATAGAAGGCTAGTTAGAAGATAAACACAAAATGCTGGAGTACAGGCAGCATCTCTGGAGAGAAGGAATTGGTGAAGTTTCGGGTCAAGACCCTTCTTCAGACCTGATTAAGGCCTGGGGGTGGAACAGATAGTGATGGGTGGCAGGAATTCAACAACTTGTGGAGGATTTCAAGGAGGTTCAGAAAGATTGGGATCTTGATCAGGGAATTTGGGGGCTAGGCCATTGGTTTTGAAGTGGGGTTCTAAGGGATTCTAAGCAATTCATCTGAAAGACCACCACTTGGTGCTTTAGATGTTGAAATCATGAAAGATACACAACTTAATAAGGACTGTCATTTCTGCAGAACAAGTAGGTGAAGAGTCATGCTGTTATTAGAATGTTGCAATATTGCAGACGTCATCTTCGAGAACTTCATACTGGGGTCAGGTTTCCGGTGCCATTTCCACACCAAATTACATATTTATCATGAAACCCAGAAATGAAAGCAAAATTACTCTGTTCAGTTTTTACCATTTTCAATTGAATTATTATTTCCAGCTTTATAAGAGGGGATTTCAAGCCCTCTCTCTTGGTATTAGATACTTGCTTCTGCTCAGGTACATTTGCACAAATTCTGTGCTGAAGTTTACCCCGGTGCTTATAGTGGTCTTGCTTTCAAAGTGAACATTAAACTCTGGCCCCATCTGCTTTTCAGTTGGATGTAAATTATCATGAAGTGTTAATTTGAAGGGAAGTGCTGGCATTTTCCCAAGCTCTGGTCAACAATTATCCCTCAGGTAACATCACTGAAACAGATTATCTACTTATTCTCACCTTTGTTGTTTGTGGAAATTTCCTCTGTGTATATTGGTTGCTACACTTCCAAATACTGACTAAACTTCAAAAGTAATCCATTGGCTGTAAACCAAGTTAGGATTCACATACAAGCAAACTTTATTTCTCTAACTTGCCTCCAGTTCATTTATCAGTGAAATAGCACGAACATTGTGTTAAATATGAAGATCCAGTTTGCAAATTTAGATGTGTATTTCTACGAAGTTCTGGACAAGTGATTACTTTTGTGCTCCCATCACATATGAGTTACTACAAGAATATTAAAAAAAAAAAAGAAAACTAAACTATGCAGACCTTTAAGTCCGCGCAGTGATTTAATAAAATCACACCTGATCTTTTACTTCAATGTTACTTATCTGCCCTAACCCTGAAACACTTTATTCCTTTAGTGTTCAAAAGATTTATTGATCTTTGCTTGATTTACTCAGAACTGATGCTTCACAGCCCAACTGGAAAGAGAATTCCAAAAGATTCGCTACGCAGGATGGATAAAATTCTTCTCAGCTCAGTCCTACATGTGCAAACAAAATAAATCCAGACTTATTATCCAGTGAGGGAATAACGTTTATCCCAATTGACAACATGTAAAATCTATACTATAGTTTATGCAGCAGAATGTACAGGTTCGAATTGCAAACTAATCAATGTGGAACCCAGTCAAACATCATTCTCTTTCAAGCCCTTAGCTCCAATGCAAAACTCAGTTCACATTCATTCATGTTATGGACTTGGTCCAAGCACAGTATGTAAGTATTAGACTAATCAGTATGTACTGATTAGTACGGGTATCAGGGGTTATGGGGAGAAGGCAGGAGAATGTGGTTAGGAGGGAGAGAGATAGATCAGCCATGATTGAATGGCAAAGTAGATTTGATGGGCCGATTGGTATACAGTAATTCCGTTCCTGTCACTTATGAACTTAGACCACAATCAAAGGATGATATATTTGTTCATTATCTAACCATATTAAATACACCCAGTGTCAGTTTTAACCTGCACATGATATCACATGAAAAATTCAAACAACTTTTACAAACATTTACTGTAAACCCTGACCTAAATACAAGTTTTGGAAAGCAGCCACATTTTATAAGAACTTGTTTAAGGCTACAATATTTGCAAGTTCTTTTCTTGCTTGTGTTACGTGAAAGGTGCTGCATAAATTTGCCATTGTCAATGCCAGCAACAACACTGATATCTGCTCGAAGATAGACACAAAATGCTGGAGTAAAGGGCCTGTCCCACGAGCATGCGACTGCATGCGGCTAACGCGACCTAACGTGGTCGCTTGAGCCGTACGGCCTCGCGGGGCCGGTCCCACTTCGATCGCCGGAGCCATATGGAGTTGTGCGGAGCTGGTCCCGACATCGCGCGGGGCTCCGAAAAACTGACACTGTCCAAAAATTCTGCGCGGCAACGGCCTATCGGCCCGCAGCCACATCGAGGCCGTACGCAGCATCCCGACGGCCGTACGCAGCGTCTCAACGCCGTACGCAGCATCTTGACGGCGTACACCTAGCACGTGGCGTTGCGCGATGACGTCACCGCCTGGCGTGCTGTCGCGTGATGATGTCACCGCGACGTCCAAATTCAGTCGGCCCGCCTCCTGCCCAGCTGATTGGTGAGTATGATGTCGGGACCAGCCCCGCTCAACTCCAGACGGCTCCGCGGTTGGAAGTGGGACCAGTACGGCTCAAGCGACCACGTTAGGTCGCGCTAGCCGCATGCACTCGCATGCTCGTGGGACAGGCCCTTAACTCAGCGGGACAGGCAGCATCTCTGAAGAGAAGGAATGGGTGACGTTTCGGGTCGAGACCCATTCCTTCTCTCCAGAGATGCTGCTTGTCCCGCTGAGTTAGTCCAACATTTTGTGTCTATCTTTGATTAAAACCAGCATCTGCAGTTCTTTCCTACACTTGATATCTGCACGTGTCTTTACAACTGCATTTTTAATTTAAAGGCAAAATGTGCATATGCTGGAAATCAGAAAAAAAAATGCTGGAAATCAGAAAAAAAATTGACAGACTCAGCAGGTCAAGGAACATCTGCAGAGAAAGAAATTGAGATAGGTTTGGCAAACAGTGAAGCCAGACATGAGGATTAATCAGCTGTTAATTCATGAGGGTTGCTTTGTGAGTGAGGTTATTCCCGGCCCCCAACCATGCACCATTGAAGAGAAAGAGATTAGTTAAAACAAATGTAGGTCCCTTGCAGTCAGAAACAGGTGAATTGATCATGGGGAACAAGGATATGGCGGATCAATTGAATAACTACTTTGGTTCCGTCTTCACTAAGGAAGACATAAATAATCTGCCGGAAATAGCAGGGGGCCGCGGGTCAAAGGAGATGGAGGAACTGAGTGAAATCCAGGTTAGTCGGGAAGTGGTGTTGGGTAAATTGAATGGATTAAAGGCCGATAAATCACCAGGGCCAGATAGGCTGCATCCCAGAGTATTTAAGGAAGTAGCTCCAGAAATAGTGGATGCATTAGTGATAATTTTTCAAAACTCTTTAGATTCTGGAGTAGTTCCTGAGGATTGGAGGGTAGCAAACGTAACCCCACTTTTTAAGAAGGGAGGGAGAGAGAAAATGGGGAATTACAGACCAGTTAGTCTAACATCGGTAGTGGGGAAACTGCTAGAGTCAGTTATTAAAGATGGGATAGCAGCACATTTGGAAAGTGGTGAAATCATTGGACAAAGTCAGCATGGATTTACAAAAGGTAAATCGTGTCTGACGAATCTTATAGAATTTTTCGAGGATGTAACGAGTAGAGTGGATAGGGGAGAACCAGTGGATGTGTTGTATCTGGACTTTCAGAAGGCTTTCGACAAGGTACCACATAAGAGATTAGGATACAAACTTAAATCACACGGTATTGGGGATTCAGTATTGATGTGGATAGAGAACTGGCTGGCAAACAGGAAGCAAAGAGTAGGAGTAAACGGGTCCTTTTCACAATGGCAGGCAGTGACTAGTGGGGTACCGCAAGGCTCATTGCTGGGACCCCAGCTATTTACAATTTATATTAATGACCTGGATGAGGGAATTGAAAGCAACATCTCCAAGTTTGCAGATGACACTAAGCTGGGGGGCAGTGTTAGCTGTGAGGAGGATGCTAGGAGACTGCAAGGTGACTTGGATAGGGTGGGTGAGTGGGCAAATGTTTGGCAGATGCAGTATAATGTGGATAAATGTGAGGTTATCCACTTTGGTGGCAAAAACGGGAAGGCAGACTATTATCTAAATGGTGGCCGATTAGGAAATGGGGAGATGCAGCAAGACCTGGGTGTCATGGTACACCAGTCATTGAAAGTAGGCACGAAGGGGCCCACACCAACAATAAAAATGTGGACATCAAATATGTTGGAAACATTACATCTGGAAGAGATGAGATTCCTCCTAGTAGGCAAAGTAGATCAATTTCAAAAGACGTGGTCTACGTTTTTGGACCTATTACAAGCATGAGGTGCAATAGTAATTTAGAAAAACAAATAAATAAATAAAAGGTATCTGGACCTGGTAATGGGAGGTAAAATAAAAACAGACTTGGTTGGTAGTTCCTTCTCTATGAAGTATGGTATAAGAGTTATAATAGAGCGATTGTTCCTTCTTTCTTTCTCTTTTTTTTTCTAGGGTCTATTTTCTAACTTTACTTCCTTCTCTAACCTCTTTTCTAAGGGGCTTTCTTTTCCCAACACTCTTTTGCACTTCACAACCTTTGCGCACTTTCTTCACTTTTCTTACTTCTTTCTTTTTCTTTCTTAAAGTTTAAAAAAGTGAAGCGGTACAAAAAATGTATTAATATATACGTGTTGTACATTACTGTAATCTACCGTACTTCTAAAAAATAAAAAAAATAAAAAAAAAAATAAAAAAGAAAGTAGGCACGAAGGTGCAGCAGGCAGTGAAGAAAGCGAATGGTATGTTGGCTTTCATAGCAAGAGGATTTGAGTATAGGAACAGGGAGGTTCTACTGCAGTTGTACAGGGTCTTGGTGAGACCACACCTGGAGTATTGCGTACAGTTTTGGTCTCCAAATCTGAGGACGGACATTATAGCCATAGAGGGAGTGCAGAGAAGGTTCACCAGACTGATTCCTGGGATGTCAGGACTTTCATATGAAGAAAGACTGGATAGACTTGGCTTATACTCGCTAGAATTTTGGAGATTGAGAGGGGATCTTATAGAAACGTACAAAATTCTTATGGGGTTGGACAAGCTAGATGCAGGAAGATTGTTCCCGATGTTGGGGAAGTCCAGGACAAGGGGTCACAGCTTAAGGATAAGGGGGAAATCCTTTAAGACCGAGATGAGGAAAAACTTTTTCACACAGAGAGTGGTGAATCTCTGGAACTCTCTGCCACAGAGGGTAGTTGAGGCCAGTTCATTGGCTATATTTAAGAGGGAGTTAGATGTGGCCCTTGTGGCTAAGGGGATCAGGGGGTATGGAGAGAAGGCAGGTACGGGATACTGAGTTGGATGATCAGCCATGATCATATTGAATGGCGGTGCAGGCTCGAAGGGCCGAATGGCCTTCTCCTGCACCTATTTTCTATATATCTATGTATCACCCTTTATACAGCCCAGGCCCTGCCATCACAAAGGCTTCACCGAATGATGACCCAGGCATCCTGGATCAAGAGTTGACGCTGATGTACCCAGAAAAGTGTAATTTACCAAGTGAATCAATAATGAATGAAATCACCTAAATTAAAGTAATACAAATGGAAAGGATATAATCAAGGAATTCCTCAAGCAGGAAGTCCTGGACTAGTTTGGACAATAAATTAGATGACTTCCTCAGCCCAGGGTCAGTGAGGACAAAGCAGAGGTACAGACACACCCCCTATCACACAGCCTTCATTGCCAAGTGCAACTCCCCTCAGTCTCCAATTCCCAATATCACCTAAGGAAGTATAGGAAGGAACTGCAGATGCTGGTTCACACTGAGGATAGACCAAAATTCAGGAGTAACTCAGCGAGTCAGGCAGCATCCTTAGAAAAAATGAATTGTTGACATTTAGGGTCGAGACCCATCTTTAGACAGAAGAAAGATCTCGACCCGAATCATCACCCATTCCTTTTCTCCAGAGATGTTGACAACTGCAGGAATCGCCAAGCAACATCATTAACTGGTATAAAATGTTTTAAAAAGAGTTAATGAAATTCACTTCAAAGTCCCCCACATCCACCTCTCCTCCTACTCAAAAAAGATTGACTTTTGTAAATTACTGAAATTAAAAAAAACAGTATTACATTTCTGCAATTTTGCCATTCAATCTGCAACTCAGTGGCAGTTCTTTGAAGTTCATGCATTTTAAGTCAGGTCTGCTCATTGCTCTTTTAAAGTTGGAGTGTAAAGACTATTAAACATTTCAACGGTGACTTCTCAATCCCTTCAAAATTAGAGCAGGTTGTTTCTATGTATTATCAACCATGCTTGAGATATAGCCTGCAACTTGATTAGCTTTGCTGATAGAAATTTCTCTCTGAATGATAAATATTTGTACATTAACAGGAAAATATTCGGGTTAGAGATTTGAGGTGAATGAAGGTGTGAAAATACCATTAATCTGGCGTCAATTTCTAAGCACAGCCTGAGGGAACATGGTGCAGATCCTCTAAGAGTACGGCTGTGCTCAACTTTAGGCTGTGCACGCCATACACAAGAAGAAGATGGATCTCGCTCTTCATCTCTTTGTTGTATGTGTGAACTTGTTGATTGCAACATAGCCGCTGAGTTTATCTATATGAGATTAAATCCTCACCTTCAAAATAGTTGGTGGTCTGAGATCTCTGAGAAATGTATCAATTTGATCATTTAAAAAAATCAAAGCGATAATGAAAAGCAGATTTTTTTAAAACACCATTGCTTAGCATTTTGTTTTAGTCATAATGGTTGGAGTTAAGAGAGACTGTCAAAGAGGGCCAAGGCATTTTCTGGAATGCAAACACTTTTGACCTGTTTGTACAGGTTCAAAGTCCAACTGAAAATAAATTTTGCCTGGTTATAGTTCTCCCTTTATTACACAGTCTCAATCTCTTCACAAATCATTAAAACAACTCTGTGGATTGTATGTATTCATTCACAGATTGTGAGCATTGCTGGCATTAATTGTTCATCCTTAGTTGCTCTTGAAATGCCTCTGCCATTTTACTTTTTTTCAATGCAGCAAAAACTTTCTGTTCTCTTTACTCTGTGGGAACTGCTTTAGTTCACCAGTCTGTACTAAAAGCTTGTTCAAGAGGGCTTCATTTACTGCATTGCTCTTGCTACAAGTTAGAATGGTATATGAACTGGAAGGTTAAAGGCACTGGGGCTCCCCTGATGCGTCAAGGTCACAGAAGTCTCAGGTTTGGGAAGTTAGTTGGTGAGTTGCTGCAGTTCGCTTTGTAGCTGGCACACATTGAGATGAGCTACTGTCTACCACTGGTGAAAACAGAAGTGCTTGGGCTGATTTGTGGAGTACTAAACCTAGTGGGTTGCTGTATCCTGGAGGTTTTCGAGCTTACTTATTGCTGCTGAAGGCTGGTGAAAGATCCATCACGCCCCGACTCATGGTAGTGGAATGGCTTTGGGGAATCAGGAAGTCATTTTCTAAAACATATCCAAGCCTCTCAGCTTATGTAACATTACATTTTGTTCAGATACATTTCTTGTCTACCATGACGATATGATACGATACGATACGATAGAACTTTATTTATCCCAGGAGGGAAATAGATCTGCCAACAGTCATTAAAACACAAGATACATGAAACATGAAATTAAAGTAACGTGTAAAGAATTGGGGATGTGCAAATGTTTGGGGGGGGGGGGAGGGGGTGGGGGAGTCAGTCTACCCCATGACTGAAGGGGAGGAGTTGTACAGTTTGATAGCCACAGGGAAAAGGGATCTCCTGTGGCATTCTGTGCTGCACCTTGGTGGATCCAGTCTGTTGCTGAAGGTACTCCTCAGGTTGACCAGTGTGTCATGGACCCCCAGATTATTGGAGGTGGAAGTTATAACAATGATAATGCTGAGGGTATGAGATTACTCTATTTGCTATAGTGCCATGAATATTGCTGACCGCTTTTAAGTCGAGGTGTGTTGTGTTCAGTTTTGGTCACCCTGAAATAGGAAACATGCTATGAAGCTGGAAAGAGTGCAGAGAAGATTTACGAGGATGTTGCCAGGACTCGAGGGCCTGAGCTATAGGGAGACGTTGGGCAGGCTAGGATTATTTTATTCTTTGCAGCACAGGAGCTTGAGGGATAATCTTATAGAGGTGTAGATGATCACGTAGAAAAGATGGGGAGAATTCAGAGGGTCTTTTGCCCAGCATACGGGAATCAGTTATCAATTAAATAGTTATCAAATTATATAGAGTTATACAAATTTCAAAACTGTTGTGACTAAGTAGTTCATCATATATTCTACATTCACTGTTATTCCTTTAGCCTCAAATTTCCAATTCCTGGTTCATTTCCAAAATTATGACCTCCTATTTTCCCACTTTAAATTGTGTCTGTTAAAGGAAGACTCAGTGCAGACCTCATTCCAGTGATGGCAGGGCCAAGCATTTGAGTGTAAAAGGCTGAAGCGTTTTTAAACCTTCTCCAGTGAATAACTCCCCTCAGGTTACAAGGTGAGAGAGGAAAGATGTAATTAGAACATAAGGGAAAAGTTCTCCACATGATGATGGTGGGTACATGGAACAAGCTAGCAGAAGAATTTGTTGAGGTAGGTACAATACCATTAAAAAGACACTTGGACAGTCTGAGGAAGGGCCTCAACCCGAAACGTCACCTATTCCTTCGCTCCATAGATGCTGCCTCACCCACTGAGTTTCTCCAGCATTTTTGTCTACCTTGAACAGGTACATAGATCGGAAAGGTTTAGTGATATGTGCCAAACACAAGCAAATGTCACTAGCTTAGATGGGCATCTTGGTTGGCATGAGTGAGTTGTGCTGAAGAGCCTGTTTCTATGCTGTATGACTCGATGAATGTAGCCCAGATTTAGTGGCATGTTAGTTGCACATTGCTTCATTTTCTGAGGAGGTGCAAATTGAATAGAATTTTAAATCACCAACGCATATCCCCACTTCTGATGTTTTAATGGAAGGAAGCCATTGATGAAGGAATTAAAGATGGTTGTGCCTCGGGCATTGTCAAGGTATTCCCAGTGATCTTTGTAGACTGCAATTATTGATAAAAGCAACATCAAGAGTCTATTTTCCTAGCCAGAAACAGTGCTGTCCTTGACTCTCACTGAAGTTAATTTCACTCAGTCTCCTTAAAGTCACATTCGGTGAATGGTGTCATGATATCAAAAGCAAGAGGGCTCTGATCACACCCTTTCCCCTTAGTTCTTTCATCCATGGACTAACATGGTTGAGCTTCTATTTTTAAAAGAATAACATAAAGTGCTGGAGTAACTCAGCTGGTCTGGCAATATCTATGGAGAAAATGGATAGGTGATGTTTTTGGTCAGGACTTCTACATCACCAATCCATATTTTCCTGGGATACTGCTTGACCTGCTGAGTTACTCCCACACTTTGCATCTTTTTGTGTCAAGTAGTATCTGCAGTTCCTTGTTTTTGCAATTGACCTTCTGTTTTGTTGGGAGGAAGTGCAGATGATAGTTTAAACTGAAGATAGACACATAAAGCAGGAGTAACTCAGCAGGAGAGACAGCATCCCTGGAGAAAAGGAAAAGGTGACAGTTCGGGTCAAAACCCTTCTTCACTCAGAATTTGGAGTCTGAAGAAGGGTGTCGACCCGAAATATCACCTATTCCTTCTCTCCAGAGATGCTGCCTGACCCGCTGAGTTACTGCTCCTTTTTGTGTCTATCTTCTGCTTTGTTGCTTTGCTGCACTAGACCAGTTGGAATGCAACAAACATCAGAGCAAAAGAGTCTTGAATATTACATTTTAGATATCATCTGTTCTCATGTCTTGTTCTATTTTTTTGGATATCCTGTGGGATTAACAAAATTGACTTGAGACTGCTTTCTACGACTGTGAAAACATTAGGGGAAACCTGAGGGGAGTTATTCACTGGAGAAAGTTTAAAAACGCTGCAACCTTTTACACTCAAATGCTCGGCCCTGCCATCACTGGAATGAGGTCTGCACTGAGTCTTCCTTTAACAGACGCAATTTAAAGTGGGAAAATACGAGGTCATAATTTTGGAAATGAACCAGGAATTGGAAATTTGAGACTAAAGGAATAACAGTGAATGTAGAATATATGATGAACTACTTAGTCACAACAGTTTTGAAATTTGTATAACTCTATATAATTTGATAACTATTTAATTCTATAATTATATAACTCTATATGACTATAACTATATAACTCTATATAACTATAATTCTATAAAACTATAACTCTATATAACGATATAACTATATAACTATAATTATATATAACTATAACTATAACTATATAACTTTATAACTATATAACTCTATAACTCTATAACTCTATATAACTATAAATATATAACTATAACTCTATATAACTCTATAACTATATAACTCTATAACTCTATAACTCTATATAACTATAAATATATAACTATAACTCTATATAACTCTATAACTATATAACTCTATAACTCAATAACTATATAACTATAAATCTATATAACTATAACTATAACTACACTATAAAACTATATAACTATTACTCTATAACGTTATAACTATATACTGTAACTCTAAAAACCTATAACTCTATATAACTCTATAACTTTATATATCTCTATAGCTATATGGAGTTGGATACAGCATACAGCATGGAAACAGGACCTTCAACCCAGCTCATCCATGCCGACCAAGATGTCTATCTGAGTCACATTTGCCTGTGTTTGGCCCATATCCTTCTCAACCTTTCCTATCCATGTACCTATTTAAATGTCTTTTAAACAATGTAATTGTTTTTCACCTCTACAGCTTTCTCTACAACTTACAAGAATAAAGAAGCAAATATGGATTTATAGACATGGCTTATACCCACAACCAGAGAACGAAGTGCAGACTTTAGACACCAAGGTCCCTGAAGCAATTTGAACAGATCATTTAGATTCACTGGGACAATGTTTAGAAGGGAAGATTGTGACTACAAGCCTGTTATTTTTGGCCATCACAGGTGCTAATTTAATTCTCATGTGTAAATGCATTTGTGGCAGGAGTTGTGCCAAACACTAGAACTGTAAGGTCATCAGCCATGTGCACCCATCCAGCCATTGCCAGTAGGAAGTGTGAAGAGGAGGCAGATGGTAACATCAATCAGCACGCATTGGTGATTTGATACTAATGCTCCTATTTTAGACATCAAAGTGCCATATAATGCCCTCTCTTAACCCTGCACAGCTGAACACATGCTCAGAAGCAGGACCCTTGATCAGCATTAGGTGCAGGCATTGTTAATTATATAATAAGGTTAGCTACTGTTCCTGGCTGTTGTTATAATCCCTCGAGTGTGTGGCGATTCCTAATGTGCTACTGTAAGTGTTGCAGGTATTTGCAGAGCATGGTAAAAAGGTGGTACAGCTAACTAGAACAAGTATACTGCAGTATATCTGGAGGTTGTGACTGTCGTGGCTGAACAGGTAGAGGTGTGCTTAAGTTGTGAAATATGAGTGTAGGTTTTACAACAATTTAGGGTGTGACATGAGATACAAATGTTGACTGATAGAGACAGCAGGGGTGTGTAATGAGCTGTGGTCCATTGAGTAGCGCCTAAGGTTGATGGTGCTGTTCATGGGTTGTAGTTTTGAAGAAGCATACTCTGAACTTAACCCAGCAATTGAGGACATTGAGCTACTTACAACACTGCATCCCAGGTCCTTAAAGATTGCATTCCAATTCATTAGTCTGATGGTCCTGATCTCCATGACAGGCACTAAGTTTTCAATGCAGCACATGAAGATTGCACATTCCAACACCATGCCATTATTTTCCTCGAAGACAGACACAAAATACTGGAGTAACTCAGCAAGACAGGCAGCATCTCTGGAGAGAAGGAATGGGTGACGTTTCGGGTCAAGACCCTTCTTCAGACTGAAAGTCGCGGAAAAGAGAAATGAGAAATATGGACAATGATGTGGAGAGATACAGAACAAATGAATGAAAGATATGCAAAAAAGTAACAATTATAAAGGAAACAGGCCATTGTTAGCTGTAGCTAGGTGAAAACGAAAGCTGACGTGACTTGGGTGGGGGAGGGATTGAGAGAGAAAGAATGCAGGGGTTACTTGAAGTTAGAGAAATCAATTCAAACCCCTGGGTTGTGATAGACACAAAATGCTGGCGTAAAACATTACCCATTCCTTCTCTTCAGAGATGCTGCCTGTCCCGCTGAGTTACTCCAGCATTTTGTGTCTATCTTCTGTTTAAACCAGCATCTGCAGTTCCTTCCTACACTTTATTTTCCTCGGTCAGTATAACTCCCACCACACCAACTATTTTAACACTGCGGGCTTATTTTTTGTACTTTTTACACTGGCCACTTATGATTTCAATTCCTGACGGAGGCAATCTCAATGTATTGTTGCAAGCAGGCAATATGAAGTTATAGTGATGCTCGATTTTAAAGCAACTGGTGAAAGCAATCCCTCTATCACTTTTCTGGGGTTATGTAATTTAACCAGCTGTGGATAGTTGAAGAGATATGAGACACTGGGAGTAGGTTGACTGATATTATGAAGATTACATGGAAATTTAACAGATATTTTTTTTTAAATTAAAGTAATAATGTTGATGGTTGGAACATGGCTAACCTCCTCTGATTTGAATTTTAGCATTGCAAGATCATCACATCATCTTCAAACAAGTATTCCTGGAACAAAGAGAAGGTTTCATTCCCCGATGAATCACTGCTCCAA
>CM075985.1:18787490-19070353 GCA_038087875.1 Malacoraja senta | reverse complement strand
TAACAACAATGAGAAAAAGTACATGAAAGAAATCCGGAACCTTGTATCATGTTGTCAGAACTACACAGCGAAAGAGTTGGTTGTTGATCAAAGGAAACGAGAGGGTGAACACATCCTGACAACATCAAGATAGACACAAAATGCTGGGGTAACTCAGTAGGACAGGCTGTGGGAGAGACACAAAATGCTGGAGTAACTCAGTCGAGAAGGGTCTCGATCCAAAACGTCACCCATTCCTTCTCTCCACAGATGCTGCCTGTCCCACTGAGTTACTCCAACATAATAATCTTCCTGACAAAATAAATTGTGTACCTGTAGAGATAGAAGCATTAAGCTGCTGACTGTCATTGATATCAACAGCAACTTAACCTGGTCCCTTCACACTGATGCACTGATCAAGCAAACACGTCGGTGTATTTAATCTCTTAGGTATCAGAGAAGATTCCGTACATCCACAGGGATTCTCCCAAACTTCTATAGGTGTGCTAAAGGTATCTTGATATGATGCATCTGGTACGGTAACTGCTTTGTTCTTGAGCAACTAATCCTGCAAAGAGTGGTGAACCAACCAAGTCCATCACAGAGATTCTCCAGAGATGCTGCCTGACCCGCTGAGTAACACCAGCATTTTGTGTCTACCTTTGGTACAAACCAGCATCAGCATTCTTTTGATACCATCCATTCCAACGACGGCTCATCACTTCCTTCCATTCAGCCCATCTTCACAATACATTTCATCAGGAAGGATGGAAACATGCCTTTGCCTGTACTTTCTCAGAAGTTCAAAGAAGTTTGGCATGTAACTGACAAACGTTTACATATGCACTGTAGAAAGTATCCTGATTGGTTGCACCAGGGTCTGTTACAGCAATTCCAAAGCACAGGAATGCAAGAGGTTGCAGAGAGTGGTGAACTCAGTCGAGTCTATCACAGCTCACTCCACCATTGAAAGCTTTCACAAGGTTTGATATGAGTAAACAAAATCTATGAAGGATCCCACAATCTACACCACTCCCTCCGCTCACCTCTACTGTTGGGTTGGAGGTACTGAAGCCTGAAGGCCACACTACCAGGTTCAGGAACATCTACATCCATGCGACAGTTAGGTTCTTGATCCGATCCACACAATTCCAGAGTCATAGAGCTCTATGGCACGGAGACTGGCCCTTCGGGCCACCGTGTCCATGCCGACCAAGTTGGCATACTGAGGAGGTCCCATTGACCTGCAATTGACCCATGGCCCTCTAAATCCTTCCTATCCATGTATCTGCCAAAATATAATTTTTAAAGTTGTGATTCCTATGGCAGCTCATTCCAGATATGGACTGCCCGCTGAATGAGAATGTTGTCCCTGAGGTCCCTCTTAAACCTCTCCTGTCTCATCTTAAACCTATGCCCTCTAGTTGTAGAATCCTGTACTCTGAGAAAAGGACCATGAACATTCACTTTATCTAGGCCTCTCTTCTAGACTCAACAAGGTCACCCCTCAGCCTCCTATACTTCATCCATGCATTTATCACCCCAAAACCTGGTGACCCCAGTTCTAATCATCCCATTTCCAACTCTGTAGATGCCAGTTTCTCAAAACTCTTTCTTATTCAACAGTGACTGTCATCGAGGTGTTAACAGAAAAGACATATTTATTCAAATCCATAATCTCCATTTTTAAATGTCATAAAAATGACAGAAAGTAGAATTGTAAATTCCACTTCTTGATAAGTGGAAAAAAATAATATTTTCCTCAGCGAGAGCTAGAAATTTCTGACCTCTGAATTCTAATGTTACAATAGTGAAAAATTAAAAAAAATTAAAAACTTCCCTGTTGGATTGCAACCCTGTCGTGGTCGGGGAGCTTGTGTGTCTCATTGACCCCAAGAGCTATGCCAGCGGGAGATTCATCTCCTGTTAGGGTCTCCCATGCCGGACAGGTCGAAGGGTAGAGGCGAGACGAAGAGCGATCCACTGGTCCTCCAGGTTGGAGGTTGAGCACAGGGCTAACAACCCTGTCTCGTAAAACAAATATGTTACAGAAACAGCAACTGAAGGAATCAACACTACTGAGTGGAGGACCTTCGTTGCTGCCCTACATGCCAGGAGGCATAATAGGCAGTAAGTAAGTAGGTAAGTAAATAGTGAAAAAGACTGGCTTGTTCGATATATTCTTCAGTCTATCAGTCCAATATTAATCTGAGGGAGAGGAATAAAATCGAGTAAAATTACATTACTATGTATGAATTCTGTATTGAATTAATTTGACCTATTTTAATTGCAACATTCATTTGTTTAAAATAAATGGGTCATTGCCTCTGTTGGCTTTGCGAAGTAATATCACACAGAGGTAGAGTTTTTCTTTACCGATATCAATTAGTGCAAATTCATCCAGCAGTCTTTTGTCCATTTTTTTACTTCTACCCACGTGGTTGATAACTGGCCCAATTCACTGTTCAATAGCTTGTGAAAAACAATCAAAGTTAGAAAGGAATATAGATGTCATAAGAGTTAAAATTATGAAATTACGCCTTTCTTTGGTTTGTATTGCAACTCATGAAGCTTTACATGAAGATGTACAGGTTTGTTTCAACTATTTATTTCAAAGCATAAATTAGTAAGCAGCTGTCACAGATTTCCAGGCATTCATCGAACCCACTCAGCCCACTTCTATGGTCCTGCTGAAGAGGCAGTCTGAACGTAACTTTGGAGGCAATATATTGACCAATCAGTCAGCAATTAATCAACAGTGGCCGTTAAATCTTCAGTCCTTTTTAGCAGCTTAAACTACATTTTAAAATAATCAGAACATATCAATCTTAAGACCATTTAACACTCTTGAGAACTTTCAAATCATTTGTGATAATTTCTCAAAAATTTGTAAGTGGTATTCCCTAATTTATTTTACTAGTTTATAAATGAAAATATTTAAATTTGTATTTTGAATGAAAATATTCTAATTTTTAGTTTGGTTTAGTTTAGAGATACAGCACGGAAACTGGCCCTACGGCCCATCGAGCGCACCGACTAGCGATCCCCACACACTAACACTACCCTACACACAGTGCGGACAATTTTTACATTTATATATTCATACCAAAGCAATTAACCTACAAACCTGTACATCTTTGGAGTGTAGGAGAAAACCGAAAATCTCAGAGGAAACCCACACAGGTCACGGGGAGAACGTACAAACACCGTACAGACAAGCACCTGTAGTCAGGATCGAACCCGGAACTGGCGCTGTAAAGCTGTAGCTCTACTGCTGCACCAGTGTGCCCCTTAAAATAATTTAATTTAAAAAATATTTAGTTCCAGGTATCTCTCAGAATTGAACTTGATTTGTAAATAAATGCAGTTCCTCAATTCGTTTCTCACATTTGAATTAGGTCATTGCAATTCATATAACTATATTACAAAGAGGAAAATGAATTTGGACCAATCTCGTGAGTCCGAAGACCAATCTAGTGAGGAAAGTCCTGGGGAACACAAAGGGAGTTGTCGCACAGCAACTGGCTGAATGCAGGTGACACTGTCTCTGTTTCTGGTTCTTGTCCCTGTCTGTCAGCAGGAGCAAGTCAGGTCACAGTAACACTTGCCCAGATCACTCAGTGACTCACAAACTAAACCCAAGCACAACTTATAGCTTAAATCAATGCAATGTCATTTCAAGCAATTTTATCGGTGAAAATCTCTCATACCTGAGAAATTAAATTATTACAAATTCATTGGGAAAAAAAGAACTTGACTTTACATTATAGCATACCTCTTGTCAGAGAGATCATTTATTTTGTATGTTGGCAATCAATGGAATTTCATTCATTCGATGAAGATTTTGCCATTTTGCAAAAACAGAACAGTCTGCGCTCAGCAAGGCTCCACAGTACTGCTTCGAGAGTTGCCCGCGTACAACCACTGACAAGCTGGTAAAAAGATGCGTCTTTTCTCCATTGATCACACATGCTTGCACTGCATGAGCAGTGATTCATGATTAGACTCAGGCAACCTTTGAAAACCTGCCTCTTACGAGCTTCCATATGAATGTGTTGGGTTACAATCCATTTAGAATGAGCATCAATAAGGACAAGAAGAGTGTCATTGCCTTTGTTACAAACTTTGATGTGGACTCTTTCAAATCACCACCCTACCTGTTTATGTTCTCATTCTACACTTTTGACAACCTGCACATCTAAACACTAAATCTATTGATAGATGACCAGAATGTAAACCTTCCGGTAATGACGTTTATAAACGTAGAAGTGTACAGCACTTGAACAGGCCTTCGGCCCACGATGTCCATGCCGAACATGAGGTCAAGCTAAATTAAACTCCTCTGCCTGGACGTGATCCATATCCCTCCATATACTTGTGCCCATCTAACAGCCACAACCGCTACTATTAGCCTTCACCACCACCCGGGATGGGTGCATGTTCCAGGGACCAATCACTGTATAAAAAACGTCACACACATCTCCTTTAAACTTGGTCCATCTCACCTGAAAGCTATGACCTCTAGTCCTTGACCATTCCACGCTGGGAAAAAGATTATAACTATCTTTGATACACTTCTATCGGTCTCCCCTCAACCTTTGACGTTCCAGAGAAAACAATCCAAGTTTGCCCAACCTTTCCTTATAGGTAATACCTTCAGATCCAGGCAGCAAGTCATGTCAAGTGAGTTTATTGTCATGTGTCCCTGGTAGGACAATGAAATTCTTGCTTTGCTTGAGCACAACAGAACATAGTAGGCATTTACTACAAGGCATTCTATAAATATATACACAATGGTCAATATACTGATAAAGTGCAAATAACAGTATTGGCTAGTAAAGTTCAGTGTTATGTCCGAGCCAGGTTTAATAGCCTGATGGCTGTGGGGAAGTAGCTGTTCCTGAACCTGGTCGTTGCAGTCTTCAGGCTCCTGTACCTTCTACCTGAAGGTAGTAGGGAGATAAGTGTGTGGCCAGGATGGTGTGGGTCCTTGATGATGCTACCAGCCTTTTTGAGGCAGCGACTGTGGTAGATCCCCTCGATGGAACGGAGGTCAGAGCCGATGATGGACTGGGCAGTGTTTACTACTTTTTGTAGTCTTTTCCTCTCCAGGGCACTCAAGTTGCCGAACCAAGCCACGATGCAACCGGTCAGCATGCTCTCTACTGTGCACCTGTAGAAGTTAGAGAGAGTCCTCCTTGACAAACCGACTCTCCGTAATCTTCTCAGGAAGTAGAGGCGCTGATGTGCTTTCTTAATAATGGCATCATTGTTCTCGGACCAGGAAAGATCTTCAGAGATGTGCACGCCCAGGAATTTGAAGCTCTTGACCCTTTCAACCATCGACCCGTTGATATAAACGGGACTGTGGGTCCCCATCCTACTCCTTCCAAAGTCCACAATCAGTTCCTTGGTTTTGCTGGTGTTGAGGGCCAGGTTGTTGTGCTGGCACCATATGGACAGTTGCTCGATCTCTCTTCTGTACTCTGACTCATCCCCATCAGTGATACGTCCCACAACAGTGCTGTCATCAGCGAACTTGATGATGGAGTTCGCACTATGTCTGGCTACGCAGTCATGAGTATAGAGTGAGTACAGCAGGGGACTGAGCACGCAGCCTTGAGGTGCTCCCGTGCTAATTGTTATAGAGTCTGACACATTTCCACCAATACGAACAGACTGTGGTCTGAGTGTGAGGAAGTTGAGGATCCAATTGCAGAGGGATGCGCAGAGACCCAGTTCTGCGAGTTTGGTAACCAGCTTGGAGGGGATGGTTGTGTTAAATGCCGAGCTGTAATCGATGAATAACAGCCTGACATATGAGTTTTTGTTGTCCAAGTGGTCCAGAGCGGAGTGGAGGGCCAGCGAGATCGCATCCACCGTTGATCTGTTGTGGCGGTAAGCGAACTGCAGTGGGTCCAGGTTTTTGTCGAGGTAGGAGTTGATCTGCGTCATGATCAACCTCTCAAAGCACTTCATCACCACAGGCGTTAGTGCCACAGGTCGATAGTCATTGAGGCACGTCACCTTACTCTTCTTGGGCACTGGTATAATTGATGCCCTTTTGAAGCAGGTGGGGACCTCAGACCTCAGAAGTGAGAGGTTGAAAATGTCCGTAAAAACTCCAGCCAGTTGGTCCGCACAGGTTTTTAGAACGCGACCAGGTATACCATCAGGTCCAGGCGCTTTTCGAGGGTTCACCCCTCTGAAGGATTTCCTGACGTCAGCCTCTGTGACTGAGACTGAAATACCATCACAGCGAATGGGGGCTCGGCAAGGCACATCGGTGTTCTCCCTATCAAAGCGTGCGTAAAACGCATTGAGCTCATCAGGGAGTGATGTTTCGCCGACATTCGAGCTGCCTCCTGATTTCGCCTTGTAAGAGGTGATTGCATTCAGGCCCTGCCACAGCCGCCGAACATCAGTCTCTTCCTCCAGTTTGGAGCAGAAGTCCCTTTTGGCCTTTTTGATGGCCTTACCAAGGTCGTATCTGGACTCCTTGTAGGCCACTGTATCCTTGTAGGCCACTGTAAACCACTTCCGCACCCTCTCCAAAGCCACCTTATCCTTACTGTAATGAGGCAACCAGACTGCATGCAATACTCCAAATGCAGCCTAACCCAAATCTATAAATATACTGCATGAATTCCTGACTCGCATACTCAATGCCCCAACCAATGAAGGCAAGAATACCATATGCCTTCTTTACCACTATCTCCTGTACATGTTGCCACTTTCAGGAGGCTAAAGACCTGGACCTTAAAATCCCTCTGTATATCAATGCTGTTAAGGGGCTTGACATTAACTGCATACCATCCCCTTACATTTAACCTCCCAAAGTGCAAAACTTCACACTTGCTCCAGCTGCCATTCCTCCGACTATTTTCACAGCTGATCTATATCCCACTGCATACTCTAACTGCCCTCCTCACTGTATGCAACTCCACCAATTATGGTGTTGTCTACAAACTTACTATACAACCCATCTGCATTTACACATTGACCTCCAATTTCAGGTAGTCCCTGCTTTCTCCTTCTTTCCCCTCCCCTTCCCAGCTCTCCCACAGCCCACTGTCTCCGCCTCTTCCCTTCTTCTTCCCGCCTGCCCCCCACCCCCACATCAGTCTGAAAAAGGGTCTTGACCCGAAACGTCGCCTATTTCCTTCGCTCCATAGATGCTGCCTCACCCGCTGTGTTTCTCCAGCATTCTTGTCTACCTTCGATTTTCCAGCATCTGCAGTTGCTTCTTATACATTTACACCCATGTTATTTATATATCTCACAAATAACAGAGGTCCCTGTACAGATATCTGTGAAACTCCACTGGCCACACAATAACACCTTTTGAACATAACTATCTGTTTATGAATAAGCCAGTTTTGAATCCAACAACCAAGTCACCGTGGATCCAATGCAATTTAACCTTCTAAATCAGTCTACCATGAGAGAGTTTATCAAATTCCTTCCTAAAATCCATGTAGACAACATCCATTGTGCTGCTCGCATTGATCATTTAGTCACCCCCTCAAAAAGCAAAATCAAGTTAATTAGATATGGCCTCTATCGGACAAAGCCACGCTGACTGTTCCTACTTAGCCTATACTTTTACAAGTACATCACATTTGGAATGTGAACTTTGTCTTCCATGGTAATAATGGTGATGTGAACATTTTTCTGGTTAAGTTCACAGTGGTCCATATCATATTGTCCATTGTCAAGTGGAAAATGTCCTGTGGTGATCCATCACCACATTATAACTCTACAAGTACTGGCTTGTGCATGTTTGTGGCAAGGAAGTGTTGACGCTATTTGTCTACATTTAATTCAGCATACACACAAGAAATTCTAACTTTGTGAAGAGTTTGTCTCTTGCTCATTCTGCACTGTCAGTATGGGAACTGCTCATTATTGATGGTCTGATTGAGGGTCAATTTATCATCATAATTTAATCTATCCATCTTGTTTGCCTTGGGTACTATCATAATTGGAGTTGCCCATTGATTTAGAGTCATTTGGCTGGACTCCATTCTTCTCTAGCTTGTCTAATTCTTCTTCTACTTGACTTGTAAATGAATATGACCAAGAGTCAAGAGACTACTCATTTATCCTTATACTTGATGAGATATGTGCCCTGTGTTCTTCATTGGAACACGGCACAGTGGGGCTGCGTTAGAATTGCTGCCTTGCAGCGCCAAAGACCCGGGTTCAATACTGACTATGTGTGCTGTCTGTAGGGAATTTGTCCATTCTCCCTGTAATCTGCGTGAGGTTTATCTCGGAAGCTCCAGCTTCCTCCCACACTCCAAAGACGTGCAGGTTTGTCAGTTAATTGGCTTAGTATAAAATGTATATTGTCCCTGGTGTGTGTAGGATAATGTTAGTGTGTGGGGATCACTGACCAGCACGGACTTAGTGGGCCAAAGGGCCTGTTTCCACATTGTACCTCTAAACGAAACTAAACTAAACAATGCATAACTACCCATATTTATGCAACAGCATTTGCAAATGCTGTTGCAGAGGAACTGAATGGACACTAATGCTTCCATAACAAATCTGCATGCATCTCACTTTAGTATCCTTAGCCAATCTTCACACAGTAATGGGGCTCATTCTCGAAAGTCAGCAACGTCTGTTGGCAATTTTAATCATTGGCTATTGTAACACATGATGCATTATATTTGACCTTGTACTTTTGGCACTTCAAAGATAAATAAACACAATTTACTGGAAAAACTCAGCAAGCCAAATAGTATCAACTGCTGCAATGTTTGCGTGGAATTCTCTGTTTCTTATTTCAGATTTCCAGTATCTACATTTTTTATTTTTACCATTGGTACATCAGAGTATGTCCTGGAAGTAAATATACTTTTTAACCAGAGGAAGACACCCACATTTCCTTTTGTAGGTATCAATGCTCATACTAAAATAATCTATTGCTGTACCTCTATTCGCCTCTTCTGAACGTTTGTATATCTTTACCACAATCTTATAGATTTGAAACTGTGATATCATGCATACGAATATTCCAGCCATTTATTGTTACAAGTTTGCATGCGTACACACACACACACATGCTTTATTTATATATTTACACACAGATATTACACATCCTCAGCATCACAGATTAATAGGTAATCTGTTTCAGTAGCTTTGGGGAAAAAAATTAATGAGTGCAAAATACCACAAAAGTTTTGTTGAGCAAAAGCACTTAGTCTGTGGTCTGACATTTCATATGTAGAGCAGTATCCTTAGCTTTGAACTTGTGCAGCATGGATAATTTGACTTAGAAGGGAATCTTTGTAGCTACAGACCCATCTCTCTGAGCTTATAGGTGACGCTAGCATATGTGCCAAGAAATCACTTTGAATTGAGCCACGTTCCCTTGAAGATACCAGTAAAAAGATGAAGTCTGGGGGTGAATATTATATTTAGCTAACCGGAACAACATGGGAGGCAATATAAGTAGAAGAAATTGCAGATGCTGGGTTACAAAAAGGAACAAAGTGCTGGAGTAACTCAGCGGGTCAGGCAGCATCTCTGGAGAACATGTTTTGGGTCGGGACACTTCTCCAGGCTGGGAGGCAATACTTGCTCACAAGTGCTGGTTCTATCTCGACCCAAAACGTTACCAATTCTTTTTCTCCAGAGATGCTGCCTGACCCGCTGAGTTACTCCAGCTTTTTGTGTTTATCGCCAGTGGGATACTGCTCACTGGGACTGGTGCAATAATTTATGTACAAAACAGTGCAACAGGGCACATCAAAACTGATATCAGCTTAATGAGTAGTATGCAAAATTCCACAACACTGTGTCTGTGGCTATTGCCACCAGTCCTTTTCCCATATTGCTCCAACAGATATAAATGAAGACACCACTGTGCTCTACGGTAACAGTCAGGTCCTCGTAAATTGCAACTGGTAAACATACTAGGAATGACATTTGCACTGCTTAGCTGGCCTGAATTCCACAAACCATTCGGGAGTCAAGCAGAGATACTTCTATGGCTAAAAAGATGTCCACGATCAGTGCTATGTATTGGAGATGTTTGGCAATGTGCTGAACCAGCAGTCAATGGAGTACCCTTGCAGGAATTACCCAGCTACTAACTGGCACAGAGGGCTTTGAGCTGCACTCAATCACATGGCAGGTGCCACTATTTTCTCTGCAAATGGAAAGTGGAAGAAATGTCCTGCTGTGAGTGAGAATCAGATAACCAATGGATGCTCACACAGATGCAGGTTCATTGAAACCTTACAACCCAAGAAGAGGTATTCATCCCATCATTTCAGTTGCAGCCAACAATGAGATTCCCACATTTATCCCATTTTCCTGCATTATGCCCATAGCATAATGCAGGAAAATAAGTGTCCAGACCCGAATCGTCGCCTATCCATTCCCTCCACAGATGTCGCCTGACCCACTGAAATCCTCCAGCACTTTGTGTTTGGCTTTTATTATTCATAGCCATCTAATCTTTCAATCAATTACTTTAAATCTATGCTTCCTGACTTTTGACTACAGAGTTTGGCTACAGAGTTTAGTTTAGTTTAGTTTAAATTTAGTCATACAGTATGGAAACAGACTCTTCGGACTACTGAGCCCACGCCGACCAGCGATCACTCATACATTAGTTCTATCCTACTTACTAGGAACAATTTTATTTTTTACAAAAGCCATTAACCTGCACGTCTTTAGAATGTGGGAGGAAACCAGAGCACCCGAACAAATCCCATGCAGTCACAGGGATAATATACAAACTCCGTACAGACAGCACGCATATTCAGCATCGAACCCTAGTCTGTCGAGCTGTAAGGCAGCAAATCTACTACTGTGCTACTGTGCCACCCCTACCAAGGGACATATGTAAAATAAGTTAATCTGTCCAGGCTTCTCGTAATTTTTATACACATTAATTAAATCTCCTCTTAACCTCCAGTTCCCAGTCTATTTCAATATTCCTTTTAGTTGATATTTTCTGTTCTTTATAACATCCTCATAAATCTCTTCTGCAGCCTCTGCAGAGCAATTATGTCTCTCCTGTAATTATGACTAGATCTGTACACGTTACTCAAACTGTGTCTAAATAGTATTGTGCTGCTTTTCATGCTACTTCTGCAACAAGAATTGCATTGCTAAATTCAGCATTCTTTTTGGTAGCTCCAAGTGTGTTTAGAATTCTGAGCCTAGTAAGGGGGAGTTTTTGATTTGAAAATGTGTCCGTTGTAACATTTTGATAGCTGCTTTTCAAATGCAATGCAAATAACTAGGCAAATAGAGACATAAATGCAAGAACCTGGGTTTAACAACAATACTTAATATGATTCTTTCGTGCAGTAAATAGATAAAGGACATTTTTAGGTCACCATGGATCATCTGTGCCAGGATATAGACAGACCTAGTTGTAACAAAGGAATTGCAGATGCTGGTTTACACAAAAGGACACAAAGTGCTGGAGTAACTCAACAGGTCTCCAGCACTTTGTGTCCCTTTGTGTAAGCCAGCATCTACAGTTCCTTGCTGCTACTAATGTCTTTATACTGGCACAGGTCTGAAGAAGTCACCTATTTATGTACTCCAAAGATGCTGCCTGACGCATTGAGTTATGGGGCTATCCCACTGTACGAGCTAATTCAAGAGTTCTCCCGAGTTTCCCCTGATTCGAACTCAGAGAATTACGGTAATAGCCGCTCGTAGGTACTCGGGGCTCTCGTGGACATTTTTCAACATGTTGAAAAATCTTCACGAGGCTTCCCGAGCTTACCACGTTTCCCGAGTACCTGCCGTTAGCGTTACGAGCCGCTAAGAGACATCCCGAGCTCCGACGTACCCGCTCCGTACATTCTACGTGCTCACCACGAGTTTGATTTTTTTAAAACTCGGGAGAGCTCTTGAATTAGCTTGTACAGTGGGACAGCCCCATTACTCCAGCACTTTGTGTCCTTTTTTAAAATATAGATCAAGGAACATTTCCCTGCTATACTTTGGAAATCAAATTCCTTGGGGTACACATCTCTGAGGATCTGTCCTGGTCCCTCAACACCGCCAAACTGATTAAAAAGGTGCAGCACGCCTCTACTTTCTGAGGAGGCTTAAGAAAGCTCACCTGTCCCCTCAGATCCTGTCCAACTTCTACCGCTGTACCATAGAAAGCATCCTGACCACCTGCTTCACGGTGTGGTACAGCGGCTGCACCACAGCTGACAGGAAGGCACTGCAACGGGTGGTGAAAACGGCCCATCGCATCATCGGTGCCCCGCTCCCTGCCATGGCTGTCCTTCACCGCACACGGGGTCTGAGACGGGCTGGCAAAATCATTAAGGACCCCTCACACCCCAACCATGGACTGTTTGCCCTCCTCCCATCAGGGAGGCGGTACAGGAGCCTCAGTTCTAGCACCAGCAGGCTAAGGAACAGCTTCTTCCCTAATACCATTACCCTGCTGAACTCACAGGCCCGGCGCTAGCCCACCCCCCCCTTCTCATCAGTATTATTTATAGTTTATATAATTTATAGTTAAGCTCTTATTCACGAGAATATAGCACATGTCAATCTTTTGCACCTTAACAACTATCTGTATATATGTATATGCCTATGTACATACACCAATATATCCTCATTTGTATATATTGTCTTAATCAGCACTTTACTACTTTGCACGCTGGTTAGATGCAAAACTGCATTTCATTGTACTGTACTTGTACTATGTGCAATGACAATAAAGTTGAATCTAATTTAAGCTAATCTAATCTAAAGGCCTCCAATCTAGTTTGCTGGGAAAAAAAACGATTTTGCTGCAGTTCAGAAGAACTCCAATGCCTACATTTGAAAAATACTGCACATTCATTGCAGATGCTCAACTAGGATTTTAAATGCCAGCAGTCGATTTATTTTTAAACACATTTTATATCTGGAATGAGGAAGCAGCTGTTCTTGACAAAGTAACTGTGCTGTTGCTGTGAAATTCTGCCACCATCACCTGTTCAGCTGTTACCAGAACATCTCAGCCCAGAATCTCAACAACATAGCATGGTTTCTGTCATGTTAAAATATTTTGTTTTAGAGTACAATTGAGAGCTGAAAACAATCTAGAGCTTAAAACATGCATTCAGGCTTTGGACTGTTCATTTCACAATCACAATCACAATAATACTTTATTAGCCAAGTACATTTAGCAACATACGAGGAATTTCATTTACCAAGTCAGTCATATAAATAAAAAGCAACAGAACACATAAAACACATTTTTAATATAAACATCCACCACGGTGACTCCTCCACGTTCCTCACTGTGATGGAAGTCGGAAAAAAAAGTTAAATCTCTCCCCTTGTTTGCTCTCCCGCGGTCGGGGGCCTCGAGCCCTCCGTTGACGGGGCGATCTTGACCATCAGTGGATAATCTTTAAAGACACTAAACATGCAGTGATGTCCATTACAGTTACAGTTTCAGTTTAGTTTATTGTCACGTGTACCAAGGTACAGTGAAAGGCTTTTGTTGCATGCTAACCATTCAGCAGAAAGACAATACATGATTACATTCGAGCCATTTACAGTGTATAGATACACGATAAAGGAATAACGTTTAGTGCAAGGTAAAGCCAGCAAAGTCCGATCAAGGATAGTCCGAGGGTCACCAATGAGATAGATAGTAGTTCAGCACTGCTCTCTGGTTGTGGTAGGATGAATCAGTTGCCTCATAACAGCTGGGAAGATACTGTTCCTGAATTATTATGCACCATTTACGTATTTAATGCAACATTTCCACATTGAATGGCAGGTGAACAAGTTTGTGACATTAGAGGCTCATGGAGTGGAATGAATATTGATTTCTCTAAATTCAAGTTCCTTCTCTCTCCATCCCTCCCCCACCCAAATCGCACCAGCTTCTCGTATTCAGCCAGCAAATGGCTAACAATGGCCTGTATCCTTTATCATTGCTACTTTTTTGCATATCTTTCATTCATTTCTTTATCTCTCAACATCATCATCTCTGTCTCTCATTTCCCTTTTCCCTGACTAGTCTGAAGAAGAGTTGTGACCCGAATCGTCACCCATTCCTTCTCTCCAGAGATGCTGCCTGTCCCGCTGAGTTGCTCCAGTATTTTGTGTCTATCTTTAGAGGCTCTAAGGGCAGGCTTGTTAATGTATGTAATAGAGTGATAAATTTCACCCATATCTTTCTTGGGGAGTCCATTTTAGCAGACACCAACCGAGTCAGTTGAGCTGTGTGGCTGGAATAAAAGGTAGACAAAAGTGCTGGAGAAACTCAGCGGGTGCAGCAGCATCTATGGAGCGAAGGAAATAGGCAACGTTTCGGGCCGAACCCTTCTTCAGAATAAAGTTCTGATTGGTTTCTTTTAGGCTGGGGCCAGGGAGAGGCCTTGAGCATCTATATTATCCACCTCCACCCCTGCATTCTCCAAGTGATCTGCCTTGGAACGGTCAACCATCTCACTATTTATATCAGCGCTTGCAATTGCAAGCCACCGTTTCAAGTCATCCATTCATAAAGAGACTAGTTTGCGGTTCACATGTTCCTTCTGAAATTGCTCATGGACAAGATGCACAACCTTGCTAAAGACACTAAGCAGCTTCCATGAATGGCATTCCCCGCAGCACTGGAATAATCAGGAACAATTTCCATTGGCATTTTAGGGCAATTTAAAAAAAAATCTAACCGCACTTTTCTCTTTGGTTAGATTTAAATGCTAAGAAGGGCAAGTCATTGCACGACTGGAAAACTTGATGTAGAAAACAAAGTGTCAGAGTAACTCAGCGGATCTGGCAGCATTTCCAAATGTGTCTCCGGATGTGGATAGTGACGTTTCAGGAGAACAGCAGCAATCACAGCAGTGAGAAAGGGTCTCACAAGACTCCCATTGGAGAGAGGAGAACTTCTTCAAAGTAGGCACACCTTGTGTCTACATTTTGCTACTCCACTGAAAATATTTCTCAAGGAACTGCAGATGCTGGCATCTTAAGTAGAGCAGAAAGTGCTGGAATAATTCAGCATCTGAATTCTCTGAGTGCTGGAGTAAGTCAAAAGTCTGAAGAAGGTTCCCGATCTGAAACGTTACCTCGTTATTCGTGTTCTCCAAAGATGCTGCCTGACCCGCAGAGTTACTCCAGAACTTTATGTTCCACGCAAGTTTCCAGCATCTGCTGTTCCTTGTGTCTATTGAAAACCTGGCGTGCCAGTTGCTGCTGGATTAATAAAATGGTAGTCTTTGGATGTGTTTTAATTAACAATTTAATAGGTAGAATCAAAGATTGAAAAATAATTTTCGTTCGAGACATGAATGTCACTGGCAGCTCAGGAGATGTTTCATGCTGAGATCCATCACAGTGAAGGTGAATAAACGCTGTCAGATGTTGCACATTGCCACTTGAGCTACAGATAGAGAATGCTGGTTTCACAGTCTTAGGAAGTGTCTCGACCCGAAACGTAACCTATTCCTTCTCTCCAGAGATGCTGCCTGTCCACATAGTTACTCCGGTATTTTTGTGTCTATCTTCGATTTAAACCAGCATCTGCAGTTCTTTCCTACATGCTGGTTTCACGTTGTTTATCTCAGCAATTACAGGAATACATGTTTATGTGTTTTTTGTTTTGTTGTGATTCTATGCATTGTAAGGTGTCCTTGGGTTTTAGAAAGGCGCCAGTAAATAAATAAAATAAAAATAAAATAAAAAAATGTTGCACCTAGTGTCTTATCACCAACCTACCCTCCCCCTCATACCCACCCAACAACCATGCACCTTTGCCTCAAGCCATTAACAAGTCAACAGCTTAAAAACTAGTAACAGTGAAACCTTTTAAAAATCATGGTGTCTTTGGTGCCCTTTATACTGTTCCATTTCATAACTTGGAACATATTTCCAAGTTCATGAAACCATTCTGTGTAATATAATCCCAAAACTCAGTAGTAGCTTTTAAAATTTAAACCACCCCTTTAAAATGTTAGTTTGCAGAGGTAAACATATTTTGGCATTAAGTTACCCTGGTTACCACATAATCATTGTTTGTGTCAATGTGCTACTATGTTATTTTGTGCAGATAAGGATGTAATGCCATAATTGTTATTCTAGAATTTCAAGCAAAAGGGAGGAAGAATTCCTCAGAGTACAATATTTGGCAACATTGTAAATTTGTGAACATTTCTCCCTTTTCTCTAGAGAAATTGTAAAATAAGATTTAAAACATACAATCCGACTTCTGCTTAACATTTCAAAACAAGGAATCGCTGCTGTTGGCACATGTACTAACTAAAACACTTTGGGATACATTGTCTTATAAATATACCACGTTGCCTGGGTTGCTGGATTAATAGTCTGATAGAAAATAATCAAATTTGGTGACTCTAAATGTTAACATTGTGCTCTGCAGTAATAAAAAAAATTGAAATTCAAATATTCAAAGAGATACAGGACACACCTCCAAAAATTCAGAGACAGTTTCTTCCCAGCTGTTATCAGGCAACTGAACCATCCTGTCAACAACCAGATTGGTCCTGAGCAGTAGCGCTGGAGACCCTTTGACTGTCTTTAATCGGACGTTACTGGACTTTATCTGGCACTAAACGTTATTCCCTTTATTGTGTATCTGTACACTATGGACAGCTTGACTGTAATCATGTATAGTCTTTCAGCTGACTGGTTAGCACGCAACAAAAGCCATTCACTGTACCTCGGTACACATGACAATAAATTAAACTAAACATATTACAGGTGTAAATGTTATAATTTAATTACGAATGGCCATGATGTACATGCAAGGGCTTCAGGCATTGTAAAGCCATGATGAAATATGACAAATATTTCAGCACACAATGGTACACATGTCAAAGTGAGTACCAAAGTATTAGACACTATTTGAATTACAGCAACATATGGGGAGGTGGGGGAAGAGAAAAACCAAGATCAAGATTAAATGTCTGGGTATAGCTTTAAGGTGAAAGGGGCAAAGTTTAAAATAGATGAATGGGACAAGTTGTTCTTTTTTACACTGAGGTGGTGGGTGCCTGGAATGCTCTGCCATGGGTGGTGGTAGAGGCAGATACAATAGAGGTGTTTAAGATGACGGTTTTTAGTTAGGCACATGGGTATGCAGGGAATGGAGGGGTATGGATTAAGTGTGGATAGATGAGATTAGTTTATCCTGGCATTGTGAACTGAAGCTGTACTTCTATCGACGTTCTATCTTCTAAGCGCTCAAATCATGAATTAATTCAACAGTCTTTGATATCGAGACTAATGACCTGATGGGATTCTACACCATTCCACTGAGGAATTCCCTGTCTCAACCAGTAACAATCGCACCTGATGTAGGATCAGAAAATGTATTCATTTCAATGGGGAACACCAGGATGCAGAGGATAGAGGAGGATAGACAATTCAATGAAAATATGATTTTGCTTTAATATTTTAATGAACTTTCCTTTCATTTTTTAAAAATCTTTGTAGTTTTTTTACTTTTAATCATTTGGATAAACTTTTATAGTTTTAAATGACAGGAACTTATGAAAACTTTAAAATTGTTTCATAGCTTTGACATAAGGCAAAGTTCAATCCTAATCATTCCCTCTGTGAAAGGTGACCAGACATTTCCCAGGGATTTGTGCCCTAAGACTGTTCTGAAGAAGGGTCTCGACCCATAAACGTCACCTGCTCCTTTTTTCCGGAGATGCTGCCTGACCCGCTGAGTTACTCCAGCTTTTTGTGTCTGTCTTCGGTTTAAACCAGCATCTGCAGTTCCTTCCTACACTGTTCCGACCATGAATGACCATTGAGGTCTCGCTATTCCTTGCCAATTGCCTCTGGGACAATGGAGTTAGGAGAGAGAGAAAGATCAGCCACGATTGAATTGCAGAGTAGACTTGATAAGCTGAATGGCCTAATTCTACTCCTATTCCTTATGGCCTGATGGGACATAAATCCGTCACAAGAGTTACCACCATATGCCTCTCCCAGCTAAATGGTGATGTGGGGAAAGCATTGATGGTGATCTTTGGTGGTCAGTCAGATCCTGGAAGATCCGGCTCAGTGTATCAGGCCATTTACAGGGTAATGTTAGGTATTGAAACTAATGATTCGGTAATGCCATTCAAGAAAGGTTTTGCATCTCCTTATCATTGTGCTGTTTACTCTGTAAGCTTTCATGTTTCCAGGAATTAGCACCCTGGTGTATATGACAATATACTAATCTAATCAAATCATGCTCATTTACAATACGTAGATGACTTCTAACTCTTCTGAACTGCTAAAGAACAATAAATACTGCCTTGTCAATATTTTTATGAATAATAGGAAATATCAGAATATATTTATCTTCGGTCTAGCATGCATCCAACTTTTGTTATCCATTCTTTGTTAGACATGCAAAAGGAACCCATATAAATTAAGCTTATAAATTATATATCTCCTGTGGATGTTTGCACAGCTGCTCACCAGTTGAATATAATTGTAATGTTTAGCTTATAACATAACCAGTCTATTAACAATATAGAACCTATAAAACTACAGGGTCATTAATTTTATTAAGGTGGCATAGCTGGTAGAGCTGCTGCCTCATAGCGTCAGAGACCCGTGCCCAATCCTGACCTCTGGTTCTGTCTGTGTAGAGTTTGCATGTGCTCAGTGCCCACATGGGTTTCCTCCAGTTGTAGGTTAATTGGCCTTTATTAATTGCAGGGAGTGGGGAGAAGGCGGAACAACATAGAGCTAGTGTGAATGGATCAATGGTCGGCATGGACTCGGTGGACCATAGGGCCTGTTTCCATGCTGTATCTCTAAACTAGTCCACAGATACAATAGATAATGTAACCCATCTGTTTACTGTTCGCATTAGAAAATAATTATCCATCTTCCTCAAATAAAACGTTTATAGAAATGAAGATTGTTGCCCATACTTGATCCTCAATAATACATGTGAATCTCAGGATGGCTCTTCATCCCTACCTAATCTGACAACAACATCTCAATGCTATCAAAGCTCACAATACCTTATTTTCTCTAACTGTTGAGATCCAGATAGCTGTCTGTGCATGCAGTCAGTCTCTCAAAACACAGCTTGAGCTCCAAGTAGGAACAAATACATGCATAAACACAGTTTATAGTTTGGGATGGGATGATATCCATGACGGGTGTTCATAAGGCAGTGATGGCCTGCACACTGAGTCCCTGGGATTGCCATTGAAGATATAGCAGAGGACCGAAAGAAAGCCTAGACATTCTTTAAACGCCTGCCTTCATTTTTAATCAGTTCTAATCTCATTTAGAGCATTGTCGAGGAGAAAGCCACCGACAGTATTTACATG
The DNA here is from genome assembly GCA_038087875.1 of Malacoraja senta. Taxonomy (NCBI): domain Eukaryota; kingdom Metazoa; phylum Chordata; class Chondrichthyes; order Rajiformes; family Rajidae; genus Malacoraja; species Malacoraja senta. Next base: position 19,051,061 of record CM075985.1, on the reverse strand, counting down.
GTACACAAAAATGCTGGAGAAACTCAGCGGGTGCAGCAGCATCTATGGAGCGAAGGAAATAGGTAACGTTTCGGGCCGAAACCCTTCTTCAGACTGATAGGGGGTGGGGAGAAGAAAGGAAAAAAGGAAAAAGGCGGAGGAGGAGCCCGAGGGCTGGGGGAGGGGAGGAGACAGCCAGATGGCTGATGAAGGGGAGGGGACAGCAAGGGCTAGCAGAATTGGGAGAATTCAATGTTCAGGCCACCAGGATGTAGACTGCCCAAGCGGAATATGAGGTGCATTTCCTCCAATTTACGGTGTTGCTCGCTGTGGCCATGGAGGAGACCCAGGACAGAGAGGTCAGATACGGAATGGGAGGGGGAGTTGAAGTGCTGAGCCACCGGGAGTTCAGGTTGGTTATTGCGGACCGACCGGAGGTGTTCGGCGAAACGATCGCCAAGCCTCCGCTTGGTCTCACCGATGTAGATCAGCTGGCATCTAGAGCAGCGAATGCAATAGATGAGGTTGGAGGAGATGCAGGTGAACCTCTGTCGCACCTGGAACGACTGCTTGGGTCCTTGAATGGAGTGGAGGGGGGAGGTGAAGGGACAAGTGTTGCATCTCTTGCGGTTGCAAGGGAAAGTACCAGGGGAGGGGGTGGTATGGGAGGGAAGGGAAGAATTGACAAGGGAGTTACGGAGGGAGCGGTCTTTGCGGAAGGCAGACATAGGGGGAGATGGGAAGATGTGGCGAGTGGTGGGGTCACGTTGGAGGTGGCGAAACTGACGGAGGATCACTTGTTGTATGTGACGGCTGGTGGGGTGAAAGGTGAGGACTAGGGGGACTCTGCCTTTGTTGTGAGTGGGGGGATGGGGAGAGAGAGCAGTGTTGCGGGGTATGGCAGAGACCCTGGTGCGAGCCTCATCTATGGTGGAGGAGGGGAACCCCCGTTCCCTGAAGAATGAGGACATTTCAGATGCCCTGGTGTGGAACGCCTCATCCTGGGAGCAGATGCGGCGTAGACGGAGGAATTGGGAGTGGGGGATGGAGTCCTTACAGGAAGCAGGGTGGGAAGAAGTGTAGTCCAGATAGCCATGGGAGTCGGTAGGTTTGTAGTGGATGTCGGTAAGGAGTCGATCACCTGCGATGGAGATAGTGAGGTCAAGGAATGGTAGGGAAGTGTCGGAAATGGTCCAGGTGTATTTGAGTGCTGGATGGAAGTTGGTGGTGAAGCGGATGAAGTCAGTCAGTTGTGTGTGGGTGCAGGATGTGGCACCAAAACAATCATCGATGTAGCGGAGGTAGAGGTCGGGGATGGGGCCCTGGTACGCATTGAACAAGGATTGTTCTACGTACCCGACAAAGAGGCAGGCGTAGCTGGGGCCCATGTGTGTGCCCATAGCTACGCCTTGTATTTGGAGGAGTCAAATGAGAAGTTATTAAGTGTAAGGACCAGCTAGGCGGAGGAGGGTGTCAGTGGCCGGGTATAGATTGCTTCTACGGTCGAGGAAAAAACGGAGGGCTTCGAGACCATCCTGGTGGGGGATGAAGGTGTACAGTGACTGGACAGTATTTACATGGTCATTTAACAACTGCAGAGTACACCTCATTACTATAATAAAATACAAATATCTCCAGACAATGTGACCTGTTTGTACCATTGATATCTGGTCACCTTGACCTTGACATGAATAAACCACTCCTTCCACATCAACCTCTGCCTGAACAGGCTCAAATATTAGTTATTTCTTTTAATTAGATAGCTCATCGTGCAAGTTGTATTATTTGGCAACCTTAGCAATGCCAGTTGTTAGGAATTAAACCAATCATCAATCATTGTACTTCAGCATTAAAAGGGTAGTTTACAAGCCAACGATATGAACATTGAATTCTCCGATTTTAGGCAACTACTACATAAACTTTCCCCTTTCCCTTCTTCACCCATATGCATCTCCCTCCTTTCTTTCCATCTCCTCCCCCCTCCCTCCCCTGTGCCCCACCTGGACTGGCACCAATTTATCTCCTCCCCCCCCCCCCTTCCACCTATGTTCCTTCCCCAAGCTTCACAATTCACAACTCTTCAATCCTTTTGTCTCTCACCCTCTATCTTTTCATATCTAGCCTTTGTCCAATTATCTGCCTATCAAAAAAACCTTCCTCATCTCTATCAACCTGTTACCTGTCAAGCTTTGTCCTGCACCTCCTTTCTTCCAGCTTTCTTCCACCCCCTCACAAACAGTCTGAAGAAGGATACTGATCCAAAACATCACCTATCCATGTTCTCCAGAGATGCTACCTGACCCATTGTTATTCCAGCACTCTGCCTTTTTTTTCCCAGTTTGCACAAAATGGTGAATGATGATGGGTGGCCAGGAAGAAAAACCCCCAGAAATTAACTCTAAATTTAAAGTTTAGAATCTAATAAGATTTTGCAATAATAAATGTGGTGGGGGTTGCTTATGTTTCACTTTCTTTACGACATACATAACTATAATTAAGGAAAGAATTTGCAGCTATTACAATATATTATCTCCATAAAGCCTATTGATCCCCACACTAAATAAAACATCCAGTTACATGACAAATTGTAATTTATGGAAATTGTTGATGTTCATCGTAATTTTTTTTTTCAGCGCAGTCAGTTACAATGTTAACGTTGATTAACAGTGAAGGAGGAATCCTATTTCAAAACATAAATGCTCATGGGCAGCCAAGTGACTGAATGTGTGTTTGTAGTAAACGTTAGGCAGGGAGTCCTGCTGTCTGTTGAGATTCATATATTGTCATTCTTAAGCTGCAAGGTTTGGATGACTTCTTTGATACAAGTCCAAAGGGAATTTGTGTAATCAACCTGCACCTCAAAGGGAAAATTAGTATCAGTGACAAGAACTGTTCTTCTTCACTCTTTGCACTAAAAGTTTCACAATGTTCTGATGCAATTGCACTGGTAGGGTTATTTAATGATTACTGTGCATGTTTGCACTGTATATTGAGAATCATAATAAAACTAGGCAGCTGATTTCAATGGCCAAGGGCTTTTGACACTTCAGTTTACACGGTCAAAGAAAAGACAAGGGGCCATTTGAGGTCTGACGTGTTGTTCGGATCATATTTGCATAGTTACTCAATTATTCATTGTTTTAATGTATGCACTTGATTTTGTAAAGACTCCAAATTAATCTGGCTTCATTGATAAGACCATTCTAATCTAATTGTCATCTCCCTTTATAGAGCCTCAACTTTCTTTTATATGTTTGGAATGTCACTTGATTTATCCATTTTTAATTTGTGTTATTTTCAGATCATTTAATACTTCATGGTGTATCTAGGTAATCAGGCCATATGTTACATTTATGGGTCTTTTCATTATTATGAATGATTATTAATAAATAAATATCTTTTCACATCAGATGAATTGCATTGAGTCTGCATTAGATTATTGTAATATTTTTTTCAATTACATTTATTTATTGAATTATCACCATAGTTTCTATTCGAGAAGACAACCAGTAACATATTAAGAAAATGTATGCTACTTAGGAGTAAAAAAAATGTTTGCAAGCAAACACTCATGACGTCATTTCTTTCGAAATTCTAATAAAGACAGGGATTAACAAGTTTTGATTCTGGCACCCACTTACACGTCAAGTAATTGTTTTTGGGCTGTAGTATAAGATCAGAGAGGAAAATTCAACAACATAACCAAGGAGAATAATGGAGAATTTTACATTTCCTTCTTTTGGACTGCAGACACAATGACCTACTGTTCCATGAGGGAGCTAACCAGGCACTCCTGGATTGGAAACTCCAGCATACCTCAAAGATTAAAGATACAGATTAACAGACATCTGATGCCAGAAGGCACACAGGAATCTGTGAAGTGAAGAGCAAGTGGAAGATTGAAGAAAGGCAAGAAACTCACTGATAACCATCACAAGCTGCAGATTCTTCACCACTGGCAAGACCAGTCATGGTACAAACATCCAAAGTCCCATACCATGAAGAGACAAGAATGGACAAGAACATATTAGGAACAGAAAGGCAGTCAGTGGAAGGAACACCTCAAATAACTCCTTAATCAAAGCTTTGCCATTGATATGAACATGCTTGACTTTCCAAAGCAAATTGTCCAATCTGGACTCAGTGCCATTCCTGACTGATAAGAAGTTGGGGGAAAAAAGCACATGTGGATCATTTCTGTAACATTTTATTATTAATCTTGTATAATTTTGAATATTGTAAACCAATGCCTAGACTATTGACTTGGAATATTGAATGGTGCATTTTCCAACTTGTAACTATGATCTTAGTTTGCACAGTAACATTAGGGACTGAGCAGCAGAGGTAGTCCTGCTATGTTTAAAACATAGAGTAACTTAGACAGGAACACCTTCTGAAATCTCTTCATCCCCCTGATGCAGATGTACACGGCTATATCCTAACTTGCACATAATGCAGTTGTTATACAAGTTCACTCTGTTGCGCCCAAATATACCTAATACTTTATACCATGACCTTCATAGTGGCAGCTGTAGCAGATAGAGCGACAGAACAGGTGCTGGTAACTCTACTGGGGACTCACCTCCCACACACTCAGAGGCATTCAGGGGGTTCCAAGGTTGACCACAGAGTGTGGAGGCTGAGTGGTGGATATGAGATGAGGGATGGCGCGTTCACTGGTTGGACATGTATGGATCGATGGTTTGGTGGTGTGCACCAGTAGAGACACTGCAGCAGCCTGGGGCTCAATTTGTTCAGATGCTGCTGGAGGCCCCCAAAAGGCAGAGCAGAGGTGGCCTGCAATGACACAAATCAGTGGTGGAGGAAATCAACAACATTGCCTGGCCAGGCCGATCCCAGCAACACTGAAGCAATGCTTCCACTCGGACAACCGAGCTTGATGACTAATTTAAGACATTTTAAAGACATTTTTAACCGTTGTGAACTTGAAGATGGTGGCGGAAACATGGCGACTCTTGTGCACTGCCTCAGTATCATTTACTATTCTTACACTCTTGTACTTAAGTAAGATTGTATCAGTGTACAGTAGATATTTTTACTAAAATGTACATGCAAAAAAAGGAATTTCACCCTGCCTGGATACATGTGACAGTAAACCACAATTGAAGCTCTGGGCATATCTTCCAGTATCCTTTGTACCTTAATCGGTATTTCCTTGCCTTCCTTACCCTCCCCACTGCATTTCCTCACACTTCTGAAGACTGATTTCCCTTTGTTATTTCTCTGAAATCGAGGTGTCAGCCATTAATTATTCTTGTGATGGTTTTAACATAAATATTAAGGTCAATTCCCAACTCCAAAATCTGAAGTTGCTGGGAATCTGAAATAAAACGGGAAAGGCTGTAAATACAGAAGATCGAGGCAGCACTACTGCCTGATCTACTAATCTATTTTCCATTTTATTCTCCTTTAGTTAATAACTTTGGATTTGGTTATCTAATATGATTTGACTGTTAGTCTTTAAGCTGATAAGAATTTTTTTCAAAAACATCTATATTCAAAGATCCAAGAGAAGATGAGAATATGAAGATTTTTGATATGAAAAAAATATTATTATTAAGTTTCAGGGGAATTTTTTGTCTTTATTAGTTCAATCATGAAAGCAGTGCTGGCAAATATTAAGATGACCTGAAGGATATTTTCTATTCCCACAACATATTACAAGTTCTGTTCCCATGAAAATTAATGTATTTGGATGAACTAGCTGTCTTTTGGTTGAGGAATTCCAGTACGAATTATATTACTCTTCAATGTACAGAACAAGGCAGTTGTCTTGTCGCAAATTATGTATTCTCTGTTATTTGGCAAAGCTAGCATCTAATTAATAGTAAAGAGTGCAGGTACAGTGGCAAAGTTGGTGCATTGTGCGTCTTGGAGAAGAGAAAGAGGTGTACATAATGAACCAAAATACGATAAATTTAGGCAAAAATATTATTGAAAAATATAAATATTAGACATTAAAACTGATTCCGTTGAGGATGATTTGCCATTTTGTTTTCAACTTTCACAAAACAAAACAATTTCATTCTGTTACAGCACATGGCTGTTTCTTAAATTAAGCCACTTCATAAAATGTTAATAACCTTTGATTCTGATTTTAGTGTGCGGGGATCATTAGTCAGCATGAACTCAGTGGGCCGCGCCATGTCTCTAAACTAAAACTAAACAAGACTGGGGTGGGCGATTGCAACCTTCACGTGGTCCACCCTGTTTTGACTAATGCAATTAACCCGATGTGCACAAACAAATAGATCAAATAGAACAAGCTGACCAACAACGTTATGCTGTGCACGCCATACGCAATAAGAAGACTAAACAAAACTAAACATGAACCCATTGTCAGAGAAGCTCAGGCTTGGTGATGGGTGACTGGAGTCCAGTGCGCAACTGGGAATGGATCTCAGTTACCAACCTCAGCCTTCAGCTTCATATCAGCTTCATATCCATCAGTCAGGTTGAGATAGGAACGTTGCTGCCAGATGACTGTCTGTGGATAGGTCCTTATAACACAAGCACGTCACACACCCTCCCCCACATCCTCTGTGAAGTAGGCCTTGCCTTTAGCTCTTTTCCATGCTCTTCATTCTGCAGGAGGCCCAGGCTAAATATGCCACATTTTATCAGATGTGCAATAGCAACGACATTGTCAAAATGCTGCTGCACAAATGTTCTGAAAACCTGACTCCAAACATCTCCACTGCTATTGGCACCCCCAACAAATCTGCCAATAATTAATGGTCACACAATGTAATTAATGGTCCCTTTAAACAGTACAGCTGCAAGTTAAGCCCCTGCTATTCAAACCTGACTTCTTGTGCATGGTCACACTGCCTGGTGATTGCAGATACTGGTATCCTACTTGGTGATACTGTGTAGAGCACTGATCTGTTAAAACATGCTAGAAAAAAAATAGAATTGCTAAAACTTTCCAGTTTATCAGCTACGAACCACGGACCACAGTCTAAGAATAAAGGGGGGGGAGGGGGGGGCATTTAAAACTGAGATGAGAACAATCTTTTTCACCCAGAGAGTTGTGAATTTGTGGCATTTTATTTTGAAGTCACGTGAGTGACTACGTGAAGAAGCCCGCCAGCCCGCATGCGCGTCAATACGTCTAACGCATTGCGCGCCGTGCGGGAGCAGTCAAGCCTGCTCTAGCAGGTAAGTCAATTTCTTCGACAGGGCGGCTCGGATAGCGGGCCCTAAAGTAGCTATGGAGGCGGCCGGGGTTTGGGCCGCCGTGAAAGTTCCATAAGGAGCTAGAGTTCCTTTGCGGAGCCGTCGAACTCTGCACTGGAGCAAGCGGCCACATTTGCAGGCCGCTCTGGAGCTCCATAGGAGCTAGGTTTTAGGCAACTACCGCTCGAGCTCCAACTGCCGCTCGAGCTCCGTTCGGGAGCAAGTGGCCGTATTTGCAGGCCGTGCTGGAGCTCCATGGAGCTAGATTTGCCGTTTGCCGTTCGAGAACTCAGCAGCAGGAGCAAGCGGCCGTGTTTGCAGGTCGCTCTGGAGGTCCGTAGGAGCTGGGTTTTGGGGGCGACTGTCGCTCGAACTCCGCACGGGAGCAAGCAGACGAATTTTGCAAGCCGCTGTGGGGCTCCTTAGATGCTGGATATGAGGCGGCTGCCACTCGAACTCTGAACGAGAGCAGGCAGCCGAGATTGGAGGCGGTGTGTGGCCCCATTGGAGCATGGGGCTCCGTAAGGAACTAGGATTCATAATTGCGGCAGGAGGTGAGTTAAAAATAGCCGCAGATAAGCTCAGCTGCCGCAGCACCGACTGTTATGCTGCAGCAGCATACAGTGTATGTTTATTTCGGGAATATAACAATATATCTTATACCAATAAAGTTTATATTAAAATGATAATTACACAAGACATTTTTATCATGTATACCAATGGTGTAGTGAAATTGGTCTTGCCATTGCAAGTCCAGAGCTCCTGGCTTAAGAAGCCTATCAGACACCAGTGGGAGCTACACCTAGTAATTTCCGCTTACTGGAGGGGACTGTTAGATTCTTTATAAAGATTTCAACTATATGCATAACGATAAGCAGTTGAATGTCTTATTTAATGGCGATATGCTTCTTTAATCATAGGAACGTAATTGTCTATGGCAACACCTGGCAAGGTTGCAGTATTTCTCCCACTCTGTCTTGGGGTCTATCAGGAAGAGGTGACTCCAATTATAACGCCGGCTCATCTGAGTCATATGGGAGCCAGAGGCGCTCCAGTCCTTCTCTGTAATACTCCGTTGGAGCTCCAGAAGGGAATAAGGACTTAAAGTCACTAGCAGGTGCAACCTGTCTGGGAAGTTAAAGATGATGCCAACAGAGCACCTATCTGCGCAGCTAGTCCCGGTCGACTGCTGAAGGAAGCAGCCTGACAACCGCAAGTCGGGGCAAAGTTAATGCCTATGGGATAAGTCTTGTCGGATGATTTGATTTGAGACATCTATGGCAAAAAAATCTGATGAATCAGATGGTGGCAAGAAATGCTCCGTGATACGAAGGCATGTCAGGCAGCAGCTCCTGGTTCAGGGTTGCAATATTCCTCCCACTCATATGAAATGAGTGGTGTAGGTGGTGCCAAAGTATATGCATTATGCCTGAAGCAATGCCTGGTTCAGGGTTGCAATATTCCTCCCACTCGTATGAACGTAGTGATGGAAATGGTGCCAAAGTATATGCACACATGCCTGAGGCAGCTCCTGGTTCAGGGTTGCATAAGTCCTCCCACTCGGATGAATGGAGTCATGGAGATGGTGCCAAAGTGATGCACACATGCCTGAGGCAGCTCCTGGTTCAGGGTTGCATAAGTCCTCCCGCTCGGATGTATGAAGTGATGGAGACGGAGCCATATATATTATGCTCCGTGTTACGGAAGCATGCACAGACAGTCCGAGGCATACGGATATGGCAATGCCTGGTTCAGGGTGCAATTGTTCTCCTACTCTAAAATAGTGTCAGAGATCAGTACAAACTGACTCCAAACATGACCCCGAACATGACTATGTGCCGGGATCCCTTGCTGTAATGCATGATGTGTGACAATCGCATGAGGAAAAGCTGTGTGCTCTTGCCTCTAAAATTGCTGCTCCCTCGGGGATGGACAAGCCACTACAAGAGAAGTTGGCTTGAGCTATCTAACAGAAATGACAAGCATGATGGACATAGTCTGCAAATGGAACTTCGCTGAAGCTCCAACAAAGGAAATCGACCCGGGGTTCTATACGCTGGTAAGTAAGGTCTTGTTATTAACCTCCTTAAACTCCGAAATGAAGCAGTCTGTCGGCCCAGCTTGGATTTACTGCCAGCATGGGCTGTCTAATCATTTTCACTGTCTCTGGGATAAGATCAGGTTGATGTAGAGACATTGGCAAGGTGCCTTACACAGTAACCTCTGTAAGTTCCAAGTAGGAACAGTTTGGTTACCCTGGATCGGGGTAGACCATCATGAAACTGGCTGGCCATATGAGTCATAGTGACCAGGGAAGCACTGCTTCATCATCTATGAGAGGTTATCAGACTGGTCAATAGAATAAAGTAGTTGAAGTTTTTCTCAACATATGGTTTATTTCTCCTCAGTTAGCAGTTACTGGTTCATTGGAATCATCATTGCCATCGTCTCTTGGACAGGTAGTTACCAGCAGAAAGCTCGTCTGGCATATATTTCTGACCTGTAGGTTCATGTTGTGAATCAACAATGTATTTATAATAATCCATAGGCTCTCAAAACCAGTATTCCTGATTGAGTGGTGGGTCGAACAGATTGTGTTATGCACTCTGGAGACTTAGACATGTGGTCTCAGTCAAAGGTCTGCGAGGTAATTCTTGATTCAGCCTTGCATTATACTAATCTCCACTCTGAAGGAAAACGCTATGTATTCATGGTGACTCTTAGTCAAGAGTTGACAGGGAACTCGTATTCTCACATCTAGGGAGACTGTGTTTTCAGCTCTAGTCATTAGCTGCTGATTATATATTATCAGCGATATGTATGAATAGCTAGATAATGCATCTTCTGCGGGTATGAAAGCCAAAAAAATTCCGTCCGTAGGATCAATAGAGGAACAGCAGTTCCGCAGGCAATCAGTGACAACTCATCCGAGGATGATTGGTCTGGCCAAGGACTAGAGGGGTATATTTCTTAAGATTACAGAAATATGGTGCAGGCCGAACCAGGTTAGCATTAGGCTAATCAAATTGTAGGGTTACTTACCCAGTTTAAGATGGATGATTGGGTGTTTGCAATTTAACTGACTCAGAGAAGCGATCTTGTAGTTGCATACTCTGTGATATCTATACACATAAGGCACAGTTTCTGCTGTTTAATAACAAAGCTAGTGGTGTAAGCCTATGCTGCCCTTCTTAGATTAAAGGGCATTATGTCATCGAGTTGTAGGTATTATGCAAAATTGCAAATGATAAAACTTATGGGTTGTTGGTAGATATCTTTTGCGATATTACAAATGAGGCAACACAAAATTTAACAGTACCAATTTGCCTATTCAATCACGCCATGGTAGGCAGCTGAAGCAACTCTTATTTACTCATTCACGTGTGACGGCTGGGACAGCCTGTCTTCTCGGCCAGCTAGCTCTGCATGATTATATGAGAAGCTTGAGAACAACATATGTGAGTCAATTCTATATGGAAGTAACAGAGGTTTGTGTGGCTTCCAGTTTGAACCTAGAGAAACTTATGGGACAGCACAATTGACATTGCTTGTGCTGCTTTATCATTTCGGTAATACCATAAGTGGGACATAAATGATTAGTTCTTCACCCACTATTCTCCAACATTATGCAGGGTGTCTTTCATTTGACCACTCTTATAGCCCACACTCATTGTAATGTGCGATGCATATCAGTTATAACTTGTTATGCAAATATGCGTCAAAAATGTTCCTAATGGGACCAGTATCTTAAGATGTTTATGCTTTCAGCAGCTGATCTCAGCATAAAGAACACAGCCTTACTCAATCTCTGGCTTGGTCTCCACGTCATACTGACATTGGGGTAGCTTGTTATAGAAACAATCTCATAAGCAAATGAGCAGGATTGCGTACATTTGAGGTTGACAGCATACTCACCAGAGCAGAGATCAGGATGTCATTAGGTATACAAGTGCACTCAGTTGCTAGTGCCTATGAAATAAAAGATAGTTCTTTTGTTTCAATAGTCTCAAGATATTGCTGATGGCTCATTAGCAGCCAATACAATGGATTTCCCTTTCATCATACAGCATAAGGTTTACATAGTGCAGGTTAATAAATTATAACATTTTGTGGAATATGTCTGGATATTTGCAGATAGAATTATGCACATTGTTGCATAAGTTATTGTCTAAAAGGCCTGTCTCACGAGTCTGCGGTCTATGGCGGCGAAACGGGAGGAATCTGCCGCCATAGACCGCGCACTCGTGAGAAAGTACAATTCCCGGGCCGTGCGGCGGCGTTCCCAACACCGCGCGGTGCTAAAATAAAATCGACAATGTCCAAAACTAAATACTCACCGCACAACCTCCACCAGTGATGCACGAGTGCGGCACGGCCGCTCGCACGGGCCGCCGCCAGTGTGGCTCGAGCGCCGTGCGTCAAACCTCCACTGCCACAGCCTCCGCCAGTGACGCACGTGCCGCCGCCAGTGAGGCACGTGTGCTGCACGGCCGCAGGCACAGCCACCGCTACAGCGCCGCGATCAGGATGGCCGCCGCCACAGCCGCCGCTGGTGAGTCACGTGCGGCGGGCCGACGTCATCGCAGTCGGCCCGCCCTTTTTTTTACTTACCGCAAGCACGTGGGACCCGCCGTGTTTGAATTAACTCGGCCCCCGCGCAGCATCCGTGCGGCGCTCCGGTGGATAGGCTCGACGCTCTCGCCGTTGCCACGCGGTCCTCGCTACCGGCGACGCCGCGCTTCACCGCCGATGACCGCAAACAGGTAAGACAGAGCCTTAACTCAACAGTTTATTGGGACTACAGTCCAGTTTAGAACAATGGCCATATATGCGAGTTAGCATCCTGATATTAATAACTCATGTTTTCCTACCATTAATGATTTATCTGTTTAAGTGTTTCACACACAGATTATGTCACTGCATGAAACCACAAAGCTTTGAAATATTCACGTGGCCACTCACGTGACTTTGAAATAAAATAGAAAGATTAAACGAGAACTTACCAGTTTGAAGTTTGATCTTTATTGTATGAGAAGTTGTGATGAGGGATTACGTGCCCTCCACTCCCAACCCTATTCTCATAAAAGATCTTTCGGTATTTCTAGCCTTCAATCTTTCTATAGCTTAGGTCAGCAACTATTCTGTGGTTTCATACAGCTACTTTGAAGATTGACGTGCATGCAGGCTGGCGGGCTTCTTCACGTAATCCCTCATCGAATAAGGTGTAAGCCATTTAGAACGGAGACGAGGAAACACTTTTTCTCACAGAGAGTGGTGAGTCTGTGGAATTCTCTGCCTCAGAGGCAGGTTCTCATGATGCTTTCAAGAGACAGCTAGATAGGGCTCTTAAAAATAGCGGAGTCAGGGGATATGGGGAGAAGGCAGGAACTGGGTACTGATTGGGGATGATCAGTCATTATCACATTGAATGGCGGTGCTGGCTCGAAGGGCCGAATGGCCGCCTCCTGCACCTATTGTCTATTGTCTATTGTCTATTATCGTTCGTATTCGGCCACGGAGAATACAGAATGTAATAATCTTAAATTCATGTGATTGGAGCAGAATTACGCCATTTGGCCCTTCAAATCTACTCCGCCATTCAATCAGAGCTGATCTATCTTTCGCTCTCAGCCCCATTCTCCTGCCTACACCCCATAACCCCTGACACCCGTAATCCCTTTCAAAGCTGATCTAATAAGCACTTGGCTTTCTTTGGAAAGTATCCTGAGTGCTGGGTGAGGTATCAATGTTTATCGTTATCACAGGGAGATCTCAATTTGTGTTACATGAAGATTGATATCATCCCTGCACACTCAGCGAGCATTGTGCTTGTGGGCAACGTGTGAACAGAGGTCCCATTTCCAGCTTCATAATTGATTATATACAACGGTTATGATTGCAGCAGTGCTATGTTATATATTTCTTGGCCCTTTGTATAAAAGTATCAAATTTCTCTGCATTATTAACTATCATCCTCTGTTCTGGGTTAGAGCGGAAATTTCCCTCGCTACTTATCATTTCAAGTCAAGTTTGTTTTCATATGGGAAGTACAGTGAGGTAAAGGTACGGTATAATGACAAATCCTGCTCATACAATATCACAGGCACAGAGAGTCAGACAACACACAAAAACATGAATTGCATATAAATTATATACCAAATTCTGCAGGAGAGTAAAAGGAATAAATATTGCGCAGAACACTATTAGAAAAAATAGCGAGTCCTTTAGTAATCATTGCATTTTTGTTAGTTTCTGCTTCCATTTTACTTCACTGTTGACCAGGAGAATGGAAAGTTTGTGTTCGGAACCCATGCTGACTGCTTGGTTAAGGACAGTCCAACCATAATGTATGAACAGCATTTATTAATTACCTTGAAGGAATTAATTGATTATTGTTTACACCTATTTGGAATCAGCATCAGTGTCTGGTTCATTAGAATTTAAATCAATTTTAATCTTAGACAATCGACAATAGACAATAGACAATAGGTGCAGGAGTAGGCCATTCGGCCCTTCGAGCCAGCACCGCCATTCAATGTGATCATGGCTGATCATCCCCAACGAGCTAAACACCTTCTTTGCCCGCTTCGAAACTGGCAACACCGCCAGGAGTGGAACAACCCCAGCCATGGCGGAGGGACAGGTCTTAACATTGAGCACACAGGATGTACAGTGCGCTCTGCGAAGGATCAATCCACGCAAGGCTGCAGGTCCGGACGGAGTCCAAGGAAGGGTACTAAAGGACTGTGCTGTTCAGCTGGCTGAGGTATTCATGAGGATCTTTAACCTGTCTCTATCTTTGGCAACGGTCCCCAAGTGCCTGAAGACAGCTACCATAGTGCCGGTGCCGAAAAAGTCAAAAATCACCAACCTGAGCGACTACCGTCCGGTTGCCTTAACTCCAATATCCATGAAGTGCTTTGAAAGGCTGGTCCTATCTCACATCAAATCCAGCATCCCTGCCTCATTGGACTCACATCAATTTGTATACAGGGCAAATAGATCCACAGAGGATGCCATCTCTCTGGCTCTTCACACTGTCCTGACTCACATGGAAAGACAGGGCACGTACATGAGGATGCTCTTCATAGACCATAGCTCTGCCTTCAACACGGTCATCCCCACCAAGCTCACCACCAAACTCCACCAGCTAGGCCTCAGCTCGCCGATATGCGACTGGATCCTGAATTTCCTGACGGAGCGACCGCAGGCAGTGAGACTGGGCCCGCACCTGTCCTCCACTATCACCCTGAGCACCGGCACACCACAGGGCTGTGTACTGAGCCCCATGCTCTACTCCCTTTTCACACACGACTGTGTTCCTACATTCGACACCAACACCATTGTCAAGTTTGCAGACGACACAATGGTGATCGGGCTGATCACCAACGGTGATGAAACAAACTACAAAGCAGAGGTGCAGAACCTGGTGGACTGGTGCTCAGGTAACAACTTGTCCCTAAACACCCCTAAGACCAAGGAGCTGATTATCAACTTTGGAAGGGGACATAATGTGGAATACGCTCCAATCTCTATCAACGGGGACAGTGTGGAGAGAGTGTCCAGCTTTAGGTTTCTGGGCACTCACATCTCAGAGGACCTCACATAGTCCACCAACACCACTGCGCTGGTCAAGAAGGCACAGCAACGATTGTTCTTCCTGAGAACACTGAAAAAGACTGGTCTGCCCCAACAGCTGCTGACAACCTTCTACCGCTGCACCACAGAGAGCATACTAACATATGGCATCTCTGTGTGGTATCTCAGCTGCACGGAGGCGGAGAGGAGAGCTCTTCAGCGCGTCGTCCACAGAGCGCAGAAGATAATTGGGACACAGCTACCAGCCTTGGAGGGCATCTACTATGCACGGTGCCTCAGGAAGGCCATCAGCATTCACAAAGACTCCTCACACCCTTGTAATAGTCTGTTCGAACTTCTACTGGCAGACGTTACAAGGCCTTCTACGCCCGCACCTCCAGACTCAGGAACAGCTTCATCCCCAGAGCTATAGCTGCTCTGAACCGGCCCTGCTGAGTGCCCCCACCCCCATGAACTGTTTCCCTCGGATGGTCACGTCGCACATCAGCCCAGCACAGACCTATTTGCACTTTATACTGTTTTACTGTTTTACTGTTCTTTTTTATAAATCATGTTTCTCTGGGTATCTAAATTTAAGTTGTTTAAGTTATGACATTGGATGGAAGCTGCATACCAAATCTTGTTGCACCTATGTTCAATGACAATTTTAAAAAAAGATATCATCAGTACCCCGTTCCTGCCTTCTCACCATTTCCCCTGACTCCGCTGTTTTTGAGAGCTCTATCTAGCTCTCTCTTGAAAGCATCCAGAGAACCTGCCTCCACCGCCCTCTGAGGCAGAGAATTCCACATTTTTCTCACCACTCTCTGTGAGAAAAAGTGTTTCATCGTCTCCGTTCTAAATGGCTTACTCCTTATTCTTAAACTGTGGCCCTTGGTTCTGGACTCCCCCAACATTGGGAACATGTTTCCTGCCTCTAGCGTGTCCAAATCCTTAACAATCTTATATGTTTCAATGAGATACCCTCTCATCCTTCTAAACTCCAGAGTGTACAAGCCCAGCTGCTCCATTCTATCAGCATATGACAGTCCCGCCATCCCGGGAATTAACCTTGTAAACCTACGCACTCCCTCAATAGCAAGAATGTCCTTCCTCAAATTAGGGGACCAAAACTGCACACAATACTCCAGGTATGGTCTCACCAGGGCTCTGTAGAACTGCAGAAGGACCTCTTTGCTCCCATATTCGATTCCTCTTGTTATAAAGGCCAACATGCCATTCGCTTTCTTCACTGCCTGCTGTACCTCCATGCTTACTTTCATAGACTGATCTACAAGGACCCCCAGATCCCGTTGTATTCCCCTATTCCCAACTTGACGCCATTTAGATAGTAATCTGCCTTTCTGTTTTTGCTACCAAAGTGGATAACCTCACTCTTATCCGCATTAAACTTCATCTGCCATGCATCTGCCCACTCCCCAACCTGTCCAAGTCACCCTGCATTCTCATAGCATCCTCCTCACAGTTCACACTGCCACCCAGCTTTGTGTCATCTGCAAATTTGCTAATGTTACTTTGAATCCCTTCATCCAAAACATTGATGTATATTGTAAATAGCTGCGGTCCCAGCACCGAGCCTTGCGGTACCCCACTGGTCACTGCCTGCCATTCTGAAAGGGACCTGTTAATCCCTATTCTTTGTTTCCTGTCTGCCAACCACATCTCTATCCATGTCAACACTCTACGCCCAATACCATGTGCCCTAATTTTGCCCACTAATCTCCTATGTGGGACCTTATCAAATGTTCACTTTTTTTGTAAATGGAAATCCTTTTATTACTTTTCAGGAAAAAAAAATTCCAATGGCACTGAGATGTGATTTGAAACCAAACATTCTTATTCGAGGGATTACAATAGTCGAAAGATATATCAAATTATTCTTGAGCAAATCATCCTACAATTGATTTGACCGGACCTGCACGACCTGTAAGGGGCTGTCCCACTTGGGCGACCTAATCCTCGAGTTAAGAGTGTCTTCGACCGTCAAGCTCGAGGGCACTCGCCTGGAAAGCCCCGAGCTGGATCGACCGTCTGTGTTGAAAAACGCGAGCTGGATCGACCGACCGCACACACACACACACAAACACATCATGAAGGCGGGGGCCAGGAAAGCGGGGGAGTGCTGTTTGCACGATCAAGAGGAAGGTAAACGGCTGCCACAGTGTACGGTAAGTCCTTTAGAGAGCGCGGAGGGGGGGTGGAGAGAAGGGGAGAGAAGGGGAGAGGGGGGGGAGAAGGGGAGGAGAAGGGGAGGAGAAGGGGAGGAGAAGGGGAGGAGAAGGGGAGGAGAAGGGGAGGAGAAGGGGAGAGAAGGGGAGAGAAGGGGAGAGAAGGGGAGAGAAGGGGAGAGAAGGGGAGAGAAGGGGAGAGAAGGGGAGGAGAAGGAGTGGAGAAGGAGTGGAGAAGGAGTGGAGAAGGAGTGGAGAAGGAGTGGAGAAGGAGTGGAGAGGGAGTGGAGAAGGAGTGGAGAAGGAGTGGAGAAGGAGTGGAGACACTTTTTAGAAGTATAATAAAGTTTAGTGGGTATTTTACCTACCGGTCGTTTTCCCTTGGTCCTGAAAACTCCAATGAGCCAATCAAAATGCCCGGTCAGCGAAGGAGATTGCCTACAGCTGCCCTCGACTGCCTGTAACTAAATAGTGACCCCACTCCACTGCACTACGAGTCAAAAAGAACCATGCCGACCACATTTTACTCATGGAAAATTTTTCAACATGTTGAAAGATTTTTCACGACCTTGCTGAGGCCACGAGTATTCGGGAACTTCCCTCGAGCATGAAGGAGAGTTCCAGCGACCTCATAGGACCACGTGTCGACCATGCTGCGAGTTTGAAGGTCGAAGACACTCTTCTAAACTCGCAGATTAGGTCGCCCAAGTTGTCCCTAACTCAGTAATGGAACACTATGGACTGTTTGCTAATTGTTTATTTTTGCACTAATATCCAGTTTTTTTGTGCACAGTTTTTCTTTTCACGAACTTGTAAAATGTATGTGTGATTGACGTATAATGAATGCATATTTTATGTTTTTGTGCATTATCTGACTGGGTGCCTGTGATTCTGCAGCAAACAAGATTTTCATTGCACCCTTAACTCACCATAATTGTGCACGTGGCTGTAAACTCGACAACTTAATTTGAATATTTTTAGATTCTTTGGAATGGCTGTTGGTGCAGATATATCTTTTGTCAGTTGTGTTTTTATATCGGTTACTGATACCAATCCCTTCTTTTCTATTTTCCAGCAGGATCACAAAGCCAATTAATTTGAATGTGCATGTTTTCAATGTGTTCTGGACGAAGAGCAGGCCCAAATAAATAAGATATCTTATCGTGCACCAGAATGATAGGAGATTTGGCACTCTTCGCCTTCTATTACTGGAAGGATTGATAACTTTGATAGCTACACCAAGAGCAACAATCATTTGAGTGCGATATAATTATATGATGGCTTTCCAGGAGGTATCATAAATTCCCATGCCAGGTAACTCCCATTTTGTAGTGGAAAATTACTCTGTCTGTGGAATGTTACAGCACAAGAACAGGCCCACCGATGTCTGTGCCAAACAATGATGTCAAGACCATCACTTTTATCTATCTCCACATAACCGATATGCCTCCATTCTCTGCATATCCATAATTTAGCAAAGGACAAAGTAAGAACATGGTGAAATGTGGACTACAACTTCAGGATTTATACATTTGCAGTGAAATCCCAAAGTTCCTCGTGGTTAAGCAAAAATTGAAAGCATTAGGCAGTCAGCGTCTTCTACGGTGACCTCCGTGATGCCACATTTGGGACGATGCTGCCACACATCATTTGTGCTATTTTTCAGCTTCACTTTTCTATCTCATCACAAAACTTATGGAGCATAGGTGCAGTGGAACCAGACTGATCGGGATTCTGTACATCTTCAGATTGACCTCCAGCGATCGAAACTCAATTGATCTAATCATATAACCCAGCACCTCATTTACTTATTTTATTGCCACTTTACATATTTAGACATTGTAAATGACAAAGCTCATGGAAAGGCCAACTTGAGGCAGTAAAATTAATCAGTAATGTCATCATCTAAACTCCAAATTGGACTTCAGGACTCAGTGCATTATTATTAATAAGGTTTTGTAAATCAGGAGCATTTTTAAGTTATTGTTTAAGCAGGTTTCATTGCCTTAATATAAGTCTTTCACAAGTTTTATTACATTTATTGTTTATGGTAATTTATTCAGCCACTTTATCCCTTAAAAAAAAATGTCTACTTAAATATTGGGCCAGAAATTAATGAATGTTCTCTGAGATATTGAGATAGCTGTCTTACTGCAGTCTTCACCAATTTGTCCCCTTATTTTGCTGAAATGTGTGCTGTTTACAGCATTTATAGAGCATCTAAGACCTTGTTGACTTGAAACCATTAAAGTATACCTTTCATCAATAAGATTTAAGGATTCAAAAATAAAGAATCAAGGAAAGATGTGTAGGAATATGAGGACTCATCATTAAATCAGGCATAGAAGGAGGACATAGAAAGGTTTAAATTAGTACTTTAAATTTTAGTCAGAGTGTGGTGAATCTGTGGAATTCTTTGCCCAGAAGGCTGTGGAGACCATCAATGGATATTTTTAAGGCAGAGGTAGATGGATTCTTGATTAGTATGGGTCAGGCATTATGGGGAGAAGGCAAAGGTTGGGAGAGAGAGATCAGCCATGATTGAATGGCGGAGTAGACATGATGGGCCTTTTGGCCCAATTCTGCACCTATCACTTATAACCTTATGATCTTATAATTTACATTTAGCAATCTCACAACACAAAAAAACAAGTTCAATCCTAACCATTGATGTTGTCAGTGCAGAGTTTGCACAATTTCCTCTGGGTGTCTGGTTTCCTCCCAAGTCCCAAATATGTGGGGTTAGTACATTAATTAGCAATTGTATATTGCTCCTAGGCTGTGGATGAACAGTAGCATCTGAGGAAAGATGATGGGAATATTGGGAATATAGAATGTGTTCAGATAGGATGAGTGAATGAATGGGCATTTGATGGTCAATGCCTCCGCGGTGGGCCAAAAGACCCGATTCTGTGCTGCATCTCTCAATGAAAATTAAAAGCAAAATAAGACAAAGGCCAGAGATGTAAATATATTGTGTGAGATCAGGATGGAAGATGCGTGAAATGTGAAGCCAGAGGAAGGAATGCAGGTGGAAGGGGATGTTGGGGAAGGGGTAAGGGAAAGGGAGATATGGGTGCACATCCAGGTGGGGTGCTGGGAGGAGAGGGGGAATAGGGGAGGGGGCGAGGGGGTGAAGGGCCATGTGTGGTTGTTGGTTAGTTACCTAAAATTGGAGAATTGAATATATCAGACCGTTGGGTTGTAAGCTACCTGAGACATTCAAGGAAATGCTAAACATATCATCTGGGTGAAGGATAAATGCTCAATGGTTCAATGCTGCTTTTATTGTCACATGTGCAAAGTGCAAACGCATGGTGAAATTATTTTCTTACAAACAGACCAGTAGAGTATTGCCATGCCCAGGCACAGCCCCGATCAGCACGTGAACAGAAATAGTCCACTCAACCCGCCTGCAAAAGGTGCCATGTTTTGCCGCTATTTTCAAAGTCCAGTCCACGCTTTAGTTGTTATGAGCATTGCCCATTCCAGGCAAGCCCCAGGCTGTTGCTTCCCTCCAGGAGTCACCTTCCTTAGACATCTGAGACTCACTCTGGCCAGAGTGAGTCCGACCGCAAATTGGAGGAGCAGCACCTCATATTTCGCTTGGGCAGTTTACACCCCAGCGGTATGAACATTGACTTCTCCAATTTCAGGTAGTCCTTGCTTTCTCCCTCCTTCCCCTCCCCTTCCCAGCTCTCCCACAGCCTACTGTCTCCGCCTCCTCCTTTCTTCTTCCCGCCCCCCCCCAACCGCCCCCACCGCCCCCACCCCCACATCAGTCTGAAGAAGGGTCTCGACCCGAAACGTCACCTATTCCTTCGCTCCATTAATGCTGCCTCTACCGCTGAGTTTCTCCAGCATTTTGTCTACCTTTGATTTTTCCAGCATCTGCAGTTCTTTCTTAAACAACTTCTACTGAAGTGTGGATGGCCATTGGCTCGCTAGAAGCTCATCCACCCTTTGACAAGTCTTGTTTTTGGTCCTCCTGAGAAACCAGGTGGGGGAGATGGTTTAATCGCCGACTATCCGACCATGGAGCAGGTAGCACGGGATTACATGGTACCCATGGCGGGGGGGATCTTCGTCCGACCTATATTTCACCGTGGATGTCTTTATGTTGCCATTTTGTCACATTCTGATCATGGATCACATTATACCTATAACATTAACTTAGCTCTGGACTTGCTGTACGAATTTAGCTGACAGTGCATCGTAAGCATCTTGGCTTTTTTATTTTAGATTTAAGAATATGTACTAAGGTATAACAAACAGTTTAGTAACATTGGAACAAGAGTCCCTTGACTTTATTATTTCAGATTTAGAATGAGGAAAAGAATATGACTCGTCATTCTGCAGTTAATATATTCTGAACATCTTTGTGCTTTTAGGCTCATTATGTATGCAATGTGGTAAAACACATTTAAGTGAAAACATTTAGACTGTAATAGCTCTAGATCCGTTATTTATGTAATTGGGACTAATTACATCTCTTGGTCTGCATGAATCAGCAGAATTCAAACAACCAGGAAGAAAACAAGTCCTGGATATCACTGGATAATGGGTGGTGCAGCTGAAAACATTTTAAAGTGAGTTGTATAAATAGGACACTCAATGATTCGTGATGAGTACCTTAATAATTCGCTGTGATGTTCAACATTTGTGGACCATATGGCTGTCTTTTTTTTTTGAGGAATGAAATGGCGCAGTCACTGGTTGAGGATTCTGGATGTATAAAATTGTTTAAAAGATTAATAATCATTTATAGTAAGATCTAGTAGAAGATACTGTGGGGTGTTGCTAATACAAAACATAATTATACTAAATCATCCCTGTGCTAGAAAATTAATGAAATTTAGCACATTTGGTGGAAACTGAGGTTAATGTTTCATGAGCAATGAATACTGACTAATCTCTTTTATGGTAACTGGAGTGAACTTGGCAGTTTAAAGGCACTGATCGAAAATGCATGTGACAAGCATTAGTCACATCCAGCCCAGCAAATCTCTGACACGGTGCTGCTGTGTTAGATTACGTTCTTTTACAGGAATTGTTCCCAGGAAGCTGCAATTTAATCATCAGAAATGGTGGAGCCTGTTCATGCATGTCAGTAAATATTAGTTTTTCCCTCCTACAAGTATTCCATAATGTTACAAGCTGGTTAGCAGGAACATTCACTGGGATGTCATCAAACCTTTGGATGATTTGGTTTTGTAATGATTGTGTAACAACAGGGGCTGTTTTCTGCTAAGGCAGGAAGATAGTTCTATACTTTACCGTGGATGTCTTTATGTTGCCATGTTGTCACATTATCCTGTACACTTCCTTTGATGAAGGGTAAGAAACAAAAATACCCTTAAATAACTCAAAGATTAATTGGCCCTAATGTGTAGGATGCGAATGTGGGATAACATAGAACTAGTGAATGGGTGATCGATGGTCGGCATCCCTCTCGTGTGCAAGATGCGGAAGTGGGATAACATAGAACTAGTGTATGGGTGATCGATGGTTAGAATAACTGCATACAGGTAAATGGCAGAACAGAGTGGCTGACTTGGAATAAGTTTAAAGTTAGCAAAATTAATCCAAAATCTAGTAGTCTGATATAGGCTGTATTCCTAAAACATATCATCTCAACAAGAAAATGCTTTCTCTTTTGTATCATGAACAACACACTTCTAATAAATCAGATTGGGACATATCACAAGACACAAGGATGGGAAAACAGACCTACCTGTGCCTAAGGAAATCGTTGGGACCGAGGAAATATCGGAGGAATGGTCAACTGGATTAATGAGGGCAATTATGCTTCTTTGTCTGGGTTGTGTGTTAAGTGGGGCTGGGGGACATGGCTCAAAGAAAAAGTGAAACTAAGCCAATGGCACACCAACATTGGAATTGGCCAAGATTGGTACAGAGAATGTCCTAAAGTTGGAGAATTCGATACTTAGTCCAGAAGGCCTTGATGTACCTGGACTGAGATGAGGCGTTATTCCTCAAACATTCAATGGACTTTGCTGTAATAGTAGAGGAGAATACAGATAGGTCAGAAGAGCAGTGGGATAGAAAATTAAAGCAGCAAGCAACAGGACTCTCAGGGTCGATCCTGAACACCAGTGCCCCATGAAGTGTGCACCCATTCTGTTATTTTAAATATTTTACTGGAGAATTGGAAAAAATGCAACAGAAACGCGGCTTCAACTGGAAAATCTGTTTGAATGCATAGATGGTGTGAAGGGACAAGTAAGGGTGGTGCAGCGGTAGAGCTGCTGCCTCACACTGTCAGAGACCCGGGTTCCATCCTGACTACGGGTGCTGTGTGTACAGAGTTTGTACGTTCTCCCTGGGACCACGTGGGCTTTCTCCAGATGCTCCGGTTTCCTCCCACATTCCAAACACGTGCAGGTCTGTAGGTTAATTGGCCCAAGTGTGTGGGATGCGAAAGTTGGACAACATAGAACTAGTGTAAGGGTGATCGATGGTCGGCATGGCCTCGGCGGGCCCAAGGACCTGTTTCCGAGCTGTATCCCTAAACTAAACTAAAAGGACAGGGAATACATTTCCTGTAGTTGTTCCATTCAGGAACTTCAGGTGACCAACCAAGATTAAGGATTACTGTCTTTTTGTTGGGATAGTAAAGGAAAATCTAAATCGCTTCAAATATAAATAGATTTCAGAGTGTATTATTTCAGATCTAAAAAGAACATCACATGACTTGCAAGCTTTAGTTTGTCAGTCAGTCTCTTTATTCTAAATCACATTAACATTCTAAGGAAAGTTATAATTTCCATCAGCCCTGTGTGACAGAAAATAATTATCTGGAAAGCTGCATATGACATTAAGTAGACAAAGGGCTTGATTTTCTTATTATGACATTTACTTCTTGTCATTGAGCCCCTAGATTTAAAAGTAACTGGAAAAGTACGGTATGCTTTACTAGTTGTGTGTTCCACGTCTAGCACCAAACATAAAATATCAGCTATTAAAAAATATGTTGTTTTTGACTGACAGTTATAGGCAGAATATTTTAAGATTAAACCAATGCCTGGACTATTATTCTTGCGTGTCTCGGTTCATAGGGCAATACATATTTTGTATAGTAAACACTGGATACTTGAGTTATTAAACAAAATTTTGTTGCAGTAAACTGCGTAGTAAATAATATTCCATAAAGTTGCACTAAACGGTTTAATTTACTTTTTATGCACTCATTGTGCATTAAATTAATATAATTCTAATCCCTGTTTTCGGACCATGGCAGGTTGGGTCAGGTTTATTTTATTTGCATTCTTTGGAGCTATGTGCGTGTCATAACTGACGCAACACTGAAGTGACTGTCAGAACACACCTGAGATAATATTGTTGAACCCACTTGTTAAATTGTTAATCATGCAATTAATGACGTTAAGCCTTCAGATACCTCAATGTGGACTGCGTGATTCTGGTGCTTTTTGTTGCAATAGTCCAGGTAAAAGAGTGGAAAGTTGATTTAACACTTGCGATTGTTAACAGCTACTTCAAGCAAGCTTCATTAATTTTCTTACTTCATGTAACAGTGTTATGTCCATCCCTTAGCAGTAATAAAACATATTCCATGTTTCATTAACTATTTAATTTTATTGAAAGTGATAGGTAAAATGGCTCCAAATACACAGTATGTCACTGTCATTGATTTAAAAAAAATGTGAACATGTTAAGATTCAGAACTATATTAGAAAATTCAGAATATTTAGTTTAGTTTATAGACACAGTGTGGAAGCAGGCCTTTCCACCCACCGAGTCCGCACTGACCAATAATCACCCATACACTAGTTCTATCTACACACTAGGGACAATTTACAGAAGCCAATTAACCTACAAACCTGTGCACGTTTGGTGCACCAGGAGAAAACCCACGTGGTCACAGGAAGAGCGTACAAACTCTGTACAGACAGCACCCAAGGTCAGGATCAGACACAGGTCTCTGGTGCTGTAAGGCAGCAACTCTACCGGCCCAATATTAAACCAAGATCTATCTTTTCCACTGTTGGTAGCACTCCCTGTCATTACTTTCATATGGGTTATCATTAACTAAAATACACATATGAAATAACTGATGGAACACGGTAATCTTTGGCCTGGATTTTACAGTTGTGTAGTTCAATGTTGAAATCCTGATCTCAGTGGAAATGGTTCATTGCATCATCACAGGCTGCATAGTTTGCAAGCTTCTTCAATGGACCAAGAAAAATCAATTAACAAGTACCTCCGGGACTAATGGTCTACTTTATTGTAAGATATCCTGAACATTTTATGTTTTGGAACACTTAATATTAATTAGTTTTGCAAACACCATGACCAATTTACTGTGTATACACTGAAATTCCCTCACATACATCCTTATCAACACACGGAATTGTTCCCTGCTTTAATATGTGCACTAACTATAAGAAGGTGTGTAGACACAAATAACTGCAGATGCTGGTTTACACACAAAATGCTGGAGTAACTCAATAGGTCAGATAGCCATAGTTTGAATGTTCATGATTGAGAATGATCAATTCTCCTTGTTTGTGAATTAGCAGTGTGCGTGATACTTCTCTTAATAACTGTACTAACTTCAATATTGTGTAAAGTTAACTTTAATCAATTTCACTTGGCTTACAGTGAAAAGGATTGTTTGAAGCAACTTACAGACAGTTCAGATATCAGGAAAACTGGAGGGGAGAATGTTTCTTGTGGCAATCTTCATTGTTGCTACCTCTTTCACAGTTGCTGATTCAGTCCAGATTTCAAACAAGACTGCAATGATAACAAAGCTGACCAAGCATGACAAAGCAAAAGTCATCTCAGATGCAGCCTTAACTGTCCCACATACAATTCACTGTTTGCAGTTTGGAGGTGCTGACTAATGTAGATTCTTGGTCAGTGCGCCAAATAATTCCCTATTCTGTTTAAGATCCTGTTCCAAAAGACAGCCAGTAATATGTTTAAATTCACATGTAGAGAATAACAGATTATTCTATTTAATTACATAGAAACATTGAAAATAGGTGCAGGAGTATGCCATTTGGCCCTTTGAGCCATTCAATGTGATCATGGCTGATCATCAACAATCAGTACCGCGTTCTTGCCTTCTCCCCACATCCCTTGATTCTGCTAGCCCTAAGAGTCCCATCTAACTCTCTTTTCATGCATCCAGTGAGTCGGCCTCCACTGCCTTCTGAGGCAGAGAATTCCACAATTTCACAACTTTCTGGTGAAAAAGTTTTTCCTTATCTCCGTTCTAAATGGCCTACCCCATATTCTTAAACTGTGGCCCGAGGTTCTGGACTCCCCCAACATCGGGAACATGTTTCCTGCAACTAGCGTGTCCAAACTCTTAATAATTTTATATGTTTCAATAAGAATCCCTCTCATCCTTCTAAATTCCAGTGCATACAAGTTCCATTCTTTCATCATATGACAGTCCCACCATCCCGGGAATTAACCTCGAGAACCTACGCTGCACTCCCTCAAAATTCCTCAATTTGGAGACCAAAACTGCACACAATATTCCAGGTGTGGTCTCAACAGGGCACTGTCCTACTGCAGAAAGACCTCTTTGCTCCTATACTCAATTCCTCTCGTTATGAGGGCCGACATGCCATTATGTTTCTTCACTGCCAGCTTTCAGTGACTGATGTACAAGGACACCCAGGTCTCGTTGTACTTCCCCTTTTCCTAACCTGACACCATTCAGATAATTCCCGTTCTTGCCACCAAAGTGAATAACATCACATTTATCCACATAAAACTGCATCTGCCATGCATCCGCCCACTCACCCAACCTGTCCAAGTCACCCTGCATCCTCATAGCATTCTCTTAATAGTTCACACTGCCACACGGCTTTGTGTCATCTGCAAATCTGATAATGTTACTTATAATTCCTTCATCTAAATCATTAATGTATATTATAAATAGCTACGGTCCCAGCCCCGATCCTTGCAGCACCCCACTAGTCACTGCCTGCCATTCTGAAAGGGACCCATTAACTGGTCTATAGTTCCCTGTTTACTCTCTCCCTCCTTTCTTAAAAAGTGGAATAACATTAGCTAGCCTCCAATCCACAGGAACTGATCCTGAATCAAAAGAACATTGGAAAATGATCACCAATGCATCCACGATTTCTAGAGCCACCTCCTTGAGTACCCTGGGATGCAGACCATCAGGCCCTGGGGATTTATCAGCCTTCAGTCCCATCAGTCTACCCAATACCATTTCCTGACTAATGTGAACTTCTTTCAGTTTCTCTGTCACCCT
Source organism: Malacoraja senta (assembly GCA_038087875.1). NCBI lineage: Eukaryota > Metazoa > Chordata > Chondrichthyes > Rajiformes > Rajidae > Malacoraja > Malacoraja senta. The sequence goes on along the minus strand of CM075985.1, from coordinate 19,023,833 downwards.
AGATCCTCTGTCCCCTAGTACATCTGGGAGATTGTTTGTGTCTTCCTTTGAGTTCCCTTATCAAATCTGGTTCATTGCACAAAACTAAATCCAGAATTGCCTTCTCCCTGGTAGGCTCTAGCTGGTGACAAGCTGCTCTAAGAATCCATCTCGGAGGGACTCTACAACTCCCTTTCTTGGGGTCCAGTTCCAACCTGATATTCAGTCTACCTGCATATTGAAATCTTCCATAACCACCGTAGCATTACCTTTGTTACATGCCAATTTTAACTCCTGATGCAACTTGCACCTTATCTCCAGGTTACTGTTTGGGGGCTGTAGATAACTCCCATTGGGGTATTTTTGCCCTTACAATTTCTCAGTTCTATCCACAATGACTCTACATCTTCTGATTCTATGTCACCCCTCGGAAAGGACTGAATTTTGTTCCTTACCAACAGAGCTACCCCAACCTCTTGGCCCACCTGTCTGTCTTTTCGATAGGACGTATACCCCTGAATATTCAGTTCCTAGCTCCGATCCTCTTGCAGCCATGTGTCTGTAATTCCCACAACATCATACCTACCAGTCTCTAACTGAGCCTCAAGCTTTATTTTTTATACTTTATTTCTTATACTTTGTGCATTCATATGTAATAATTTTAATTCGGTGTTCACCTCCCCTCTCACACCGGTTCCAATTTCATCTGGCCTTACTCTCATATCCCTTCTTGAAGTTTCCATCCCATTAATTTGGGTATCTTTCATAACTTTACCTCTACTATCTTTCCCTTTAACTCCATCCTTATAATTCCAATTTGCCAATCCGTCCCCCCGCTAAAGATATATTTGTGGGTAATTGTTGATTCTCCTGTTTTCATCTCAATAATAACTTGATCCTACAACCTGCTTGACCCGAATTGACCTGCTGTTGGTTGTGGACAAACTACACTCTTAACACAACCAATAAAGCCATAATTAAAGCTGGAAATGGTGCAGAGAAGATTTATGAGGATGTTGCCAGGACTCGAGAGCCTGAGCTATAGTGAGAGGTTGAGTAGGATAGGATTCTATTCCTTGTAGAGCAGGAGGATGAGGGGTGATGCAGAGGTGTACAAAATCATGAGAGGAATAGATCAAGTAGATGCACAGAATCTCTTGGCCAGAGTATGAGAATTGAGAACCAGAGAACATATATTTAAATTAAGGGGGGGGAAGTTTAATAGCAATCTGAAGGGCAACTTTGTTCATGCAATATGTGGTAGATGGACTGTATGGAGCGAGCTGCCGGAGGAGGTAAGTGAGGCAGGTACTATTGCAACGTTTAAGAAACGTTTAGGGAGACACATGGATAGGACAGGTTTAGAGGGATATGTAGTAAATGCAGGCAGGTGGGACTAGTGAAGATGGGACATGTTGGCCGGTGTGGGCAAGTTGAGCTGAAGGGCCTGTTTCCACGCTGTATCACCCTATGACTCTATGTTGCTGACACCTCTGGATCAGTAACTGCAGAAAAGAATGACATTCTGGTAACATTTGCTTGGCAAAATTTCAGGTTTGGTACACAGATTCCTTGAAAGAATCAGTTGTTTCTCTTATTTGGGTGTTTCTGCAAATACAGCACTCAGCAGTGAAACTGAAGGTCTCCAAACATCCAGGTTGTTTTCCTGTTTTTTTAATGTAAGATTCCCATTGTTTCATATCCTGTATTTTAAGTAGTATAGATCACGGTGTATAGCCAAAATAATGAAACAAAAATAAATAAATCTGTTTTTACAAAGATGAATATCAGATATGTCCCTGTGTTTTCGTGCCTTTTTTTGTGACATTTTTCAAGCAGGATTTCATCAAATCCTTAGGCTAATTTATACCAGAAAGATTACATTAATTTTTTCTATTAAATAACTCTATAAAAGCCAAATTCTGATTATGTTTATGATTTTTATCATTTATCACCCGATTAGATGGTTTTCTGATGCCCCAAGTTTTTGCAGCAGAACGTGAGTAGCATAGTCCATTTGGTCACGTGTGAAATGTCTGAGTTAAAAGCAGACTAACTGGTTTTATATTTATTGTTTCTTTTTTTATTGTTTATATTTTGTGTTTAAGCTTTACATTGAAATACTTAATAATGAATAGAACTTAAAATCATGAAATAAAAATCTAGTTTGCTCACCTATTTTAGTGATGTCTCATTCTGTAGTCCCTCGCGTTGTCTAACGTTGTCAATGCTATAAATGGTTTTTTTGCACTCGTCGAGATTTTTTTTTTAATTCAATCAACGCGATTATAATGACCCTAGCGTGAACTACGGGCCTCGTGGAGGGTTAGGTGCCGACATTTTGTAAGGGAGTTTTGAAATCAGTATAAGAGCCAGTGTCCCATACGTTTTATGTCTTATAACTAAAAAAAAATTCTCATTTTGAAAGTATTTAATTTGGTCAAATTTGGGTCAATTTTGATCACAAATTTGCTCAAAAGGATCATAGATAAGCCGGTTTTTAATACTGTGGTATTTCATTATTATTTAATAATTTTCAAATTTGGCCACCCACGTCACAGGTTGGTACCCTTATTTATGGAAACACCCATTCAGAGTTTACTCTGCAACTATCTGACATTCAAGTAGGAGTTTAAACTCCAACATTAAAAAGTTCTAAATTCTTAGTTCACGTACTACATACTGTGCATTGAATATAAACCAGCATCTGCAGCTCCTTGTTTCTACATTCTGAATATAACAGCTTATTTGTAAACCAACCGTAACCATTAGCAAAATGGGCAAACGTTAAAAGTATATATTAAAGAGAAAAGGTGACATTTAACATGGGATATGACCAGTCTGTTCCATTAATGTTCCAGTTGGAGACATCTGTCATAAGATCATAAGATCATAAGTGATAGGAACAGAATTAGTACATTCGGCCCATCATGTCTACTCCACCATTCAATCATGGCTGATCTATCTCTACCTCCTAACCCTCATTCTCCTGCCTTCTCCCCAAAACTCCTGACACCCATACTAATCAAGAATCTATCTATCTCTGCCTTAAAAATATTCACTGTCATTGCCTCCACAGCCTTCTGTGGCAAAGAATTCTACAGGTTCACCACCCTCTGAAGAAATTCCTCCTCATCTCTTTCCGAAAAGAACGGCCTTTAATTCTGAGGCTATGACCTCTAGTCTTAGACTCTCCCACTAGTGGAAACATCCTCTCCACATCCACGCCTTTCACTATTCTGTATGTTTCAATGAGGTCCCCCCTCATTGTTCTAAACTCCAGCGAGTACAGGCTAAGTGCCATCAAACGCTCAAGCCATCAAACTGTCCTTGGATGTACCTTGAAAATATGAAAGAGAATATGTTTAAATTACATAAGAACATAAAAAGAATAAAATCAGGAGTGGACTGGATAGTCCCAAGCCTCTTGTGTCATTCAATAAGATTATTGATAATTTGATTCTTGCCACCTACTACGCTTTCCTTTCTGATCCTTATTCCCCTGTAGTGCAAAAAATCCATCCAAATCAGCCGTGACTATACTTAATTAATGTAATTAAACTGGCTTGTGGGACGTTACCTGGCAATAAGTAAAATCCATGCATTTGCTTTCTTTTTAATAAATAGTTTCTCCATAAGCCACCATGTTATAATTTATTGGAGCCTTAAGTAAAGGATGAAAGACGGTAGCGAGCAAAAAAAAGGAACCACGTGACTCACTTTTACAGAGCGGCGAAGAGATGTGCTCAATTCAGTAAAGGGCCTGTCCCATTTACGTGACCTTGGCCGTCATCTATGCGACAGGCTGGTAGTGACTAACATGCGACAGTCGCGCGCGTCATCATGCGTCCGCACAGACGTCTGGAGTGCGTGACATCATTTGAATACCCAGTTTACGATATTTACCCAGTTTATGATATTTATGGTGATTTTCTAAAATGTTCCAGTTTCTTGAGTGGTGCTAGCAATTGGAAAAAACTGCAGATCTAATGCCCCTATTCAAAAAAAGAGGTGAATGAAAAGTAGCAAGATGCAGACCAAATTAATCTGTGGGAAAGAACTACAGATACTGGTTTAAAATGAAGATAGACATAAAATGCAGGATTAACTCAGCGGGACCGGCAGCATCTCTGGAGAGAAGGAATGGATGATGTTTCAGTCTGAAGAAGGGTCTCGACCCGAAACGTCACCCATTCGACCCGAAACGTCACTCTATCCCACTTGGCCGTCATTTACGCGACAGGCCGGTGTCGTGCGAAGATTTCGTACATGACGAAATCCTGGCGTGCTGCGCGATACTGTGCGCAACTCCACACTCCTCCACGCCACTCCATGCGCCCGTCCCGCGCTACCCACACACTACCCACATGCTAACAGGTCATGTAAATGGCGCGCATATGACGGCCAAGTGAGACAGGCCCTTAAGGTTAAGTTTGGCTTAACTGGAGTTTGCAGGGATACGTGAGATTGTTTTCCTAATGTTCCCAGACAGATACTTATTTCTTAGCCAACTGGAAATTATATTAATTCTGGAAGGTATAACATCCAACCATACATTTCTCCTGATAATCTGGCCTGTTATTTGATCAGATGCAAGTGAGACACCGGGCAGTCATGGTGGCACAGCGGTAGAGTTGCTGCCTTACAGCAAAATGCAGTGCCAGAGACCCAGGTTCGATCCCGACTACGGGTGCTGTCTGTATGGAGTTTGTACGTTCTCCCCGTGATCTGCGTGGGTTTTCTCCGAGATTTGGTCTGAGTGCAGGTAGATGGGACTAGGGGGGAAGTATTTATTTAAAAAAATAAAAAATAAAAAAAAATTAAAAAATAAAAAAATAAAATAAATGTTCGGGACGGACTTGAAGGGCCGAGATGGCCTGTTTCCGTGCTGTAATGGTTATATGGTTATATGGTTATATCTTCGGTTTCCTCCCACACTCCAAAGACGTACAGGCTTGTAAGGTTAATTGGCTTGTTTAATTGGCTTGATAAAAATGTTAAATTGTCCAAGTTGGCGATATGCAGAGTACTGCCCTGCTGACTACAAAATTCAGAAGGTTCAGAAGGATATATAATCGTTAGGTGTAAGGAAACGTTGCCTGGGAATCCTTAACCATGTTGTCTCCCTGCCTCAGGGGGGATATCAAATGGGCTGTGTCAATGAAGTAACATTTAAATTACTGAAGTGTATAACTGCAAAAATATAAGGTGGCAAGTTGATTGAGAAGTATGGTATAATTAACTGAATCAAAGTTGCTGAAATCTTGAATTATACTTCCTGCCAGAAATCCCCCATTAACTTGACAGAATGCAAATCAAAACTTCAATGCTTTTTATATGGTTCAATTATGAGATGTAAATGTGAACAAGGACCACAAGCACACCAAGAAACTCCAATGTTTTTTGGGAACTAGTTTTGACAGAGTACATTTTTACTTGTGCCTGTGTGTAAACCTTTGCACCCGAACAGGTGGGCCCAAATGATACTGTATCTTTAATAAGACCAGAAAGTTGTCACAGATCAGCATTGCGAGGGTCATTCTAAATAGGAGTCGTAGATTCATAGATTCATAGATACAGCAAAGAAACTGGCCATTCAGCCCAACTCGCCACACTGACCAAGATCCCCCATCAAAGCTAGTCCCATTTACCTGCATTTGCTTCATAGAAAACATAGAAACATAGAAAATAGGTGCAGGAGGAGGCCATTCGGCCCTTCGAGCCAGCACCGCCATTCATTGTGATCATGGCTGATCGTCCCCAATCAATAACCCGTGCCTGCTTTCTCCCCATATCCCTTGAGTCCACTAGCCCCTAGAGCTCTATCTAACTCTCTCTTAAATCCATCCAGTGATTTGGCCTCCACTGCCCTCTGTGGCGGGGAATTCCACAAATTCACAACTCTCTGGGTGAAAATGTTTTTTCTCACCTAAGTCTTAAATGGCCTCCCCTTTATTCTAAGACTGTGGACCCTGGTTCTGGACTCGCCCAACATTGGGAACATTTTTCCTGCATCTAGCTTGTCCAGTCCTTTTATAATTTTATATGTTTCTAAAAGATCCCCCCTTCATATCCCTCTCAATCTTTCCTGTCAATGTACCTGTGCAAATGTATTTTAATTGTTGTTATTGAACCTGCCTCAACTACTTCTACTGCCAGCTTGTTCTATATACCTACCAAAGTGACAAAGTTGCTCCTCAGGTTCCTCTTAAATCTTTCCCCTCCCACCTGAAACCTATACCCTCTCATTATTGACCATCAACCCTGGGAAAAGACTATGCACATTCACCCAATTTATTTATCTCCTGATTTAATATATCTCTATAAGATCGTCCCACAGCCTCCTGCACTCCAAGGAATAAAGTCCTAGCCTGCCCAACCTCTCCCAATAGCTGAGGCCCTCGAATCGTGGCAACATTCTTGTAAATCTTCTCTGCTCCCTTTCTAGCTGCATGGCATCTTTCCTGTAGCAGGGCCACCGAAACTGAACATTGTACTCCAAATGCGCCCTCATCAAGGTATTGTACAACTCTAACTCTGGGCCCAGTCTTCCCAATCTCTCCATCTATGATAACCCTCATACCAGAGGCAATCTGGTGAACATTCACTTTATTCTGAAAATGTACTTCTCGCGATAGGAAGATCAGACCTATGCACAACTTTCCCGATGCAAGGTGACCAGGCCCTTATATAATTAGAAATATAATTATCCTTGAATACTCTAATTCTATTCCTATCACTTATGACCTTATGATTGTCACACTGTCCACATACATGTGGGTAGCATGCAGTCAATAAAAAATATGCACCATGCTAATTATGAGGCATCAAACCAATGAAAAACAAAGAAAACATATGGTATTTGACAACTTCCGAACCTCAGAGGAACCTCTGTCCTTCTCGACATTAAGATTCATGCCAGTGCGTTGTCTGCTGCACAACCTCGTCATCAGGAGGGCCAAGCACTTACACCAGAAATAGTCTGCAACTAAGGAGCAAAGGATATGTTGTAGAGGGAACACAAAGTTAGAAAGAGAGGGAAGATGTGGGAGATGTGGGGAGGAAATATTAATAAGTTTTATTTGTCATTGGATGAAATGAAGAACTTATTCAAGTCACTGTGTTGTCTAATAATGTGACCTTGCTCAGCATGGGAGAGGGAGTATGTCAGTACACAGTGTGCATTCTGCTTGTTCATGCCGTGAGTTGTAGTCAAAACTTGCTGCAGTGTCTTACTCTATATGAATGCTTGATATAAACCTGACTAATAGAGATAGACTGGCGGTGGCTGAGTGATACGTGTTAGATAAATGAAGGAGATTCTGAGACTAGTCAAGCACATTGTTAGACGTTGTGTTTCGTGGTGCTTTCACTGATTATCATTCGTGTGCAGTTATTAACCACCTGTTTCCAGGCAATAACCTCTGGATTATTTTTTCCCATTATTTTTTTTAATACACCTTCAGGACCAGGATTGGGGCGGCATGGTGGTAGAGATGTTGACTTACAGCGCCAGAGAACAGGGTTCGATCCTGACCACGGGTGCCGTTTGTATGGAGTTTGTAAATTCTCCCCGTGACCTGCGTGGGTTTTCGCCTCCCACACGCCAAAAACTTACAGGTTTGTAGGATAATTGGCTTTGGTAAAATTGTAAATTGTCCATTGTGTGTTGGATAGTGTTAGTATATGGGGTGATTGCTGGCCGGTGGGCCTCTGTTTTCTCACTGCATCTCTAACGTCTAAAGTGTAAACAATCTCCTGGTTCATTGCAGATACAGGACTCTTCTCTTTCCTTCCCTCTCATGCAATAATGTCTCCAATGGAGGGTCCAAAACTCCAGCACGTGCTCTCTCCACTTTGGTACCCACACTTACCTACTTCCCAGGTTCAGTCATAGAAAGTCTGCCTCACTAGTCCATCACAAACACCTCCCTGTAATGTCGTGATGTTTGCCACTCATAATGTTACCGCCCCCCTCACTCCCCTTCCACCTTAGCTGAGCAATAAGAAACATGATAAGCACTGGTTAGACACTGCAATAATTATAATTAGTAGTTAGTCGGAAACTGGCAGGCTGCCAGGAATAGCTGTATATTGAACTGATGTAGTTTAATCATCTATCACAATCCTTGCAGCCAGAGCATGAGACTATCGAGTGGTGGCACCGTTGTGTATGGCTGCCCAGCCTGCCGCTGTTCGTCCTTTCTCCCTTTTTTTAATTTTTAATGTGTTAAAAAGTTTTGTTGGAGGTCTTCTAGTTCCTTTATGTGGCGGGTGGGGGAAGGGGGAAACAGTTTTCCTCAGTCCCCACCTGGTCGGAGATGCGTCTTTCCTCTGCGCCGCATCTTCGCCCCCTTCCCGCGGCCTACCAACTGGACTGGAGCACGGTTTCCTGCCGGAGACCACCCGGAGCTTCAGCTTCGGCGGCGGTGCAGCGCTGAAGCACCATCGCGGAGCGGGCGATGCCTTACCCGGGTCGCCATGTGGTAAGCTCCGGAGTGCTGAGACCGCCAACTCCAACATCGTGGAGCTGTGGTCTGCGGAGCGTCCAGCTGCGGGCGGCGCTGACTTTAAACACCGCGGAGCCTGGGAGCTTCCGCCGAGATCGCCAGTGCTCCGACCAGCGCAGCCTGTGGACTTCGGAAGCCGCGGTCTCCAGTAGCAAGCGGCCGTTTCGGAACTCCAAGCCGCTGAGAGCGTTCTTCTGACGCCGGAGCTCCATCATTCCGGCGAGAGGGCCTGAAACATCGAGCTGACATAGCGCCGACTGCGGAGGCCTCAATAGGCCCCGACCACGGGTGATCAAGAGGAAGAGGACTGGACTTTTATTGCCTTCCCTCACAGTGGGAAACATAGTGGGGGTTGTTTTATGTTTAATGTTAAATTCTATAATGTTGTGTTTATTTTATTGGTGTGCTGCAATGGCATCTCAAATGTCACTGCACCAATTGGTGTATCTCACAATAAATGTCCATTGTCCTTTGTCCTTGTCCTATTAGACCTGGTTCACATTGTGTTATTTAGCGACACACTAATGAAGGAATGCTTAGAACATGATGGAATCTACGCAGAATAGATATTACGTTAAAATAACAATTATACATTCAATATAATATCAGAGTTTTTTTCTCCAAACAAGGATGGTGGGACAACTCCATCCTTGAGATTTTGACAATAAGTTGTCAGAAAACAAATACAAAAACTACAGTTACTAATAGTGGACATTTATTTGCAATATCAATGTCAGATTTTGTAACAGAACTGAAGATCGTTAAAAGACTTTGCTTCTTCAAGAATTATTCTTTAGGAAGATTTTTACTTAATTTTATTTTTAAGTTATTCTATTTCAATGGAGATGTTAATGTTCAGAGTAAGGCCCTGTCCCATGGGCAGGCGGTTACTGGCGGTTACTGGCGGTGAAGCGCGGCGTCCCCGGAAGCGGGGACCGCGCGGCTACCACAGGAGCGCCGCGCGGGGGCCGAGTGTTCACCGTACGGCCGGTCCCACGAGCATGCGGCAAGCGCAACCTAACCAGAAGCGGTTGCCGCGCGGAGGCCGAGTGTTTACCGTATGGCCTGTCCCACGAGCATGCGAATGCATGCGGCGAGCGCGGCGTCGGGTGATGACATCATCGCGCAACGCAACGCGCTACGCGATGACGTCGAGACGGCTCGCGGCGTCCAGGCGGTGCTCGCGGCGTCCAGGCGGTGCTCGCGGCGTCCAGGCGGTGCTCGCGGCGTCCAGGCTGTGCTCGCGGTGTACAGGTGGTGCTCGCGGCGAAGAGGCAGCGGCGGGGCGGCAGGCTGAGATTTTTGGACAGTGTCAGTTTTTCTGAGCACCGCGCGGTGTCGGGACCAACTACATACGGTTGCGGCGGTCTGCGTGGGACCGACCCCGCGGGCCATGCGCGGTCCACGCGCGGTCCCCACTTCCCACTTCATCGCCAGTAACCGCCTGCCCGTGGGACATTATTAGCCTTTCCTGGAGAATCAAGCAGAACAGACTGTAATGATTTGTGCAAATTTGCAACAAGCCACCTGAGGAGAGGACATTGCATTGGAATGTCACATGCATCGGCCGAGATTGGAAATGTTTTACCTCAGGCTAAAATATGTCGTGTCATGTACATATTTAGTGCTTATGAGCATTTTTCTAGAAAACACCTCCATGTAGTCTAGAAAATCCGATTTTTTTTTCGAGTGCATTTGTCAGTATCATTTGATATATTGTATTTCTTTAGCATTTTAGATTATTCCAATTTTTACCTTCAATCATTTTCCATATGAATCCAACCTTTCATGCAAGCAGGTATTACAGTGTAGGAAGGAACTGCCTATGCAGGTTGACACTGAAGATAGACACAAAATGCTGGAGTAACTCAGCGGGGCAGGCAGCATCTCTGGAGAGAAGGAATGGGTGATGTTTCGGGTCTGAAGAAGGGTCTCGGTCCGAAACGTCACAACATTCCTTCTATCCAGAGATGCTACCTGTCCTGCTGAGTTACTCCAGCATTTTGTGTCTATCTTCCAGGTATTACAGGATCAACTTGAATAGGGGAATAGCGAGGCACTGTAATAGCCGAAAAGCATTCGCTTTTTGCACGTTCTCGGCTTTTATCTGGCGGTATTTTTTATAAATCGATTCCTGCCGGATGCTCCTGTCACTGGCTGAAATATCTGTAGTCCATCTCTCATTGTCACTAAACACACGGCTAGCCTGTCCCCACTATAGAGTCAGCAACATGACTGTGCACCTGGGTCATACACTGGACAATTTGACAGATTTCATTCCATGCAAAAGTATTAACGTCCTAATCACATCAGTATACCGGATAGATTTTTTATGACAATCTTTGTTCATTCCATATGTGCCTCATTACTTGAAGTTAATTGCCTATGACTTCATGCCTGCACATCAATAGGCAAGACTGCTAGCACAGTAAGTTAACCACAATGCCATTGTACCGCCAAAGGTGCTTGGTTTCTAGTAATAGTTCCAATACTGTACCTAAATCCCTCTGGGTCTTGGTTTCTCAAACTCCATAACATAATGGAAGTATTTAGGTAAAATGACCTATTTTTGTTAACTGCACAAGCCTTTCTGCTCACAAATGTCTGAACTTCATTGCTGAAATTATACCATTCCAGGGTTTGAGTAGAATTTCTTATTAATTCTCGTGAGGCTTATTTAAACTCACAGAATAATAGATCTTAGAATTCTACACATGAAGTTTAGTTTAGTTAAGAGATAAAGCATGGAAACAGGCCCTTAGGCTCACCAAATCTGTACCGACGAGCGATCCCCCACACACAGGCATTTTCCTACACACACTGGGGGACAATTTACAATTTTACCAAGCCATTAAACCGACAAACCTGTATGTCTTTAGAGTGTGGGAGGAAACCCATGCAGGTCACAGGGAGAACGTACAGACACAGTATAACAGCACCCGTAGTGAGGATCGAACCTGTTTCTCTGGTGCTGTAAGGTAGCAACTCTACCGCTATGCCCCCGTGCTGCAGCAAAAAGTTAAAAGCAAAAATTGGGGTTAATGGTCAATTGAGAATTTTTAGGTTAATATTCAAAGTATATTTACCCAAATCTTCGGATATAAAATTAAGAATATGCAGCAGATAAAGTTCAATGATGTGACTTGTGATCCCCTGCAGTTTTAACAATCTCATAGCTTACGTTGATATTGCGTAAAATAAATAATGTCCAAAACTCATGTGATGTGAATCGGCAATTTTACTTCGGAGTCACGTGAGTGACTACGTGAAGAAGACCCGTCAGGGCGCATGCGCGTCATTACGTCGGTCGCATTGCCGCAGACAGGCTGGGAGGAACACAGTTCTCCAGCGGTAAGTTTGAAAAATCCTGCAGGTAAGTTTAAACTTACTTTTCAGGTTGTCCATTGCAGGAATCATTTTCTCAGGTTGGACATGGGAAAAAATTCAGCATAACCCGGTGGACCGCGGAGAAATTGTGGACCGCGGGGATGTCGGCTTCGGACCGCGGGGATGCGGTAGCAGGCTGCCGGTGGGTTTTGCTGGTTCAGTCGCGGACAGAACGGTCCGCGACTCCCGAGGTTTAATTCGGGCCGCGGGGTTTTTGTAGACCGCGGGTTAAGCAAGCTACAGTCACGATAGAGGTAGCTGTTAGGCTTGTTATTTCGAGTCGCTGACAGGCAGGTCAGCGACTCCAGAGATATGTTTTAAATATGGGCCGCGAGGTTTCTCTAGACCGCGGGGATAGCGGTTATGGTCCGCGGTAAAGTGAGGAGCTGGTGGCCGTCGGACTTCTTGTTAGAGTCGCTGACAGTAAGGTCAGCGACTCCCGAGGGTATTCGGGGTGCAGACTGAGCATGGTCGTCGGGTTACTACCTGGCTCATTGAGGCAAGGGCCCCGACTTTGGCAGCCCATATCAGTTTGAAATATGTGGAGCCTGGCCAGGAGGGTCCCCTCTGTTATATATGTATGTCCTCAGTGGAGAGGAGTAAGGTCCCAGGGCTGCTTACCAATTCCTCAGTGGAGAGGAGTACAAAGGGTCAGTGTGTGGCTGACTCCAACCCCAACTCAGGAAGAGAGGTTAGTGGTTTATCACCCTTATGTGTCGAGGTGAAAAAGTAGCATTTTCTGCTAATTCTGAGGAGGTTTCAGGTTGCCCTCCAAATTAAAGACGAACGCAATTTTGGGAAGCGTTCAAAAGGTAGACATTATAGTTACCACTTGGTCACATGGTGACTATTATTCCAAGATAGATGATTATCATTTATTCAATTAAGGAGATGGGAAGCCTTGTAGAGCTGTATTTTCAGTCACCTGTGAGAGTTACACCAGGTGGCGTCATAGTAATTGCTGCTCATTAAAAGGGACTGTGCACGGTTTTCTTCCCCAAGACGCCGGATTACTCATATTAAAAGTAAATAAATCCCAGGTTTAACTGGGATGGGCATCTTCATTCACATAAATGTCTTTGCCTATGACAAATAATTGTTAAGTTTGTTCCAGCATTTCCCACTATGTCTGATGTACGGGGCCAGAGGCGCTCCAATTTTTCCCTATAGACGGCGTTGGCATCGGGAAGGAGCACGATTTGGAGTCGCTAGCACGTGCAGCCTGTTTGGGGAAGGAGGATACCAACAGAGTATCGACTTGCATGGCTAGTCCTGGCGGCTGCTGTAGGCAGCGACCTGATAACCCCAACTCAGAGTGAGTGCCAAGCCAGGGGTATCAATGTCAGACAACATTGCGTCTCGTTGCAATTCAAGAACGCTCCATTGTAAGGCATGTCAGGCAGCAACACCTAGTAAAGGGTTGCAAAAGTCCCCCCCACTCAAGGGTCGGAGTGGTCGAGAGAGTGCTACAGGAGGATGCACATGTGCCTGAAGCAACACTTGTTTGTAGGGTTGCCATTCCTCCCACTTGGTGCACCACAGTGGTCGAGATAGTGCTAAAATACATGCACACATGCCTGAGGTGATGTCTAGTAAAGGATTGCCAAAATTTCTCCCACTCAAATGGCGGAGTGGTCGAGAGAGTGCTACAGGAGTATGCACATGGGCCTGAAGCAACACCTGTTTGCAGGGCTGCCATTACTCCCACTCGAGATGGTGCTAAAATACATGCACACAGGCCTGGGGCAGCTCCTGTTGAAGGTTGCATAAGTCCTCCCACGTGGATGTATAGTGGATGAAGATGGAGCCACACACATATGTGATAAGATTGTGGGGAATGGAGACGAACAACATGCTTGGTACAGAGGCATGTACAAGCAAATGGAGGAGATGGATGGTGACACCTGCTTCAGCTTCGATAAGTCCCACTCTAAAAGAGTGTCTAAGGTTAGTATGGATTAACTGCAAACAGGAATCCAAACATGGCTATGTGCCGGGATCCCATGCTGAATGCATGAGGGTAAGCAGTGGGCGTTTGCCTCTAAAATTTCTGCTCAGTGGATGATTGCTGATCCATCCAGAGAAATCCAAATTAACACCTGACTATTTGGGTCACAATTGATTCAATTAAGTGCTCTGCCCAGGGAAAAAGGGTAGAGCTAATTGACAGCTGTATCAAGCTAATTGAGGCATTAAGGATACATTTGGGTCATTATAATAGACCTATGCAGTTATCAGTAAAGACTATTCTAATTTGCAATGGTGGATTCACCATGTGTCGAGGAGTTATAGCAAGGTAATGCTCGACTAGCCTTCCATGATTTTGCAGATGAATGTCAGTGCACTCGGGTGGGGTGTCACGGATACGAGTTTCAACTGTGGAGGCAGATGGACTGAGCAAGAGGCATCGCTTCTGCAGACATGGGCAATTAACTATTAAGAGGTTTTTATGCACAAGGCTTATTGCTCTAACAAATGTAAGCTGCATGTTCAGTTTCAGATTGACAATACTACGCAAGTGGCATATATATTAATCAAATCGGTGGAATCAAGTCGGTATTTTGTGACAGATTGGCTAACAAATTTGGATCTGGTGCATTGGAAAAGATATTTCAGCTATTTATCTACCAGGTAGATTCTAAATAGTAGCAGACGCCAAGTCACGAAAGTTCCATGACAACATAGATTGAATGTTCAACAAGGAGGTGTTCAATAATATAGTACTTGTATATGAATGCCAGATATCGATTTGTTTTGCATCAAGGTCAACCATCAGATGCCTAAATAGGTTTCATAGGAACCAGACCAGGTGGCAGTTGCAATTAATACTTTGACATTGAGGTGGTATGTTTTCTATATTTTCCTAACATTTTGCCTAATAGGTCGGAGTCTGCAAGAAATCAAGCAGGATGCCGCTTTGGGGGTGCTTGTAATACCTAATTGGCCGAATCAAGCATGGTTTCCCTTTGATGTTACAGTTAGGGATCCAACCTCTTTTTGGTGGTTTCCAAGCGTAGGAATTGACTGGAGCATCCACGGGAAAGTCATCTGTTATGTGATTGTATTGACTTGTTAATTTGCAGGTTTTAAGAAGGCCATCCCTGGAGCAAGGACTGTCTGGGTTTACGGTGGACATGCTCACTGTAGCCTGGAGAAAGAGTACTCAAAAGGGGTATATTACTTAAAGGCCTGTCTCACGAGTCTGCGGTCAATGGCGGCGAAACAGGAAGAATCTACTGCTCCTGGGCCGCCATAGACCGCGCACTCGGTCAAATGCACAATTCCGGGGCCGTGCGGCGTTGTTCCCAACACCGCACGGTGCTAAAATAAAACCAACACTGTTCAAAAAAATGTCCCTACCGCACAGCCTCCGCCAGTGAGGCACGTGTGCGGCACGGCCGCCGCCACAGCCGCCGCCAGTGTGGAACGAGCGCCGTGTGTTGAACTTGCACCGCCACAGCCTCCGCCAGTGAGGCACGTGTGCGGCACGGCCGCCGCCACAGCCACCGCTACAGCGCCGCGATCAGCACGGCCGCCGCCACAGCCACCGCTAGTGCGTCACGTGTGCGGCATGGCCACAGCCACCGCTACAGCGCCCTGATCAGCACGGCCGCCGCCACAGCCCCGCAGATCCAAAATGACGTCATCGCAGTCGGCCCGCCCTTTTTTTTTACTTACCGCAAGCTCGTGGGACCAGCCGTATTTAAATCACTCGGCCACAGCCGCCGCCAGTGTGTCACGTGTGCGGTGCTCCCGTGGCATAGGCTCGGCGCTCTCGCCGTTGCCGTGCGGTCCCCTCTACAGGCGAAGCCGCGCTTCACCGCCGATGACCGCAACACCGTGAGACAGAGCTATTATGTAAAAAAATGGGAGCACTATTGTGTACAAAATAATATTGACTATAATACTACAGGTATTGTGGATATTTTAGAGTTCCTGTTGACACTCTATGATGATGAGGGGCTCAGTTATAGCACCATTAATACAGCTTTAAGTGCTTTGTCATCGTATGGTTTGGATGGGGTCAGGAAAGATCCTATTGAGTTTCATCATATCATAGCTGGATTGATGAAGGGAATTTCAACTCTAAACCTCCTAAACCCAGGTATATGGCGATCTGGGATGTAAGTGAGGTCCTCCAGATGCTTCGACAGTAGGTTCCTGTCACGTCTCTGAATTTGCCAAACTAATCATGAAAGTGGTTATGCTCTTGGCATTGGTTCAGCATAGCAAGTGCAGATTTTGAAAAAACTTCTGCTAGACAGGATGGAAGTTGCTGAAGAGAATGTTATGTTATATAATTGCAGAGCAGGCCAGATGTCACAGGTTTGTTAAAATTGTGTTTCAGCATAACCTACTGATCCATGTTTATGTGTAATGGCACATTTATTTTCATTATATTGAAGCTATAACGACCTTAAGAAATGTGGAAACAGCATTGTTTATCAGTTACATGAAGCCACACAGGAGAATGTCAGTGCAGACTATCTCAAGGTGGTTTAAAGCAAATGTTGATTAAGGCAGGTATTAACACTGAAGTGTATATATCCGTTTTCCACTAGTGCAGCAGCAACGTCGTCGGCTAGGACGATGGATGTTCACAGCGGCCATATTTTATAGGTGCCGGGTGGTCAAATTAATTATTTTTACAATTTTACCATCGGCCGATCGCCGATCGGAGAGAGGCTGTTTGCAAATTCAGTATTAAGTCCTGTTTAGTTACCCTGGGATAGACGGGTTACTGTTTGTTTTGATTATTCAAATCAATTGTTATTGCATGATATTACCATTTCATGTTTAACGCATTATTGATTGTTTCTCATCGAAAGTCAATCAATGCAGTGAGGCCGGGATTTGGATCTGCGGCATAAAATCACAGAGCTTTGAAATCTTCACGTAGTCACTCACGTGACTCCGAAGTAAAATAGTAAGATTAAACGAGAACTTACCAGTTTGAAGTTTGATCTTTATTTTATGAGGAATTACGTTGGTGATTACGTGCCCGCCACGCCCAAACCTCTCTCATAAAAAAGGTCATATGGTAGTTCTCATGTTGCTCATCTTAATATGTTACTTCAATTATTGTGTTGTCTGTGATTTCATACCGCTGCTTTGAAGATTGACGCGCATGCGCCCTGACGGGTCGTCTTCACGTAATCACCAACGTAACTCCTCATAAAATAAAGATCAAACTTCAAACTGGTAAGTTCTTGTTTAATCTTACTATTAAATGGCTGAACTAAAGTAAATTAAACTGCAGTAATTCCTTCAGTGCATTGGACTATGTGATATCCATGGGACTAAGCCAAATAAAAGATTAACCAGGTTAATACTTTATATGAAAGAGCTGACGTATGTCTTTCTGTTTCCTTTTTATCAAGAAGTATAAACTAAGAAAAATAAATACTGTACATTCTATACATTTAACCCTAATTTCTAAATCCATTTATATCCTCTTTGACCTGAAGTAACTCAGAATCCTTGTGACATTTATTTTTAAATGATCCAAATATGTTTTCCATGCTGAAAGGACTGTGGATAATAAGCTATTTATCTTGCATAACTTTTCCATTGTGTCATTTTACCTCCCTGATTTCTCCTTTTTCATTCAATGCAAAGTTTTATTCGGATTCCCTGCTTCTAGTTTCAAATATGTAGATAAAACATAAATGTGATTTAAAAAGCCTGGCTTATTGATCCCTTCTTCGTAGTTCATCAATCTAAGAGCAGCTATATATCACTTCCCAATCCATTTATAATTTTCACCTGTAAGTTGTCACAGTGCTACAATTAAAACTAGTGTTTACGTTTTATTAACAAATAGCTTATAACTATTAGTTATCTTTTCACAGCCATATTTTCCTGAATCTGCTTGTGCAGTCTAGGTTCTGTTTATTATTGTTATAAACCATTTCAAAATCTAGTAGGCTACTACACCACAATTAATTTTACTTTACCTCAATATTTTCCTATCATCTTCCCACAATTTTAGTTTGGTTTAATTTACTTTAGAGATACAGCGCGGAAACAGGCCCTTCGGCACACCGAGTCTACGCCGACCAGCGATCCTCGCACATTAACACTATCCTACACACACTTGGGACAATTTTACATTTATACGAGGCCAATTAACCTACATACCTGTACGTCTTTGGAGTGTGGGAGGTCACGGGAGAACCAACAAACTTCGTGCAAGCACCCGTAGTCTGGATCGAACCCGGATCTCTGGCGCTGTAAGGCAGCAAATCCACTACTGTGCCACCGCACCACCCAGAATACTCAAATTGCTGCTTTTTTTTGTTTTACCTTGTTCCATGATGATTCAGCCATCAATTTATATAGTGCCAAAATGTTCCTTTTGATATCTGATAGGTTTCTTGATTCTTTATTAGAGTCTAGAGGTCTGATGCTTCTGAGAGATAACTCACTTGCATTGCTAATAAGTGGTCTATTCACCTTCACCTGCTTCTTGGTTTTATCGAGGCTATCTTTCATTCATTTTTCATTCAGCAAATGTAAAAGACTGCTATATGAAATGTGAATATCCTGGATTCCTTAAAACTAAATTGCTCCTAACTGTCTCCCACAAGAGAATGAAATGAAAACGTTATTGGAGGGCACCAGTCAGGTCAGCAAGCATTTGTGTAACTAATGGAACGATGGAGGGATAGTTTGAAACATCGACTCTAACTTTGGCTCCTTGGATGCTGCTCGACCTGCCGAATTCCTCCAGTTGTTCCTCTTTGCTTGTATTTGTTCCAGATTCCAGCATCTGCAGTCCCTTGTGTCTCCAGAGAATGAAATGGGACTCGGTCCAATTTCAAAATAGATTCAAAATAGATTCTAGAGAATTAGAAAGTGATGAACTTAAACTTCAAGAGATATGCTTAGAGACAATAAATCAGTGAATTGAGTTTAGTTTAGTTTAGAGATACAGTGCAGAAACAGGCCGTTCGGCCCACCGATGTCTGCACCAACAAGTGATCCCGCACAGTAACACTAACCTTCACACACTAGGGATAATTTACACATACATCAAGCCAATTAACCAACCAACCTGTACTTCTTTGGAGTGTGGGAGGAAAATCGAAGATCTTGGAGAAAACCCATGTGGTCACGGGAAGAACGTTCAAACTCCATACTGACAGCATCCGTAGTCGAGATCGAACCCTGGTTTCCAACGCTGCAAGCGCTGTAAGGCAGCAACTCTACCGCTGCGCCACCGTGCTGCTGTAAGCGTATGGAAAGTTACATGAACTGAAATACAATGACAGAAAGTCTGGTGGAAAAAGATTTAATGATAAATATCAAACAGGGATTTGATAAATTATTGAGCAGAACAGTTTTTTAGAATCTATGAGTGAAAACCTTTAGACAGCTCTTTCAAAGAGCTGAGTCAGGTATTTGGGGTCAATCGCCAGACCCAATTGTCCATGCGTTTATAACGCTATAATGATAAAAACAGGTTTCGACGATTCCGATCAATGACGAAGAAAGGGCACTTCGCTATAATGATAAAAACAGGTTTCGACGATTCCGATCAATGACGAAGAAAGGGCACTTCAACCATATAGGATTAAAAATGAAACATTTATTAAAATAAATGATTAAAAAGCAATAACATAAAAGCAATAACATAATGCGCTTCAACTGCACTCATAGAGCTCCTGACGAGGGCTTGGTCTGGACAGCTTGAGGGTCCTGGCACCATTCTGGATCTCGGCCTGAAGAGAAGTTCAGTGAGATCACATGCAGCACGCATTCATATACTCAATACGCCTGTGCTTCTTCCATATCTACAAACAATGGTCAACTGTGTTTTAAAACTAGCTATCCTCCCAAAGTTTGAAACCTAAACTTGGCTGTTTGCCTTTTCTCGCTGCTATATGTCCTTGTGGCTGCATGATGTAAGGACTAGATCTTCCAAGTGAGCAAATTATTTTTATAAACACATAATTGAATTCGTAAGCGAGCCTGTTCACTCAACATAGGGGCTGTTGCCAGACAACAGTTTAGCTGAAAAGCCTGTTTAGCCCTTATATTTTCAAAAGCCTGGCAAACAGTTTGAAGAGCTCCAAGTAGCAAAACTTGGGGTAAGTCATACCTTGTTGGAAAACACTTTGTTTCATGAAAAAGAGCTGGTAGTTAACTAAGTTACTCTCATTTATCAAACTTATATTTTAAAAAATCTCTATAGCAGCCATCGCTGCACATTTGGCACAACTTGTTGCCTTGCCTAAGCAGCGGTTGGGTTGTGCCTTAATCACTAGTTTTAGAGTTGATATTGTTGCCACTGTGATGAATTGGTGGACAGAGTAAGTGCAACAGCAATTACTTACATTTCAGAACGCTTTCAGCAATGTTTCAATCAATGATCAATGGCTAAGGTAAGGAGTCAAATAGAGAAGACAAAAATACGACATCGATAGAAAGCTAGCTCCAAAAAAAGGAGACTAAATGCAATATCTTTAGGTCAAATACGTTAGATATTCAAGGACTGATCTTCATCTGCTTGCTATTGTTTGTTTTTTTACTTTCTTCAATGTGATCTTTAAGATGGTATCAACATTTTCCCATAGTGTAAAAAAAAAACACAAATAAGAAAAATGAAACAGGATTTGAATTATACTTTTAGGTAACTGGGCCAAAAATCAATGAATGCGATCCATTATGAATGCAAGTTAAACAAAAACAAATGGGAGAACATGTGAAATGAGTATGAGCTGTGCAACAAAAATGGATTTCTTGCTTCAGTCCCAATGTTTAGAGTAAAATGAAGAAAAATATATAAATCTTGACAAATTATATTGTTGAATTACAATCCCAGGAAAGATGTTTGTCCTTTTGAGCTGTTGATATTAGAAATTTAGGTTAAATAACTAAAAGAAAAAAATTGCTTTTGCTTAGTTCCTTAAAAAAATCCCAGTTTTCTGTACAATTAATGAAATTATGGTAAGTTGTAGTTACAGTTGTAATGCAAGGAACACAACCCATTAATATGCACTCAAAAAACATCCATTGTGAAAATGATCAAATAATCTGTGTTATTGATAATGGTTAAATCCTGTTTCATTTTCCTTGTTATTTATACACTGTTTTTTACATAATGAGCAAATTTGGAGACAATCATACTAAAGGTCACATTCAAGAGTACAAATATTGTCCAGCCCCTGAAGAAATGCTCAGGCAGTTGAGCTTATTGTTTTAATAACAGTGACCAACCACCAACCTGGACACACTGCAGCAGAGCCACTGTCGTGCCGCTGCCGATCGGAACGCCTGTTGATGTTTAGTAGAGTAGAGTGTTAATTTGTTCATGATATATGTATTTTTACTTTTATTTATTTTTTACTGCACACACTGAAATGGACACTGGTTGAGGAACGTTTTTTTGTTTCCTCTGGGTATGCGAATACTCAGGAAATAACAATAAAGATATACAATACAATACAATACAATTTCCAGATGATTTTGCTGATGTTGAAGATTAGGAAAATATATCCATACAAATTGATCGCAAATGATGAATGATAATCACTTCCAGAGACCCAAATTAAAAGTTAGCTAGAGTGAGGTGGAATCTTACCTCGAATACCTTGGCTCAAATAATTATAATTGGTGAGTATGCTACTTAGGAAGAACATTAACGTGTAGACTGAAAGATGGACTGAAGGGACAAGTGGAAGTGCTTATTTTGGTCTGAGATATATAACATGCTCTTTAGCAAGAAAGTCCAACTTTGTAATCGTGTATAGACTTTTCGTTGACTGGATAGCACGCAACAAAAAAGTTTTCACTCTACCTCGGTACATGTGACATTGATAAATTAAACTAAACTAAACTAAATTGAAGATATAAACACATGGATCCTGCCCTGAAACGTTGCCTATCCATGTTCCATGTTCTTGTTTGCTCAAATGTGCATTCCGATTCAGACATTGAGTCGTTTAACTTCATAATAACTATTTCAATAACATCACATAGAGACGGCATTACATAAGCTGTTGTGGGCTCTGAGTCCTGGCTCATCAAACTGAGAGCTGCGAGTCACACCCCCCCCAGATGGTATAGTGGAAACCCGAACTGGATTACGGATCGGGTGAACAATAGCAAAGTCAGACATGGATCAAATCAGCAATAATGATCGATCTACATCTAGTACCCCTTTAAGAATGAGTTCTTATTTCAGAATCCATCAACCGTGTTTATTAACTCATCCATACTAAAATACCAAAACATGATGTGGTGCCAATTGTACATATTGATGCAATTCCCCATTATTTAGTTCGTGTTTTTCAGATAAAGCATTACAAATTAATATGTACAATTGATCCAGTATCTGAGATATTCATTAAAGGGCAAACACCATTGCATGTTGCGCTATACACTTTCAATCACAAAGATCTATGAATTTAATTCAATATTTAAAGGATTATCTTTTTAGAAAGGTTGAAAACAAGGATTCACATGTATACCCATTGACACAAATGACTGAAGTTGAGAGATCATTTTCAAAGAGTAATAGATTATTTTGTTTTTGATTTTTAGGGAAAAGATCAAAATCTTCAATACAAAGTAATAAGAAACTTTTTGTTTTAAACACAAAGTTGCTGGAGTAACTCAGAGAGTCAGGCAACATCTCTAGAGAACATGGATAGGCAATGTTCCAGCTCAGGATCATTGTGTCTATGTCTTAACTAAGAACAAAGTTGTCTTTCTATTTGTGAACGTTTATGCAATTTTTTTTTTAAATCAGAAAATCGTTAGTTGGTGTTACATTTTAATTTCTTTGAAATAGCAGCTGAACTTGCCTGAAACATTGGACAAGTCCTTTGATCTGCTGGCATGTGTCTCAGCCAGACCATCCTTTGACTGTGTTACCTCAGTGAAGGCCAACAAATTGGACTGGGACATCTGCCTGCTGAGCCTGCCCCAGTTTATAAAACATCCTCGTGGAATGAACTTGTGTCACTTGCTTAATACAGACAGAGAACAGCTGCAAAAACCCAGTCTGTAGATTTTCTTTCTCTTTCCCATCAATTTAGCTGTGGCTTAAGGAAGAGCTTTGAAAGAAAATGATACTAACAAGCCTATTTATTTAGATTTATTTAGCTGGTAACAATGCTATCTTCACTCGACGTGACCTGGGCAGTTCAAAGTCCTGTGCCTGCAAAGTTGGTTCAAATTAAAGGTTTCAAAGGTCTTTTATTGACACCTGTACCAATTAAGGTACAGTGATATGCGAATTACCATACAACCATACGGAATTTTTTTTTTTAAATGTTTTTTGTTACCACAGAATCTTCCTCCCTTGGTGGTCTCAGAGACTAACATATGTGGGGGAATCGAGAACCAGAGGGCATGTTTAAGGTGAAAGGGGAAAGATTTGATAGGAAATCGTGGGGTAACTTTTCCGCGCAAAGAGTGGTGGGAGTATGGAACAAGCTGCTGCAGAAGGTAATTGAGGCAGGGACTATTGCAACTTTTAAGAAACAATTAGACAAGTACATGGATAGGACAGATTTAGAGGGATTTGGGCCTAACACAGGCAAGTAGGATTAGTATAGACGGGACATCTTGGTCGGTGAGGGCAAGTTTGGCCGAAGGGCCTATTCCCACTCTCTCCTCTATTCTTGGTCAATAATGATGTATAAAGGATCCAGCTAGTCTTTTTTTGTGCTTTACTGCAAACACCTTGAGGCTGGGTTGGATATGGACAATTTTCAAATTATTTAGACACTGCTCTGCCTCCAGTCTTGGCCTCCATGCCATTTTCCCACTCACTCCCCATACGTATGACTCCCTTACAATTCAATTGACTGTCAATCTTCATCCTGAATATATTCAATGAGTCTACCGCCAGGTGCCCAAATTCCAAGAATATATCATATGGAACATTTGGCAACCATTGTGTAGGAAGGAACTGTGGATGCTGGTTTACACCAAAGATAGACACAAAATACTGGAGTAACTTAGTGGGTCAGGCAGCATCTCTGGAGAAAAGGAATAGGTGACTGAAGAAGGGTCTCGACCCGAAACATCACCTATTCCTTTTCTCATGAGATTTTGGCAACCATTCACTGGTATCCACGTCCCAGTATTTGGAAACCCAAATAGAAAGTCATGATTGCCAAATATTTGAGGAGACTAAAGGGCCTGTCCCACTTACGTGTCCTTGGCATGCAAAGTACGCAACCTCGTCGTTGCATTGAGGCGCACGGGAATCGTGTGGCCGCCCGGGGCCAGTCCCACTGAGAAGCGTGGAGGGGTATGTTGTGCGCGACTTCTTTGTGCTCCAAAATTTTTGTAGCGAACAAAATCTTCGCGCGCCAACGACCTGTCGCGTAACTGACGGCCAAAGTGGGACAGGTCCAAGACCCTGGCGTGACGCAATGTCTCACCTCCAACAGCAGCAGAAGCAGGCAAACGATCGCCGAGCTCGGCCTAGGGCTCACGGCCATTGTGGTCCGGATCCGCCCCCACTTCTACTCCCAGAGCGGGGCCAAGAAAATTGAAGATAGACACAAATGCTGGAGTAACTCAGCGGGACCGGCAGCATCTCTGGAGAGAAGCAATGGGTGATGTTTCCGGTCAAGACCCTTCTTTCAGAAGAAGAGTCTCGACCCGAAACCTCATCCATTCCTTCTCTCCAGAGATGCTGCCAGTCCAGCTGAGTTACTCCAGCATTTTGTGTCCATCTTCAAATGACGTCACGCGTTCCAGATGGCTGTGCGGGCGCATGAAATAGCGAGCGACCTTCGCAGGACCGTCGCGCCTCAATGCAACTACGGTCGCGTAATTAGCGTGCCAAGGACACGTAAGTGGGACAGGGGCCTATGTTTCCTTCTGTTGACTGTCCAACTGAACCTCAACATTGAAAGTATCAGTGAATATAACACAAGACAGTCAGTCTTTGGTTTGGTTGGATTTATTATCGTCATGTGTACTGAGATACAGTGAAAATCTTTGTCTTGTGTGCTATCCAGGCAGATCATACTGTACATGAATGCTAACCAGACCATACATAAGGTGGTGAAAAACAGAATGTAACCAGAGTACAGAATACAGTGTTCCAGCTACAGAGAAAATGCAAAGGCTGCAATGAGGTAGATAGGAATATTTTGGTATGCATCTTTAGCATTTGAAAAGATTGTTCAAGAGTCTGATAACAACAAGGAAGACGCTGTTCTTGAATATGCATTCAAGCTTTTGTATTTTTTGCACAACTGGAAAGAGGAGAAGAGAAAATGACTGGGAAGTAATTAGTCTTTGATAAAGTTAGCTGCTTCCCCGAGAGTGCGAAGTGTAAATGGAATCAATGTGGGGTGGGAGGTGGATGTTGGTTTGGTTTATTATAGATTGCACTGTGTCCACAACTCTCCGTAGTTTCTTGCAGTCTTGGACAGAACAGTTGCCAGATTAAGTGGTGCTGCATTTTAATAGAAGGCTTTCTATGGTGCAGCTGCCGAAGTTGATAAGTGTTGTTGGAGACAGGGGCAGCACGGTGGCGCAGCAGTAGAGTTGCTGCCTTACAGCGCCAGAGACACGGGTTCGATCCTGACTACAGGTGCTGCCTGTACGGAGTTTGTACGTTCTCCGTGTGACCTGCGTGGGTTTTCTTTGGGATCTCTGGTTTCCTCCCACACGCCATAGATGCACAGGTTTGTAGGTTAATTGGCTTGGTATTATTGTAATTTGTAAATTGTCCCTAGTGTGTGCAGGATAACGTTACTGTGCGGGGTTCGCTGGTCGGCGCGGACTCGTTGGGCTGAAGGGCCTGTTTCTGTGCTGTATCTCTAAAACTAAACTAAAACTAAACTAAACATATCCAATTTCCTTAGCTTTCCAAGGAAGTAGAGGCGTTGTGTGCTTTCGAATATCAAATTGTTTTTGATATTTCCACCTCTGAACTTGAAGTTCACGGCCATCTCCGCTTCAGCACCATTGATGCAGACTGGGGCATGTATTCCACCCCACTTCCTTAAATAGTTTCTGCGTCAATAAGATTTGTGTCAATTGCCATTTTGAAACACACTGCCTGCAGCCCACAATGGATGCTGGAGAGTTGATTTTTGTAGCTCTATTTTGTGCAGAGGGAATTTTGATTCTCCTCATAATTTGTGCCATGTTAAAAAAGACTTCATGCAAACTGCGTGCCCCCGAAAAAAAAAAAGAACCTTCCATTTGACAATAGCAGGTATTTTTCCAGTTACTACAGAAGCCAAAGGAAATAATAAGTTGCAATAAATATTCCTAATATTACCTCATTGCTTAATTTTGAGAAATTCTTAAATGCAAAGCCATAATCAAAAAGATTTTGTGGTGGGTTATCTGGTTTTACAGGGCACTGAAGGCCGAGAGCACAAGATGCAACCTGTGGACTCTGCTTAATAGTTTATTAGGATTAGCAAGCAACGTCGGAGGTTTCAACAAGAATGGGACAGCTTGGGTATAGCCCTGAGAATGTTAAGTTGCAGAAACATCTCACAAAGTTGATGTACAGTTGAACTGATGGTCTATGAACAGCTTGTCAAGTTGAGGTTGAGATTAATGTAGTGAGCTTCAAGCTGAATGGCACACGGGTATTAGAAGGGGAAATAATGTGTCTCAGCATAGAACTTTGTTCTTGCAATGAATGTTCTTGCAAAGAATAGGTGTGGTTTGCTCAGGCCAAATAGCTTTCTTCATGTGATTCTACAGTTTTGTGATTCAGCGAGGGATAGAAGCTAGAGTAGATTTAGATTAGTTTAGTTTAGTTTAGTTTATTACCACATGTACCAAAGCAGAGTGAAAAGCTTTTGTTGCATGCTAACCTGTCAGCGGAAAGACAATACAATCCAGCCATCCAGTGTACAGATACTTGATCAAGGGATTTTGCACTGTCGAAGTGACCTTATGATCAAAGGAAGCCATTAGAGGATGATGGATCACAGAATGACATTGGTTGAAGTGGTAAAATAAATCTGTTGAATTAATAAAATAACTGTTAATTAACCAAAGATGTGAGTATGTTGCACAGCAATTATAAATGTCTTGTGTGCTATCCACAATTTAATCATGGATTTTTTTTTAAATATCTTAAATTTAACACAAACTGCTCTAAATTGTCTGAATGTTCATCTGTGTTTAAGAAATTAGCTCACAACAGTGCTTGATGAAAGAAAGACTTCAGCTGACTGATTCACACTGTCTTTGTTTCCTGATCTTTTATCTGTGAAAATGAAATCAGATAAGGAGTTTAAAGAAATCTTCAGATCATTAATTTTTTGCACAGCTTCTGTCAGAGCCCAGTGTGACTTTCATCAACCAAATCTGTTCCATTCTATTTTTACACTAGGTTTGAACTGACCTACTTCGTGAAGTTGAACAATGAATATTTCTAGATTATGCTTTTGCCTTCTGATTCCAGATTGTGTCTATTTCTGATAGTGGAGACCATGTGCTAATTACCCAAACATGCCTTTTTATATCACATTGGGGAATATCTCTGTCTTCAAACCTTATTGAATCATATGCAATTACAGTGAATGCCTAAAAAAGAACTGCAGATGCTGGTTTATACCGAAGATAGACACAAAGTGCGGGAGTACCTCAGCGGGACAGGCAGCAACACCGGAGAAAAAGGGTGGGTGATGTTTTGGGTCAGGATCCTTCTTCAGACCAATGAAAGTCAGTCTGAAGAGGGGTCCTGACCCTAAACATCACCCATCATTTTTCTCCAGAGATGCTGCCTGACCCGTTGAGTTAATCAAACACTTTGTGTTTTGATTAACTCCGTTAACACCGTAAATTGGAGGATATGCACCTCATATTCCGCTTGGGCAGTCTACATCCTGGGGGCTTGAACATTGAATTCTCCCAATTCTGCTAGCCCTTGCTGTCCCCTCCCCGTCATCAGCCATCTGGTTGTCTCCTCCCCTCCCCCAGCCCTCGGGCTCCTCCTCCGCCTTTTTCCTTTTTTCCTTTCTTCTCCCCACCCCCTATCAGTCTGAAGAAGGGTTTCGGCCCGAAACGTTACCTATTTCCTTCGCTCCATAGATGCTGCTGCACCCGCTGAGTTTCTCCAGCATTTTTGTGTACCTTCGATTTTCCAGCATCTGCAGTTCCTTCTTTAACACTTTGTGTTTACGTATTTGCAGTGAATGTCTGCTGGGTAAGATATAGGCTAATTGGCTGCATCCAAGTTGGTACATAACAATGAAGGGTTGTTAATGTTCCTTGTCTGAGGAACACAGCCAGTAGAGCCACTGCTTCAGTGCTCCAGAGGCCTGAGTTCAATCCCAATCTCCAGAACTGCCAGTCTGACTTTGCACATTCACTGTGACTGAATGGGTTTCCCCTGGGTACTCTGTTTTCTTCCCACATCCCAGCGACATGGAGCTTGTTCGGTTATTTGGCCACTGTAAAAATAGCCCCTAGTTTGTAGATGAATGGAAGAATGTACGGAGTTAATGAGTACCTGGGGACAAATTCAATGGGTGAATAGGATTGTTCTGTGAGCTGGAATAGAATTGAAGGGTGAAATGGCCTCCTTCTATGTTACAGGGGTCAATTAACGTACATGACAGATTAGTGAGGCTACAGCAAGTGTATTGTGTGCAGGTCTGGTCACCACACTATAGGAAGGATGTGATTTCACTGGAGGTAGTGCAGAAGGGATTCATTTGGAAAGTTGTCGAGGAAATGGAATGTTTCACCTGCAAGGAAGGACTGATACATTGGGTTTCATATCAAATTCATTCATATCAAATTAAACTCTGCAACTTTCGCATTGCGCCAGTCCATTCATGTTAAATGGGTTACTGTAAACAGCAAAGAAAGGAATTTGCTGCAAGCACTTATAATGTTTCCACTGTCATATTACTAATACTAACTTCTCCCCTTTCAGTTACAATACAAGCTATGTAACATGTTGCCAATAATTTTCAGATGGAGAATAGAACTTATTTTTTTTGTTGCAATTATAAACATAATGGCTTAAATCTACCCTCAAGGCATCAAACCTCACTTGTTGTACATCCGAGTTAATGTAGCTCAAATTATTCAATTTTTGCTCAGTTTTAAGTTTTGTTTAGAGATACAACGTGGAAACCGGCCCTTTGGCCTACCGAGTCCGCACCGACCAGCAATACATATACATTAACACTATCCTATATGCACACACCAGGGACAATTTTACAATTTACACTTATTACCAGCCAATTAACCTACAAGCCTGTACATCTTTGGAGTGTGAGAGGAATGCGAGGATCTCGGAGAAAACCCACGTGGTCACGGGGAGAACGTACAAACTCCGTACTGACAACACTCATAGTTGGGATCGAACCTGGATCTCGGGCGCTGCAAGCACGGTAAGGCAGCAACTCCACCGTTGCACCACCGTGTTATTTGTTATTGTTATACCTTGTTATTTTCACAAATTTATGCACGTCATTAGTGGATAACCTCCTAAACCAATCCATGCATTAAAACAATATCAAATTCTTCTTGTCCTTATATCATGTTTTAGATATACTATTTATTTTATTGATATCTTCAAACAGCTGCTTCTACATATTTCTATGTTCCCGAGAGTAAACAGTTTATATATTTCAGTTTTAATTACAGAGCTGAGAGTAACACAACAGGTACACCAGTGACCCTGTGATTAAATAATGCACGAAGAGGATTAGTTGGAATATGAAACAAAAAGTCAAATAAACAAAATTATGAAGTCTGAAGAAGGGTTTCAATCCGAAACGTCACCCATTAATTCTCTCCAGAGATGCTGCCGGGCCCACTGAGTTACTCCAGCATTTTGTGCCCACCAAATGAATTACGAAATTCTATTTCTGAGAACTGAGATCAAAATCAGAAAAATCAGGTTTACTGTCATATGCAGTTTCAAAAAAATGCATTATTACATTTCAAAGTTAAAACTCCACATTTAATTAACCTTTGAACCAAAGTCTTTATCCAAGGAAGGAAAAAGCATTCAGATAAATAGCTCCCATTGACATAGACAGATTCTGAAATTAGAAATGTGACTTATCATCACCATCATAGCAAATGTTGGCTTCATTCTATATATACTGTAAATGTCTCATTTTTTCTAATATAACAATCATTTATTTTATCATAGTGTATGCGGAGTGAGTTTAGGTAAGAACATCACTAAATGCAAGTGATCTTCAAACCTTTCATTCTATATTCAGCAAGTAAGGTCACTTTGTTCTAGATTCTTTTATATCCTCCTTCTTTCAACTCTCACTAGGGATAATGGGAATATTTATCTTAGAGGGTTTGTGGACTTTATTTGTTAAAGTGGGTGTCACTTTTACAATGGTAAGTACACTTCAGAAGAAATTAATTTGTAGTTAAGTACCTTTCGAGCATCCTGAAGTAGTGAAAAGTGCAATCTCATTAGACCATAAAACAGCACGGCGCAAGAACAAGCCCTTCAGCCACCATGTCTGCATTGACCATGATGACATTCTGAAATAATCCCATCTACATGCAAATGGTTTATTTTCTTCTATTCCCTCCCTGATCACGTGTCTGTCTAAATGTCTCTTAAACGTCACCATCACATTTGCTTCTGCCACCTCCCAAGGTAGCATATTCCAGGCACCTATCACCCATCGTGGAAAAAAAATTGCCCTACGCATCTTCTTTAACATTTCTTTCACTCACCGAAATCTATGTGCTTTGGTATTTGACATTTTACCAATCTCCTCTATTTGTGCATTATACTTTTGACCGTTTCCAACATTATAGTTTCTATTCCGTAAGCTTTTATTATTTACGTTCTCATCTTCTATGTCAATTTGGACTTTGTACTCCAGTTAATATTTACCATAAGAATCAACCCCCTTTTCTTTTCCCCATGAATCAACACCCACTCCTTCTGCCATTCATGGTTACTTCCTACAGTTCTCAGTCTAAACTCTTCCATCTCCTTTCCTCCTATTAATTTCACAGTTAAAACCCATCTCTTGATGGGGTTATTACATTCCTTGTAATATCTTTCATTGATTTGAAGATAGACACAAAATGCTGGAGTAACACAAGCAGCATCTCTGGAGAGAAGGAATGGGTGACGTTTCGGGTCGAGACCCTTCTTCAGACTTTCATTGACCTGACACAGATAATTATCTGTGTTTCTTTCTGTAAAGCAACAGGGTATTTCCCTCTATTAAAGGACTGTATTAGAATCATGGTAATAGTCAATAAACAGTTTACAGCTACAAATAGGCATTGAAATTATTGCATTTTTTTATATCAGGCAATTTATTATTTTTGCTTTCTGGAAAATTGTTCTTTAATAATTGTTCAGCTATGTTAATAACATTGAGCTATGCTCTAAGATTATGCAAAAGATTCAGAGCTGCATGAGTTAGAACAGAAAAATCCACATAAAAACTGGTAATAATAGCATAGAATTAACTACCATGCTTATCATATTTCCCACTTTGTACAATATTAGAACAAAACCGTCGTCCAACCTTTCTATATTTTATCTTTATCATTTACTTCATATAATTAGTCTTTACAATGTTTAGGTCCTTGCCTCTTTTATGCATATCAAAATGTTTGTGACCATTTTGTTAGCAGGTGCAGTTCGACAATGTATGGGAGTCCCTTAAAATATTATCCATTGGTAAATTGTATCCTGTTCTCAGTATGGAATCATATTTAACGGGAAAACCATCTTAAGGAATTTTGTTAATGTGTAAGGAAAATAGCTGCAACCCTAAACGAGAGGGAATCAAAGACAATCTATTGGAGGAACTCAGCAGGTCAAGCAACATCTATGGAGAGAATCACAAAGTTGATGGAGGTGAGAACAGCTAACCAAGACCTGGTCAGCACAGGGTATTTAGGAATAAGGCATCAAACGATTGAAGGATGTGAAGGCAGAGAAATTCTTGAGAGTTAAATGAAGACATGAGCACCATTCAAGAGGGTAAAAAGACATTGAGTGTATAAAAACAGGAATCATGGATGTTGGAACTGAAAGGTTTTCAGATGGTAGAAAAATAAAAGGCATTCTTTTTGGTTTCGATTTAGCTTTAGGTTTATTATTGTCATGTGTACCGAACGACAGTGAAAAGCGGTGTTTTGCATGCTTTCCAATCTAATCAGATTATACTATACATAAATACAATCAAGCCAAACTCAAGTATAATGGGTAGAGCAAAGGGCATGAGACCTGATATTGAATATGGTTTTCAGCATTGTGGCGTAACAGTTCCAGAGACCAAGTCCAATGTGTGCAATGAGGGAGAAGACAATCAGACTGTACCCTGCTTTATGGAAGGACTGTTCAGAAGCATGATAACAGAGGGGCAGAAGCAGTTCCTGAGTCTGGTGGTGTGAGCTTTCAAGCTTCTGTACCTCCTGCCCAACAGGAGAGGGGAGAAGAAGGAATGACCCGGTGGGAAAGGCCTTTTATGATGTTGGCTGCCTTCCCAAGGCAGCTTGAAGTGTAGATGGAGTCAATGGTGGGGAGATGGCTCTTCTGAGAAAATTTGCATCTTAGGAATCTGAAACATTCTAGATTCGAGTAAAAATATTTTTGTTACATAAAATGTATCTATACCTAGCAGCAGTACAGATTTCTTTGGCAAAATGATTAATTCTGACAGTTATCTTCAGCCAATAGTAACAGATCAACCATCACCCCTGCATAGAACTTAAAATATAGAACAGTACAACAAACAGTACAACAAAGTCCCTTTGGCCCACAATATCTGTGCCGAACCTAATACTAAGATAAACTCATCTCATCTACCTGTACATGATCCATATCCCTCAATTCCCTGCTTATCCATATGTCTTTCTAAAAGCCCCTTAAATGCCACTATCATATCTGCCTCCACCACTACCCCAGGCAGCACTAACCAGGCACCCACCACTCTCTGCCACAAAAAGTCAGTGTTAAAAAACATCCCCTTTAAACTTTTCCTGCTCACCTTAAGAGGCGAATGTGACATATTTTCAGAAGGATTATTCTACTGCGGCAGTGGTCACGTTCCAGATGCTCTGGGCATCTCAGTTTTCCACTGGATTAATAAATAGCAACATGGCCAGACAAACACATTTCCCTAAAATGTATGACTTGAGGCAGTTTTTAGATTAAAAATAGACATCTACTGAGTGAGATGTGGATGATTTACCCAGCAGTTAATTACCAAAATCCTCAGCTGATAGAAGGGTGTGTTTCTGGCATTCGCAGTTTTTCTTTTCAGCCGACCAAACTCAAATATTTCTTCAAACATGTGCCATTTTTTCTGGAGAAATGAGTGTGAAGAAGGGTTGCACACCAAAGCATCACCTATCCATATTCTCCCAACCCATTGGGTTATTCCAGCATTTTCCACGTAAATCAAGGCCAATTCATTCACTCTGCAGATATGCTGCATTCCTTTTATTGTACGAAAAGAGGTATGTTGGTGATGCTCTCACTGTTGCCTGAGATCTTGTCTGGGCAAGATGTTTTTACAGTGGTCTGACTAAAAAATATTTCATACCATTCTGTCATTCTGCTGCTCAGCATTCCATTCACTGTGGGGGGGGGGGTTGTCCCATTGACTGCAAATGAACATACAAAATCAGGATATTTACGCCTTTGTAACATCAATTTAAGGGCAGTGTGTCATGTCACAGACATATTTTGAATAGATAAAACATATTCTGATTCAACTCAGCAGGTGCACTCATTGTGATAAATGCTGGAGCTCGACCTGTTGTGTTCACAGAGTCATACAGGCTCTTCAGCCCAACACCTCCATCCCTCCCCTCCCACCTCCCCCACCAGATGTATCACGCACTTACACATCAGGGGCAATCGACAATGGCCAATTAATCTACAAATCAGCATGTCTTTGGGAAGTGGGTGGAAACTAGAGCACTTGGAGGAAACTCATGCAGCCACAGGGGGAATGTGCAGACTCCACACAGTATTGAACCTGGGGAGCTGGAGATGTGAGGCAACAGGAATACTAACAACTTGGGGTTAATCTGTGTATCTCAACCAAAATGTTGCCCTACATAAGAGGACATTGAAGAGATGATGAAAGGTTAGTTCACAAAATAAGGTAATAAGGAATATCAAGGAGATAAAAGAACTTCCCATCCATTCCATTGCTTCCAAATCAAAAAAAATATTCTGCAGTAACTTCTGGTAAGTTGTAATTATTTCTCAGGACTCGGAAAACCACAAGGATCCAGCATGGATTACCAGGACTTTCATCAAAGGAGGCTTTTAATCTCTGGAAGAAAATTAATTTCAAATCCAATGTTTTGATGCTTCTCCCGATATTCAAGAGGAATCATTGACGCCAAACCAATTTAATTCATCTCAGACATTGATTAAATGATACAGCATTGAAACAGGCCCCTTCAGCCCACTGAGTCCATGCCGACCATTGATCACCCATTCACTCTAGTCCTTTGTTATTCCACTTTTGCATCCACTTCCCACACATTCACACATTCTGGGCAATCTACAGAGGCTGATGAACCTACAAACTCACATTTCTTTAGGATGTGAGAAGAAACTGGAGCGCCCGGTGGAATCCTCCATCTACAGGGAAGATGTGCAAACACCACACAGACAACACCCAAGGTCAGGATCAGACTTGGATGTCCTGCGCTGTGAGGCAGCAGCTCTATCAGCAACACCACAGTGCCGCTCCTAATTTTCAAGAAAATGCTCGACTGGGCTCGAAAATGCCAAGACAGATATAAGTCCTGAATTCACTCGGGTAAATATCATCTGCACAAAACATTTCTCTCTCATAAAGCCCATCAGAGGAGCAGCACTGCTGAGGAATCCATCCATTGACTCTGCACTGGGGTAGACATAGTGCAGGAACATTATATCTTGCAAGCCACCCACACATTTAAAATCAGGACCCCCACGTACCAGTTAGCAGAGAATAGTGGATCCGCAAAGGGAAAATCTGCACCTGCTTAGAGGCAAATGGTTGTATATTCAACTACTAAATAGTGCATGGAATAATGCATAATGCATGAAATTCCACTACTCAGAAAAATTAGACTCCTCAGCAGCAACACAAAACTCAAAATAATTTCATTACTTTGTGCTGATTATTTCTATATGTTATGTTCTGGAATAAAGACCAGTGTTGATGCCACTATTTATTACCTATCAGTACTTGCCTTTCAGACGATAGTGGTGTTTAAGAAGGAACTGCAGATGCTGGAAAATCGAAGGTACACAAAAATGCTGGAGAAACTCAGCGGGTGCAGCAGCATCTATGGAGCGAAGGAAATAGGCAACGTTTCGGGCCGAAACCCTTCTTCAGACTGATGGGGGGTGACGGGAGGCGGGGAGAAGAAAGGAAAAAGGAGGAGGAGAAGCCCGAGGGCTGAGGGAGAGGTAGGAAGGGGAGGAGACAGCAAGGGCTAACAGAATTGTGAGAATTCAATGTTCATGCCGCCTGGATGCAGACTCCCCAAGCGGAATATGAGGTGCTGTTCCTCCAATTCCCTGATGGAAATTTCCGTATGGAAGTTAGTTCCATCCGGCACTCAAATGCACCTGGACCATTTCCCACACTTCCCTACCATTCCTTGACCTCACTATCTGCATCGCAGGTGATATCCACCGACCGACATCCACTATAAACTCACTGACTCCCACGGCTATCTAGACTACACTTCTTCCTACCCTGCTTCCTGTAAGGACTCCATCCCCTATTCCCAATTCCTCCGTCTATGCTGCATCTGCTCACAGGATGAGGTGTTCCACACCAGGGCATCGCAAATGTCCTCATTCTTCAGGGAATGGGGGTTTCCCTCTCCTACTATAGATGAGGCTCTGACCAGGGTCTCCTCCATACCCCGTAACACTGCTCTCTCTCCCCATCCCCCCCACTCGCAATAAGGGCAGAGTCCCCCTGGTCCTCACCTTTCACCCCACTAGCCGGCACATACAAATAGTCCTCCGTCAGTTTTGCCACCTCCAACGTGACCCCACCACTCGCCACATCTTCCCATCTCCCCCCATGTCTGCCTTCCGCAAAGACCGTTCCCTCCGTAACTCCCTTGTCAATTCTTCCCTTCCCTCCCACAGCACACCTTCCCCGGGCACTTTCCCTTGCAACCGCAAGAGATGCTACACTTGTCGCTTTACCTCCCCCCTCGACTCCATTCAAGGACCTAAGCAGTCGTTCCAGGTGCGACAGAGGTTCACCTGCACCTCCTCCAACCTCATCTATTGCATCCGCTGCTCTAGATGTCAGCTGATCTATATCGGTGAGACCAAGCGTAGGCTTGCCGATTGTTTCGCCGAACACCTCCGCTCGGTCCACATTAACCAACCTGACCTCCCGGTGGCTCAGCACTTCAACTCCCCCTCCCATTCCGTATCCGACCTCTCTGCCCTGGGCCTTCTCCACAGCCAGAGCGAGCAACACCAGAAATAGGAGGAACAGCACCTCATATTCTGCTTGGGGAGTCTGCATTCTGGGGGCATGAACATTGAATTCTCACAATTCTGTTAGCCCTTGCTGTCTCCTCCCCTTCCTACCTCTCCCTCAGCCCTCGGGCTCCTCCTCCTCCATTTTCCTTTCTTGTCCCCGCCTCCCCCCACCCCCCAGCAGTCTGAAGAAGGGTTTCGGCCCAAAACGTTGCCTATTCCTTCGCTCCATAGATGCTGCTGCACCCGCTGAGTTTCTCCAGCATTTTTGTGTACAGACGATAGTGGTGGACTGCTTTCTGCCTCCTTGCAGTCCGTATGAGGGAGGTACTCTCACAATGCTGCTGAGGGGGGGAGTTCTTCTTCTTCTTCTTCTTGCGTATGGCGTGCACAGCCTAAAGTTGTAGGACAACTTGTTCTATTTGATCTTATCTGATTGTGCATGCCAGGTTGATTGCATTCGTCGAAACAGGGCGGATCACGTGAAGGTTGCAATTTTCCACCCCAAGGGGGGAGTTGAAAGATATTAACCCAGCAAAAATGAAGGACCAGCAATACATTTCCAAGACAAGATGCGACTTGGATGGATGAATGCAACTGATAATGTTTGAGTCTGTACTCTAAGCTGCACTGAGAAATTGTGGCATGGATATACTGTCCTTTTGACCTACTGATCTGAGGAGCCATCTGCTCAGATGAATTTTAAATATCCCATGGGACATTGTGCAGAGCACTGGAGGATTGTCATCCCAGCCAACATTTCCAATACAAATGAATTGATTGTTAATTTTATCACTGGTTTTAGGCCAGGGCTGTATGCGGAATGCCTTGAGTCAACATACATAACAATCATTACTTCAAAGTCAGCCATTGTGTCAGGTTTTAAAATCATTCTAAAACATGGAAATCAAAAATATATTTCTTGAATCCTCTGATTTATTACATTGCATTGCATTAAAAATTGGTTGCCTTAGAATTAATATGAAAATGAAAAACTGTGTGAAGTCAAATAAATTATTTGATACACTGAGGAATTCTTGAAATATCATTCTGTTTACATGTTGTCATCTTAGGCTGTCTGCAGGGTGTTATTTTAATGACAAGAATTGGCAGTTCAGTCCAGACTTTGGTGACATGAAGAATTTTTAGTTACTACTCAGACAATAATAACAATATTTGGCAGAAAGGCGTGCAACATCATTCTTCACTTTACTCCCATAATAATTCAGCTAATTACCTTTGACAAGCCAAACAATAATATGTATTTTACAAGCTCCATCAGTTTTTCACATGCTGCATTTTGTTTATTATATTTATATCATTATAAAACTCTGATCTTGGATGTTTATGTCGTCCATGTGTCATCCGTGTTTGATTGTGTTTCACTCCTCGAAAATCCGACGCGCTAACGGTGAAATTTTTACATATTCCGGTAGAGATTTACCTTATGATTTCAAAAATCCCCTCATCTGAAAATTTGATTCATTATTTCCTGGGTTTTTTACTAATATTGTTCACCAATCTGAGATCTTTTTAAAATTTAACATGCTGAAGCGAGCTGGATGATGTCATAATGCCTCTGCTCGCAGAATTTTCAACGCGCTGCCTGTTGGGCACTGTTTTCCAAGAGTGACGTCACCACCCTCCCCCACCCTCCCCCCGCTTCTTCAAAAGACGCAGAAAAAACAAGCAAGTGGGCTCTGTTCTGCAGATCCCGACGGCTTCCGAGACTTTCCGAGCGCTTCCGAGATCGATGCACGATAACCTCGGCTCGGCTTTCCCGAGAACTCCTGAGAGCAGCCAAGAGCTTTGGTCGGCACATGAGCGCCGCGCCTCGGCTCGAGGTTCCTGAGACCTGAGGCGAGGTGACGCACGCTAGTCTCAGCTCGGCTTTCCCAAGAGCTGCCAAGAGCTTTTACTAGATCGGGCCCTGTATTAGAGCTCACTCTCGCTCTCCTCTTTCCATGTTTTTCCGTTTTTCGCAGCACCCTCGCTCACTCAGCTCCCTCCTCCTCTCCCCCCTCCGCTTCTACCCCCCCTCCTACTCTCCCCCCTATTCCCCCTCCCCTCTCCTCCCTCCCCCTCACTCCCCCCTCCTCTCTACCCTCCTCTCCCCCCCCTCTCCCCTCTACTCTCTCTTCCCCTCCCTCCCCTACCCCCCTCTCTCCCCTCCCTCTACCCCCCTCTCTCACCTCTCTCTCTCCATCCCCCTCCCCCCTCTGCCCCCTTCCCCACTTCCCCCCTTCACACCCCCCCCTCCAACCCACCTCACCTTTCCTCTCCAACCCCTCCCTTTCCCCCCTCTCCACCCCCTCCTCTCGTCCCTCCCTCTCTCCTCCCTCGTCTCTCCCCCTCCTCTCTCCCCCTCCTCTCTCCCCCTCCTCTCTTCCCCCCTCCTCTCTCCCCCTCCTCTCTCCCCCCTCCTCTCTCCCCCTCCTCTCTCCCCCGTCCTCTCTCCCCCCTCCTCTCCAACCCTCTCTCTCCCCTCTACTCTCTCTCCCCCCCTCCCACCCCTCCCCTCGCCCCTCTACCCCCCCCTCCCTCCCCCCTCCTCTCTACCCTCTCCTCTCTCCTCCCCTCCCCTCTCCCCCTCCTCACTCCCCCTCCTCTCTCCCCCCTCTCTCCCCCACTCCTCTCTCCCCTCTGCTCTCTCCCTCTCCCCATCCCCTCCCTCTTCTACCCCCCTTTCCCCCCTCCTCCACCCCACCCTCCTCCTCTCCCCTACACCCCTCCCTTTCCCCCTCTCCCCACTCCTCTCTACCCCCTTTCTCCCCCTCCTCTCTCCCCCCTCCTCTCTCCCCTCTACTCTTTATCACCCTCCCCTCCCCTACCCCCTCTTTCCCCTCCTCTCTCTCCCCCTCCTCTCTCTGCCCCTCTCCACCCTTCACCCCTCCCCTCTCCCCTCCCCTCCCCATCCACCTTCCTCCCTCTCCCCCACTCCCCACTCTCTCACCCTCTATCTCCCCTTCCCCCCTCTCTCCCCTCCTCTCTCTCCCCCTCCCCATCTGTCCCCCTCCTCCCCTCTCCTCTCTACCCCCTCCTCTCCCCTCTACTCTTTATCCCACCCTCCCCTACCCCCTCTCCCCCCCCTCTCTCTCCCCTTCCTCCTCCCCCTCCTCTCTCTCCCCCTCCCCCCTCCTCTCTCTCTCCCCTTCCTCCTCCCCCTCCTCTCTCTTGCCCCTCTCCACCTCCCCTCTCTCCCCTCCCCCTCTTCCCTCCCCATCCACCTTCCCCCGTCTCACCCCACTCCCCTCCCTCTCCCCACTCTCTCCCCCTCTCTCCCCCTCCCCCCCCTCTACCCCTCCTCCCACTCCCCCTCCCCCTCCCTTTCCCCCCTCTCCCCTCCTCCCCCCCTCTCCCCCCCTCCCTCCACCTCTCGCCCCCCCCTCCACCCTCTCAACCCCCTCCCTCCCCCCTGTGTGTGTGGGGGGTAGTTAGTGTGTGTGTGACGCTGCAGCCCCCCCCCCCACAACCATGCGTTGAGGGGACGGGACCCAACAGGTCCCCCTTGGTCTAGTAACAATTGCTATTTTCACTTATAGTTTCTCATTTTATCATGGTTGCTGAGAGGTATGAGACCTGCTTCACAGCCAAACTTCCGGCAGTGAAAATTAGTTATCATAAGAATTTGAGGTAGAATCAAGGACTTTATTTCATTACCAGCCATCCACGCAAAGAAGTGCTGACTTTTCTGTCAGTCACACATTAACTGCTAAACATCTATGGAAAAGTAGAGCTTATCTTTATACCAAAGATAGATACAAGGTGCTGGAGTAACTCACTCAGCGGGTCAGGTAGTATCTCTGTTGCAGCATCATATTCCTGAAGTGTCCCGACCCGAAACGTCACCCATCCTTTTTCTCCAGAGATGCTGCCTGACCCGCTGAGTTACTCCAGCACATTGTGTCAATGAAAAGTGTTTGTTTTACTGGAATGAATGGATAGTTTAAATATTGTTCTGATGTATGTTTCTGGTGTTATTTTATGAAATACTTTATAATAAAACAATGTTTAAAATGTATTCTTAAACAATATCTTTTACAATATGATTTTAAGTTTCATGCTGTATCCTACGATATATGTATTTTCTTTTATAGAACCCTAAGACTGAATATATTGTCTACTTTTGGCCTGCACCAACTCTAAGGAATATTAATGCCATACCACTGTAACATTCATAGAAATCAGGTTCTATTTTCAATTTCAATTCAGTTAAAACAGGACCTTGATTCGTCATTCATTTAATCACAAGAGATGATTAACAGTGATGTTCACTCTGATGTCTGATCAAAAATGGAAACATTGGTAAAGTGCACATGTTATTGGAGGTAGTATATGTGTATGTGTTATTGTGTCATAAACATTCCCGAGTCAAGATAATATTGGAATAGACCTTGAAATTTAATTCCTGCATTTTATTATTACTGCTTTCCTTTATATTGTCGTGCAACATACTCCAAATATATACTGCATGTTAATCCAGTAAACATTATCTGAAATATTTAGAAATAACCATAAAAAATATTTCAGGCAGGGATATGCACAGGACATTAAATATGCAGTTTACTGGCAGAGCAAATTCTCCTGTCTTTCATAGGATGAACATCAGCCCATGCAACACCATTACTACATTTTATATATTGTTGAATGATTTTTGTGGGGTTGTCTGTGACCTAGCTGCTACCCCAATCCCCTTAATGGCAATGAAGGCCAGGGAGTAGATGTTGTCTATATGGACTTTGGTAAGGCCTTGGACAATGTCCTGCAGAAGATTAGATGAACTAGCCAATTGGATACCCAATTCTCTTGATACTAGGAGTAAAAGGGTAATTGTGGAGGGTTGTTGTTCAAATTGGAGATCTGTGACCAGTGGTGGACCGCAGTAATCGGTGCTGTGCCCCTATTGTTCATCATCTATAGTACCGATTTGGATTAGAATGTAGCTGGCATGGTTAATAAGTATGTGGTTTACATCCACTTCAGTGGTATCGTGAACTGTGAAGAAGGTTATCTAAGATTACAACTGAATCTAGATGAACTGAGGAAATGGTCTAAGTAATGGCAGATGGAATTTAACTCAGACAAGTGCGAGGTTTGCAATTTGTCAAGTTAAAGGGGTTGTCCCACTTGGGCGACCTAATTTGCGGGTTTAGAAGAGTGTCTTTGACCTTCAAACTCGCAGCATGGTTGACACGTGTTACTAGGAGGTCCTATGAGGTCGCTGGAACTCTCCTTCAGGCTCAAGGGAAGTACCCGAATACTCGTAGCCTCAACTAGGTCGCGGAAACATTTTCAGCATGTTGAAAACATTTTCGCAAGTAAAATTTGGTCGGCATGGTTCTTTTGAACTCGTAGTGCAGTGGAGTGGGGTCACTATTTAGTTACAGGCAGTCGAGGGAAGCCGTAGGCAATCTCCTTCGCTGACCGGGCATTTTGATTGGCTCATTGGAGTTTTCAGGACCAAGGAAAACCTACCGGTAGGTTAAATACCCGCTAAACGTTATTATACTTCTTAAAAGTGTCTCCACTCCTTCTCCCCCCTTCTCTCACCTTCTCTCCCCTATTCTCCCCCTCTCTCCCCTTCTGTCTCCCCCCCCTCCACGCTCTCTAAAGGACTTACTGTACACTGTGGCAGCCATTTCTTCCTATTCATCGCACAGACAGCGCTCCCCCGCTTTCCCTGGCCCCCGCCTTCGCGATGTGTTTGTTGTGTGTGTGTGTGTGTGCGGTCGGTCGATCCAACTCGCGGTTTCAACGCGGACGGTCGATCCAGCTCGAGGCTTTCCAGGCGAGTGCCCTCGAGCTTAAAGGTCGAAGACACTCTTCTTAACTCGTGGATTAGGTCGCACAAGTGGGACAGCCCCTTTAATAACTGCTGGACCTACACAGTAAACGGCAGGAACCTGGGAGCATTGTAGAATAGAGAGACTTCAGGGTACACGTAAAAGTTCCCTAAAAGTGGTGACACAGATGGGCAGGATAGTGAGAAAGACATTTTGCGGTTCGTATTTATCGATCAAGGCAATGAGTAAAAGTGTTGGAACGTCATGATATAACTGTACAAGTCATTGGTGAGACCATACTTGGAGTATTATGCATAATTCTGGCTGTTCAGCCAAACAAAGGATCTTATTAGCTAAAAAGGATGCAGAAAAGATTCACGGGGATATTACTGGGACTCGAGGGCTCCAGTAATAAGGAGAGACTGGATTGTCTGGGATTTTTTTCCCTTACCCATAAGAGGTTGAGGGATGGCCTTATAGACATGTGTAAAATCATGAGAGGCTTTGATCAGGTCACAGGTTTTTTTCTCCCAGGATAAGGATGTCTAAAACTAGTGGGCATAGATTTAATGAGAGAGGGCAAAGATCCAAAAGGGGCAGCTTTTTCACATAGAGGATGATGGGTATATAGAATCAGATAACAAAGTAAACTGTAAACGGATTACAACTACAATGTGTAAAAGACATTTAGACACACATGGACAGGAAAGGATTTGTGGGAAATGGGCCAAATGTACACAAATGTGACCAACTCAGGTCTCATCTTGGTCAGAATATAGACACAAAATGTTGGAGTAACTCAGCGGGACAGGCAGCATCTCTGGAGAGAAGGAATGAGTGACGTTTCGGGTCGAGACCCTTCTTCAGCCTTCCTACTCATCTTGGTCAGCATAGATGTGTTAGAGCCCAAGGGTCTGTTTCTGTGCTGTATAACTGCATGACTCCCTTTACGTATGTTACTGTGCTGTATAACTGCATGACTCCCTTTACGTATGTTACTATCTTCTGCACAGCTATAGTTCAAATTGAATTTCTAAAATGCACTGTTTTTTAAATTTTTATTTTGAGATGGTTCATAACGTTGAACTCTTGGCTTACTGTTTGGAACTATGTGGTAAAAAATGTAATGCCGCACTCATAAAGTTGCATCTACAAGAAATAATTTGTCTGGAGTCTTATCAATGCAAATTAAATCACAACTGGTTCATTTCAGTGATTGATATGGTTAAATCTATTAGGGTCCTTGTTTAAATATATTCTGTTTTGAAGAAACACACA
Source organism: Malacoraja senta (assembly GCA_038087875.1). Lineage (NCBI taxonomy): Eukaryota > Metazoa > Chordata > Chondrichthyes > Rajiformes > Rajidae > Malacoraja > Malacoraja senta. The sequence goes on along the minus strand of CM075985.1, from coordinate 18,980,469 downwards.
TGCCGGCCTATTCAATATCTCTAATTTGACCATTAGGTTTTTGCTACCTTTGACCTTTACAAATTATTTTGACATGACACTGTCTGTAATCAGCAAGATGTTGGCCTGTTGGGACTAATTTGAATAAATAATCAGATTTGTAGATCATCCATCACATTGTCTGATATCTTTATTCCCAACACATCTCTCTCAACAGCTGTTGGGATGCAGGACATTGAATGTTTGCAGAAGCATTCAGATCTGCTGACACAAACCACAAGAGAATTGGTTGGTTTGTGTCAGTTGGTTTAATGCATCTAACAACAGTGTATGTTAAAACGATACCACCTAAATTTCGGAGGTTGCAAAGAATCGCACACCTTATGGACATTTCTTTGATCTTAGTGGGGATTTATCTAGGATCTTGGGGGAGGTTGGGGGGGAGGGATTTTTCCAATGCAAAATTTGCTGTGATGTGTGGCTTGAGGCAAAGGATAATTTGTTGCTTTATAATCAGTTATTTTACTTCGGAGTCACGTGAGTGACTACGTGAAGAAGACCCGTCAGGGCGCATGCGCGTCATTACGTCTGACGCATTGGCGCGAACGGCAGCAGGAGGACGGAGCTCCTCCTGCAGGTGAGTAGTTACAGCTCCACCAAAGTCGGGGAGACTTTGGAGGAGTTAGAAAAAAGTAGACAACTTGTTGCTGTATTTTTTTTTCTTCCCCATAATGCAGGAACAAGTAAAACATCATCAAGGTGCAGGCCTGCTACGGACAAGGAGAGAGAGAGCTGCGGGAGCGCAGTCTATGAAAGGCAGCCTGTCACCTCAGGGGAGTCGCAAGCCGGTAGCGGTGCGGGGACAGACTTGGCAAAGTGCCCAGCCGGGTACACAGCCAACGCCAGTCGGGCGTTATGCATAAGCAAAGTCTGTCACGGCCATTGACTCCGCAGAGTCGGGCCAGGAGAGCCCGTCGGGGACAGGATACCGTGACCCAGCGGTTATCCAAAAGGAGCAGCGCATAGAGGGGCTGCTTCACAAAGCCACACTCCAGAAGGAGTAGTGCAGGCGGGAGGCTGTAGGGAAGGCTCCGCCGGCAGTGCCTAGGAGAGGCCTGCTTCACAAAGCCACACTCCAGGAGGAGTTGTGCAGGCGGGAGGCCGTCGGGAAGGCTCCGCCGGCAGTGCCTAGTAGAGGCCTGCTTGAAAGCATCCTCTTTGCAAGAGGTGAGTGCAGAAGGGCAGATACGCTCTGACCCTGAGTCCGACGACGACTTTCAAAGGGAGGGCATGCAGCGGCCAGAGTTGACACCGTGTGCAGCACGGTTTGCCATGTCGTCGGACGCTGGTGAGCCTCTGGGTGAGAAACTTGCCACCAGCATAAAATATGCTTCACTCTGCCAGCTTGGCACAGTGCAACCGGCACAGCTGTTTGGCGAGGATTTCGCAAAGCAGGTGAAGGAGCTGGAGGAGGAGGCCAAGACGGTGGGCTTGATTAAGCAGCCACATATCCACCAAAGCGGAAGTATCCCTATAAGCGAGGAGACTGGTCCGGGCAAGGGACGAGTCCAGCTACGATGCAGCGCAGTTGGCGTTCGGCTGTAGCAGCGCCAGGGAAGGTGAGATATCCAGCTCGAGGCCGGGGAAGAATGCCAGGTGGTAAGGAGCTAAGTGGGTCTGGTTCTCATGTAGACAGATCTGATGTGATACAATTAAATGTTTACCCCAGATATGTTTATACTGAAGGTTATCGAAGGGTATCGAATAAAGCTTAATGCAAATTCTGATTTACCCATGCAACATGTTCCAAAAATGGAGTTTGACTTCAGTATCACTGAACAATTGGAAGTTCAGGTGGAACTTGCAAGCTTATGTACTAAAGGTGTAATTGCTAAGGCAGTTTACCAAAGCCATCAGTTTGTGTCCAATATCTTTCCCAGACCAAAAAAGGGATGGGGGATGCAGAGTTATACTGGACCTGAATAGTCTTAAACCTTTTTGTACGGTATAAACATTTTAAGATGGAAACGTTTGAGGAGATCTTAAAGATCCAGATTCAGGGTCTGTTCATTTGCAGGATAGAAGATTTAAAATTCAGCTGGATGGGGCAATTATGGCAATACAATGCACTGCCTAATCGTTTGTCTTCAGCTCCTAGAGGAAACCTATTCTAGGCATGATGAGAAGTCAAGGGCAGGTGCTCATGGCTTACCTAGATAATATCTTGATTGTAGGACAATCAAAGGAAACGAATGAAGCATCAGTGGCAGTTGGTAAAAACCACTTTTTCAAAAATTGGGCTTCATAAGCTATCCAGAGAAATCTAAATTAATACCTGTGACACAAATTGACTAGTTGGGTTCACAATAGACTTAATCAACATGATTGTGACGTTGCCCAGGCAAAAAAGGGAAGAGCTTATTAAGAGCTGTATCAAGTTAATTGCTGACCCACAGCCTTCAATTAGCCAGGTGACGAGTCTGCTGGGGAAATTGCTGGCAGCATTTCCAGCAGTTCAATAGTGGCCACTTTATTATCTACAATTACAAAGGTCAAAGGAACAAGCACTGAGGATACATTGGGGTCATTATAATAGACCTATGCTTCTATCAATAGAGGCTGTTGCTGATGTACAATGGTGGATTCAGCATGTGTCCACTAGTAGTTCCAAAGTGTTATTGGACCAAGCTTCCATGATTTGCAGACAGATGTCAGAGCACTTGGGTGGGGTGCTACTGATACAAGATCCAGCTGAGGAGACAGATGGACATTGCTTCTGCAAACATGGGGAATTAACCAAGAGTATTTTATGGACTCAAGGCTTATGGCACTAACAAAACTAGTTTGCATGTGCAGTGCCAAATAGACAACACTGCAGCAGTTGCTTATATGAATCACATGGGTGGAATCAAATCGTTATCATGTGACAGGTTGGCAAATAAAATTGGACCTGGAGTATGGATATTTGGATTGGAGCTATCTGTCAGGGAAACTTAATGTAGTACCAGATGGCAGGTCACGAAAATTCCGTGATAATACAGAGTGGATGTGGAACCAAGGATGTGTTCAAGAACATAGTACTTCTATATGGAAGGCCAAAATATGTTTCATGGGCACCAGATCCAGGGGCAGTGGCAATTGATGCTTTTTCACTAAATTGGGATTATATGTTTGTGTACATTTTCCCACCATTCTGCCTCATAGGTCGGTGTTTGAGAAAATCAAGCAGGATGCCGCCAGGGGTTTTGGTGATACCAAATTGCCTGATTCAACTATGGTTCCCTCTGATGTTACAGATAGCGATCCAACCTCCTTTTGCTGATTCCAAACAGTAGGAATTTGCTGGACCATCCAGTAACGCGTTAAGTTCATCCGTTATGTGATCGTATTGATCTGTTAATTCGCAGGTTTTTAAGAATGCCTTACATTGGTCGAGGACTTTCTAGGCCAATGGTGGATATACTCACTGCAGCCTGGAGAAAGAGTACTCAAAAGCAGTATATGACATGTAAAAAAATGGGAACAATATTGTGTTCAAAAGAATATTCAATATGATACTGTAGTTATTGAAAAAGTGTTAGAGTTTATCTACACTTTATTATGATGAGGGTCTTAGGTATACTGCTATCAATACAGCTAGAAGTGCGTTGTTGGCATATCTTGTAATAGGTACACGGACACGAAGTATAGGTTCTCACCCTCTCATATCTAGGTTGATGAACGAAATCTTTAATTCCAAACCGCCTAAGCCTAGGTATATGGTAATCTGCGATGTAAGCGTTGTTCTTAACATGCTTCGTCATTGGGTCCCTGTCACGTCTATAACTTTGTTAAAATTAACCATGAAATTGGCTATGCTAATGGCATTGGTGTCAGTACAGAGAGTGCAGACTGCAAAAACTTCTGTTAGATAGAATGGAAGTGACGACAGAGAATGTTCTGTTTTATATTTATGACCTGCTCAAACAAAGCAGGCCAGGTGTGACAGGATTTAAGATTGTGTTCTCAGCATATCCTACAGCTCCATCTTTATGTGTAAGGACACATTTCTTACATTACATTGAAGCCACAAGGGCTTTAAGACAAGAAGAAACAGGATTATTTGTCAGTTACAAGAAGCCAACATAAAAGAGTGGCAGTTCAGACTATCTCAACGTGGTTAAAGCAAGAGTTGGTTCAGGCAGGAATTAACATTTATGTGTTTACATCTCATTCCACTAGCGCAATAGCAACATCCGCGGTCAGGGCGATGGACGTTCCCATCGACCATATATTAAAAGCCGCAGGTTGGAAAAATGAACTTGTGTTTCAGCAATACTACCATCGGCCGATTGCCGATGGAGTCCTGTTTGCCCACTCAATATTGAGTGCTGTTGCTATTGTTTAAAGTCTGTTTTCAATTCTGTTTAATTCTGTTTCGTTTGTTGCCCCTAAATTAAGAGGGTTTATTGGTTGTTTTATGACCAAAAATAAAACTGTTTTGGTTTTGCATGATATGCAATGTCATGTTTACAGCATTATTGATGATACTCAGAGTCAATCGATGCAGTGAGAAGCCGGGATTTTGGTCTGCGGCATAAAAATCACAGAGCTTTAAAATCTTCACGTAGTCACTCACGTGACTCCGAAGTAGAATAGTAAGATTAAACGAGAACTTACCAGTTTGAAGTTTGATCTTTATTTTATGAGGAGTTACGTTGGTGATTACGTGCCCGCCACGCCCAACCCTCTCTCATAGAAAAAAGGTCATAATGGTAGTTCTCATGTTTCTCATCTTAATATGTTACTTCAATTATTGTGTTGACTGTGATTTCATACCGCTGCTTTGAAGATTGACACGCATGCGCCCTGACGGGTCTTCTTCACGTAATCACCAACGTAACTCCTCATAAAATAAAGATCAAACTTCAAACTGGTAAGTTCTCGTTTAATCTTACTAATCTTCTTTAGACTTTAGAAGTTAGGCGGAAACAGGCTCTTCGGCCCACCGAGTCCATGCTGACCAGCTATCACCCCGTACACTGATACTATCATACACACTAGGGAAAATGTATAATTTTACAAAAGTCAATTAACCTACAAACCTGTATGTCTTTGGAGTGTGGAAGGAAATCGGAGCACCCGGTGAAAATCCACGCGGTCATGGGGAGAACGTACAAACTCCGTACGGACAGCACCTGTAGTCAGGATCAAACCCGGGTCTCTGGTGCTTTAAGGCAGCAGCTCTACTGCTCCGCCACTGTACCGTCCTTGTAGAAATGATTTTGTCTTTGGATTAATTGCTTTTCCCACCATTTGCACTTTTTTTGTTAGAATTCTGTCTGTAAATTTTTTATTGAAGTTCTTGATTTCTTTTCCTGTATGTGCACTTCAAAAGGAAGGATTGAAGTAAAAAAAATGCAGGGAATGTTCAATCACTAATTGCAAGGTCACTGCAGAGAGGCATAACCAAAGAAAATGTGTCAACTTTGCTGGTTCAAAAAAAAGATAAGCAAAATCAAGCAGTCCACCATTAATTACCACTCTATGAATGTTGAATACATAATGTTGTGAGAATATTACCCTGCACGATTTTGTGGATTGCTGTCACCTTTACATAGCAAACATTTAATACTTTATTCAATTACTTGCAAGTATTATTTTGAGTGAATCCAGAACTATAAAAGGAAACATATTTAACTTAAAGATGCTGGTCAAATATTTTACACATTTGTTTTATCTTAAGAACTGCTTTCATTCATAATTGAGTATTTCCAGGTATCCAGATTTGCCAAATATAGAGCAAAATGGCTCATTAATTAATTCAACTTTTAATACTTTGAATGCTTGCTTTGAGAATGCAATTGCTACAGTATCAGTCACTACATTCAAGGGGAGTATGAGAACAAACATTAATTTAAGTTTCCTATAGGGCATGTCCCACTTAGGCGACTTCTTTTGCGAGTGCAGGTGACTGTCATAGTTTTGTTGAATCGCCGAAAAAGTGAATGTATCAAACGCATCCTATGACTATGTAGAATACATCCTACGACTATGTAGGACAAGCTACGACTATCTACGACTTAATCGCTGATGCACTCATGACAATTGGCGACCCAATAGTGGGGACTGAAGACGACCCCCTTCAACTTACAGACGACTACACCCACAATCACAGAAAGCAAGCTACGACAAGCTACGACAAGCTACGACTCTAGAATCGTAAGATCACCTAAAAAAATGACGTTAGATTTTTCAAACATGTTCATTTAAATTCATTGTATTGCTTGTTTTAGTGTTAGGTTCATGGAGATGAATAAAAATAAAATCCTTTTAAATGCAGTGCATTTGAAGTGCTTGTGTCTGTTTTCTTCATCAAAATGAATGTGAAAAGACAAACTTTAAATACAGTGCATTCCTTCCTTACGTTTGTGTGTGTTTCAATGATCTAAATATATGAGAAATGAAATATGAGATATAAGTGATGACATGAGGGACTACTGTGAAAAAGAATGATATTCATACATCAATTTGAGGTTAAAAAGTCTGGGATTTCCTTTATTTGTAATGAAGCATACAAAAGTCTTATAAACAAACAAATGTTGATAACAGCCTGGTGGGTGGTGTTGAGGGTTGTGTCCTGCCCCTGCGCTGAAGCCTTCTCCTCGGAACCATGTCTCACACCGTCTGATCCACTGAAAGAAAAATTGTGCAATGACCGCACTGGAATGACAGCGCATAACGTGCTGCTGTTTACATACATTTTTTTTTCTCAATGAGCCAATGAAAATGACAGGTCAGCAAAGGCGCTTAACTAAGACTACCTAAGACTACCTAAGACTACCTACGACCCCACTACGACAACAAAAGTATCGATTTTCTCCATGGCAACCAATTTTCGGCTACCTTACTGAGGCCGCGACTGGTTCCCAGAATGCGGGAACTCCTCCCGACCATGAAGGAGACCACCTGCGACCATGTGGCGACCATGCGGCGATCTTGTGGTGAGCGCGTAATCTCCTAAACTCGCCAAAGTAGTCGCCTAAGTGGGACAGGCCCTTAAGTATACTAAAGGAATGACAACACCAGCCACTATGGGTATCTACCATAAACCAGTAGTTAACCCACCTGAACCCTGTCTCAAACCTTCATCTTGTGTAAGTGTAATTATAATGTCAGAAAAACAATACAAAACCATAACTCAAGAAACCAGGTAAACTTTATTTAATTCTGTAGACAATCATTTCACTGCAGATGATTAGAAAGGTATCGATTTCCTTCATTGTTTTCTTCACACATCTGCAGAGAGCAAAGTTTGATTCCCATGAAATGCCAAAATCCCATCCATTACTTCTCCAAGTGAGGCTCATTCTCTCCAGCCAGACTTGAGTGATCTTGTCCAGAATGATAATAGCATCTCGATAATTAACCTCAGAGCTAGAGAGGAACAAATTAGCCTGTTCACCATCTGGTGAACCATGCTGGGAAATAATTATAGCAGAAATTTGATAAGGTCACAATTGATTTTAGCTTTGATATCCCCATATTCAAATAACAGGCTCATATTTTCCAAAATGACATACTTGAAAATTGTCACTTGGAAAATATATTGAAGGTCTGGTGGCATTCATGCAACTTTACCTCTGAGTTTGTTCACTGCTTTTGAAATTGGTACTGGTTTATTATTGGTCACATGTACCAAGAGGCAGTGAAGTACAGAAGTACAATCAAATTTCAAACCAGAACAACAAGTAATGCAAAAAGGGAAAAGGAACCGCGTATAGAATATAGTGCAGACACAAAATGCTAGAGTAAGTCAGCGGGACAGGCAGCATCTCTGGAGAGAAGGAATGGGTGAAGTTTTGGGTCGAGACCCTTCTTAGAATAGGTGCAGATTTTTTGTTAAAAGTCAAGAACTGCAATGGGCAGATTTGGAAATCAGGACTACATTCTTAGTTTATGAGAGATGCATTCAATAGTCTAATAACAGCAGGGAAGAAGCTGTTCTTGAATCAGGTGGTACGTGCTTCAAATCTTTGCATCTTCTGCCTGATGGGAGAGGGGAGAGGGGAGAAGAGGGAATGACTGGGGTCATAGGTCAAAGTTTGAGATTCAGGAATCCTCTACATCATCCATTATTATATTATTGCCACATGCCTTACTACATTAAGTAGTGATGTTGCAATTGTTTATTTCAATAAAATTCATAGTATTTTCAAAAGTGGAAGGCTTTCAACAGGTATTCTTGACAATCAAACATTTGAAAGTGAATCACCCATCTTGACAATAGACAATGGCTGTTTAAGAGTTTAGGTACAAGCATGATGAGCCAATGGACATTTATCAGGAAATGGTCAAGGTGAAAAATGAAGTAAGAGAGACAATGGTATCGACGAAGTGTATTTCTCCTGGATTGGAGCAATGTTCAGGACAAAGAGGTTGAGTAGGCTTGAAATTTGTTCTTTGGAGCACTGTGGGCCGAGGGGTGATCTAATAGAAGTGTATATGATCATGACGATCATCAAACCTCCCCTTTCTTTCAAAAACCCTGGAGCGTATCGTCGCGTCACAACTTCATTCCCACCTCCTCGTGTATAACCTATTCGAACCCCTCCAATCTGGCTTTCGCCCCCTCCATAGCACAGAAACTGCTCTCCTCAAAGTCCTCAACGACCTCCTCACCTCTGCTGATACTGGTTCCCTCAACATCCTCATCCTCCTCGACCTGAGTGCAGCCTTCGATACCGTGAACCATAACATCCTGCTTACCAGACTAAAAGATCTTGGCATTGAAGGTTCTGCACTCAGCTGGCTCCGTTCCTACCTTTCCAACTGATCCCACTTCATCTCTCTCCATAACCACACCTCTGCCACAGCCACTGTCACTCAAGGCGTTCCCCAAGGCTCCGTTCTCGGTCTCCTCCTCTTCATCATCTACATCCTCCCCCTTGGTCATATACTCCGTCACTTCAACCTGGACTTCCACTGCTATGCTGATGACACCCAGATCTATCTCAGCACCAAGTCCCCCCACCACCCTCTCTCCCATATCAACTCCTGCCTGTCAGCCATCAAATCTTGGATGCAACTCAACTTCCTTAAATTAAACAGTAACAAAACACAATTTCTCCTCATTGGCTCCAAATCAACACTTACCAAAATTAACAACCCCACTCTCACTATTGATGGCACCATTGTCTCCCCATCTCCTCAGGCCCGCAACCTTGGCGTGATCTTTGACTCAACCCTCTCCCTTGAGCCTCACATCCGCCATGTTGTCAAAACATCATTTTTTCACCTCTGCAACATTGCCAAAATCAGACCCTCTCTCACACCCCCCGCTGCTGAAAGACTCATCCATGCCTTCATCTCCTCCCGACTGGACTACTGTAACTCTCTTCTCTTTGGCATTAATTCCAGCAACATCAACCGACTCCAACTGGTCCAGAATGCAGCCGCCCGACTCATCACCCACACCAAATCCTGGCACCACATCACCCCAGTTCTCAAAGAACTTCACTGGCTTCCCATTTCCCACCGGATCATCTACAAAATCCTGGTCCTCACTTACAAAGCCCTCAACCACTTGGCCCCCCCTTATCTCACTGACCTCCTCTCCCCCTACCAACCCTCACGGTCCCTCAGATCCACATCAGCCGGTCTCCTCTCCATTCCGAAATCCAACCTCTGCACTTTTGGAAACAGAGCCTTATCTAAACAGAGCTTTATCTAAGGCACTTTTGGAGAAGGAGATGTAAGGTAAACTTAAAAATTTGGAATGACCACCCAACGTCCAGAACACGGAGGTATTTGTTTGCACCATATGTTTCAAGAATATTACTTTGATATACAATGCAAGATGATAGGCAAATAAAGAATGGAGGAATCACATTCTGTAGTTGGAATATAAGGGGTGCCAATGAACCAATAAAGAGGGGTAAATTTTTTGCTCACCTAAAATCTTTGAAAAGCGACATAATCTACTTGCAAGAAACTCACATGAAACAGGAAACACAAATGAGATTAAAGGCGAAGTGGATAGGCCAAACATATTATTCGTCCTTTACTTCTAAATCTAGAGGTACGGCTATTCTTATTCGAAAAGGTATACCGTTCAAATTAAAGAATACTATATCAGATAAAGAGGGAAGGTATATCATAGTTTCGGGAGAAATTTATGCTACCCCAATAACTATGGTAAATATTTACGCTCCGAATTTTGATAACCCTCAATTCTTTGAGAAAATTATAGATATAATACTGGAGTTTAATTATCAAAATGTCATAATAGGAGGGGATTTCAACTGTGATTTAGATCCATACTTAGACAAATCAGCAAAACAAAGAAGGAGTAATATAAAATCTAAGACTAGTGAATTTCTAAATACATATATAAAAAATACTAACATAACAGATGTATGGAGATCTGCTAACCCAGCAGGAAGGGAATATTCGTTTTACTCTTCGGTACATAAAACATACTCAAGAATTGATTATTTTTTAGTGGATAGGAAATTAATGCCATATATAATTAACCCAACTTACCATATTAGTAGTATTTCTGATCACTCTCCATTGACTTTTTTAGTAAAATTTGAAGGAATGCCGGGAAAGATTTTTTTTTGGAGGTTTAATACATATATATTAAATGACTTACAGGGTTATCAATATTTGTAACAACAAATGATATCATTTTTTGAGATAAATGATACACCAGGTACCTCACCTTCTTTAATATGGGAAACTTTTAAAGCATTTATTAGAGGAATTATAATTTCATATGAAATTTTTCAAAATAAGAAGAATAAAACAGAACAGATGCTGTTAGAACAAGAAATAAGACAGTTAGAGTTAGATAATGCTAAAGATCCCACTATAGATAAACATAATAAGATAATACTACTGAAATTTAAACTTAACCGAATTCTCTCGGCAAGAGTAATAAGATTATTCCAAATTACAAAACAGGAACATTTTGAGTTTGGTGACAAACCACATAAGCTGTTGGCGCGTCAATTGAAAAAACAGGAAAAGGAAAATACTATAAATAAAATTAAATCCGAGAATGGTGAATTACTAACACTACCTAAAGATATCAATAAAAGATTTGCTCAATTTAATCAAAATTTATACACATCAAAAAACAAAACAGAAGATAGTAAAATTACAAACTTTTTAGATAAATGTAATCTACCAAAACTTGACCTTTTGGAACAAGAAGAACTAGGAGCGCAAATTACAATCGAAGAAATAGGTGAAACAATAAAATCGCTGAAAAATGGTAAGACACCGGGACCAGATGGTTTTAGTAATGAATTTTATAAAAAGTTTCATGAGATAACGACCCAGTATCTATTTAATTTATATACTTACGTTTTTAAAGAAAATAAACTACCTGAAACATTAGCAGAATCAACTATTACGCTTATTCCAAAGAAAGATAAAGATCTAGAGGAACCGGGCTCATATAGAGCTATATCACTTTTAAATACAGACCAGAAAATTCTAGCAAACACTTTAGCTAGAAGACTAAGCAAATATATTAGTAAATTGATAAACCCTGATCAAACGGGGTTTATACCCAAAAGATATTCATTTAATAATTTGAGACGCCTGTTTAATATTATGTACTCACATAAAGTGGAGGAAAAAGACTTAGCAATTATTTCTTTGGACACAGAGAAAGCATTTGATCAGGTAGAATGGCAGTATTTATACAAAGTATTACAAAAATTTAATATGAGAGAGAATTTTATTGCATGGGTGAAATTATTATATGATAAACCGATGGCAAGAATATTAACTAACAGCATGTTATCTCAACAATTTCAATTATCAAGGGGTAATAGGCAGGGATGTGCTTTATCACCCCTGCTATTTGCCCTTATGATAGAACCTCTGGCTGAAAGTATAAGAAGCCATCCGAATATTCAGGGTTATAATACTAGGGACTCAAATAATAAAATTTCATTGTATGCAGACGATATTTTGTTATATATAACAAAATCACAAACGAGCATACCAAATTTATTAAATTTAATAGAGGAATTTGGGTCCTTTTCTGGATATAGAATAAACTGGAACAAAAGTGAAATCATGACGTTAAAACCTCAAGAATCTACACACTTATTGAAATTCCCCTTTAAAATAGCAACAGAAAAATTCAAATATTTGTGTATTCAGATTACTAGAAAACATAAAGCTTTATTCAATGCCAATTTTATACCCTTAATAAATAAACTTAATATAATGATAAAATTTTGGAAAACACTCCCTTTATCATTAATAGGCAGAATAAATGTTATTAAAATGAGCTTCCTACCACAGTTATTATACCTAGTTATATGTACCAAAATATTTTTTTTCTAAACTGAACGCTAATATTACTAATTTTGTTTGGGATTACAAATCACATAGAATTAAAAAAGAACACTTATGTAAACCAAAAGATGTCGGGGGACTTTCACTCCCTAATTTTTTGTATTACTATTGGGCAATACATATTAAGAATATAATTTACTGGTTGGATAGTTCAACTCAACAGACAGAATGGATAAAAATGGAGAAAGAGGATTGTTATCCTTGTAATATAGGAACAATCCTCTTCTCCCCCAAAAAAATGAACAATACAATATATAAGAAAAACCCAATTATACAAGATACAATAAGAATATGGAAACAAATAAAATTATCCTTAAAATTAAGAAACCTATCATTGTTAACACCGATAGCAAATAATCCTTTATTTAAACCATCTATGATGGATAAAATATATAATCAATGGGAAAGTTTAGGAATTAAAAGGATCGGGGACATGTATGAAATGGGAGATTTATTATCATTTCAACAATTACAATTAAAATTTAAACTGAAAAACACTTATTATTTTAAATATTTTCAGATTTGTAATTTTTTGAAGACATACATAAATTACGAAGGCTACATGGGAAAAGTATTTGACATACATTCACAAGTGTTCGATTAACGCAAGACATAATCTAATCCAATTTAAAATTTTACATAGATTATATTACTAAAAAACAAGATTAAATAAATTTTATCCAAATATATCGCCCATTTGCGATAAATGTTTAACCCAAGACGCAACTATAACACACTCTTTTGTTTCTTGTATAAAACTTCATGGATTTTGGAGTGATATTTTCGAAATATTTACAAAACTATTTAAGACAAAAATGGAACCCAATAATGAATTGATTATATTTGGGGTAATGGAAGATGGGAACAAATTGAGCTCATCTCAAAAGTCAATTTTTAATTATGGTTTAATAATAGCAAAAAAATTAATATTGAAATTTTGGAAAAATACACCAATACCAACGCTCAAAATGTGGATTGCAAGTATGTTGGATACCGCACATCTTGAGGAAATGCGATTCCTCCTAATAGATAAATTTGACCAATTCATAACGAGTTGGTCTCCATTTGTCGTCTTTTTGGAAACATATGGTGCAAAACAGGTGTAAAAGCTAATCCGTGACTGCGGATGGTCAAGATTATAAATGATCTCCTTACTTCTATTTTCTTTTCTTCTCTTCTCTTCTTTTATTCTCTTTCTTCTATTTTCTATGTCTCAACTTTCTTTTTTCATTCTTTATTTTTCTTTTTCACACACTATATATCTCACATTTTTCTATTTTTCATTATCTAACTTTTCTCTTTTTCTTCTTTATTACAATTTTTTTTTAAATAAGACGCTGTACATAAAAGGTATTATGAAAATATGATTGTATAGAATTGTACTTACTTCTAATAAAATTAAAATATTTTAAAAAAATTAAAAAAAACAAAGCCCTCAACCACTTGCCCCCCCTTATCTCACTGACCTCCTCTCCCCCTACCAACCCTCACGGTCCCTCAGATCCCCATCAGCCGGTCTCCTCTCCATTCCGAAATCCAACCTCTGCACTTTTGGAAACAGAGCCTTCTCCAGGGCAGCTCCCAGGCTCTGGAACTCCCTCCCACAACTGATCCGAAATTCTGAGTTCCTCACCATCCTCCAGTCCCGCCTCAAGACCCATCTCTTCACCTCTGCATACCCTTAGTCCCATGTCCCCCTCCCCTTTGCATCTCTGCCTTACTTCTCTATTTTGTTTTGTTTTTGACTCTCCATGTAAAGCGACTTTGAGTCCTTGAAAAGCGCTATATAAAATAAATGTATTATTATTATTATTATTATTATGAAGAGAATAGATAGGGAGAATGCATAGTCTTTTACTCAGAGTAGGTGAATCAAGAACCAGAGGACATAGGTTTCTCCCATTCAGCTTAAACCTATGTCCTCTGGTTCTTGATTCAACAGGGGCAACTTTTTCACAAGGAACAAAGTGCTTGCAGAGATAATTGAGACCGGTACCATAACAACATTTATAAGACATTTGGACAGGTACATAGGCAGGAAAGGTCTAGAGGGATATGGGCCAAACATAAACAGATGGGAATGGTATAGATAGGGCATCCTGGTCAACATGGGCAAGATGGGCCGAAGGGTCTATTTCTGTGCTACATGACTCTATGACTCTAACTCACACATGGCCACAGCTTTGGCCATAGCAACCATATAGGGAGATGATTATGATTGTTGATCACTTATTTCAACCACAATACATTGCTACAGTTTCACCCGACCAAATACCAAGTTGGTTCTATCAATGATCTTAAATGCATTATAATATCAGCAAAGGAAATGTTCACGGAAGATTGAACTGCATTCAGTACAATTGACAATGTTTCCTACAATTGACTTCATGCCTGTCTACAGCAGAAAATAGAGATGTTGTGGCAAGCAATTTAATAATTAGAGCACATGGTATTGGGGGTAGGGTACTGACATGGATAGAAAATTGGTTGGCAGACAGGAAACAAAGGGTAGGAATGAATGGGTCCCATTAATTCCCTTTCAGAATGGCAGGCAGTAACTAGTGGGGTACCGCAAGGCTCGGTGCTGGGACTGCAGCTATTTACAATATATATTAACGATTTGGATGAAGGGATTAAAAGTAACATTAGCAAATTTGCAGATGACACAAAGCTGGGTGGCAGTGTGAACTGTTAGGAGGATGCTATGAGGATGCAGGGTGACTTGGACAGGTTGGGTGAGTGGGCAGATGCATGGCAGATGCAGTTTAATGTGGATAAATGTGAGGTTATCCACTTTGGTAGCAAAAACAGGAAGGCAGATTATTATCTAAATGGTGTCAAGTTGGGAAAAGGGGAAGTACAACGGGATCTGTGGGTCCTTGTTCATCAGTCACTGAGAGTAAGAACGCAGGTACAGCAGGCAGTGAGGAAAGCGAATGGCATGTTGGCCTTCATAACAAGAGGAGTAGAGCACAGGAGCAAAGAGGTCCTCCTGCAGTTGTACAGGGCCCTAGTGAGACCACACTTCGAGTATTGTATGCAGTTTTGGTCTCCAAACTTGAGGAAGGACATTCTTGCTATTGAGTGTGTGCAGCGTAGGTTCACAAGGTTAATTCCCGGGATGGCGGGACTGTTATATGTTGATAGATTGGAGCGGCTGGGCTTGTAAACTCCAGAATTTAGAAGGATGAGAGGGAATCTTAGTGAAACATATAAGATTATTAAGGGTTTGGACACGCTATGTGTTTCTTGAAGTAAACTGTTCTGTATTGATGCTTATAATATTCTGTTGTGCTGCAGCAAGCAAGAATTTAATTGTCCTATCTGGGACACATGACAATAAACTCTCTTGACTTGACTTGACTTGATGAGGCTAGAGGCAGAAAACATGTTCCCAATATTGGGGGAGTCCAGAACCAGGGGTCATAGTTTAAGAATAAGTGGTAAGCCATTTAGAATGGAGATGAGGAAAAACTTTTTCACACAGAGAGTTGTGAGTGTGTGGAATTCTCTACCTCAGATGGCGGTGGAGGCTGGTTCTCTGGATGCTTTCAAGAGATAGTTAGATAGAGCTCTTAGGGATAGCGGAGTTAAGGGATATGGAGAGAAGGCAGGAACGGGGTAATGATTGGGGATGATCAGCCATGATCACATTGAATGGCGGTGCTGGCTTCAAGGGCCGAATGGCCTACTCCTGCACCTATTGTCTATTGTCTATTGTCTAACTGCAGTTGTTGGGTAGTACACAAAAGGACACAAATTGCTGGAGTAGCTCAGTGGGTCAGGCAGCATCTCTGATGAGCATAGATAGGTGACGTTGCAGGTCGAGATCTTTCTTCAGGCTCTCAGTCCGGAACTGATCCTGGTCCTGGAATCCAGGTGAGTTGACGGCCCCGGGGAGAGGTGAGAATTGGCGGAGTTGATGGTCGCTGGGGTGCAGTGAACGGTTGACGATGAAGGCAGCAGACATGGCCTGGAAGCCGCTGAGGAAGCTGAGTGGGCTGCAGGGGCAGCAGAAAGTCCGGTCTGGAAGCAGCACGAGCCAGGGATGGTGTGGGCAGCTGGGGTTGTAAAGGGCAGGGGAGCCAATGCAAGCTAGGGATGACGTGGGCAGTTGGGGGTGTAAGGGGCATGGGAGGCAGTGTGAGCCGAGGATTGTGCAGGCAGCCGTCGAGGGGTTAGTCCTCTGTAACCAAAATCCGTTATAAAGAAGTCGTCAAAAATGAGTAACAATTATCAAACCTTTTCCTTATTCCGCACAATAAAGTTTAAAAATGCCATATTGTACCAGTGAACTGGATACCACTTTAATATGAACCTCCCTTTTTCCTGAACCAATACTAGGCTGGCTTTGCACCCAATCAATCCCCTCTTCTGGGTGACTAGAAATTGTTTTGGTGCTCTGAAATATTTTGTGTTTAAAAGCAATGCCAAATAGGTTCTCCTGAAAAATAACTAAACACTAGTGCGAAAATAAAAGGTTAGGAAGCTTTGCGTTCTTTCTTAATATCCTTATTGTTCAGAAGGAATGGCAACATGACTGTCTTATCTGCATTGAACTGGAAGATGAAGAAGCGCTGAAGATGTAATAAAGTTAACTACATTCTGAGGACACCTGGTGATTTGCAGTAAATGCCACGATTGCTCATTTCTAAAGAACAAATTAAAAATAAAAAGAAACAGCAACATTTGGAAGCAAGACTACATAAATACGACAAATGGTGATTCGGGTGTTCACCGTGCACTCAACAAATTACATTGCAATCTGCTTTATATGGTGGCAATCAGTATTAAATTCTGGAGGCAATTTTCAGCAGTCCCTTGTAGGACATGCACGTTCAAAATACAAGAAATAATCCAACTTCTTCCCTAGTCTGTGAACTAATCTAAAATATGCCACTATGTTTCATCCAGGGCTTTCCACGTCTTCCATGAGTTCATAGAGTCACAGAATAATAGCATGGAACAACCCTTTTTCTCCATTATATCCATGTTAACCATGTTATAGGAAATATATTGTCAAGCTTGAAAGGGTCAGAGAAGATTTACGAGGATGTTGCCAGGACTGAGGGTGTGAGCTATAGGGAGAGGTTGATAGGCTGGGGCTCTATGCCTTGTAGCGCAGGAGGATGAGGGGTGATCTTATAAAGGTGTATAAAATCATGAGAGGAATAGATCGGGTAGATGCACAGAATCTCTTGTCCAGGGTAGGGGAATCGAGGACCAGAGGAAATAGGTTCAAGGTGAATGGGAAAAGATTTAATAGGAATCTGAGAAATAACTTTTTCATACAAAGGGTGATGGGTGCATGGAACAAGCTGCCAGAGGAGGTAGTTGAGTCTGGGACTATCCCAACATTTAAGAAACAG
Organism: Malacoraja senta; assembly: GCA_038087875.1. Lineage (NCBI taxonomy): Eukaryota > Metazoa > Chordata > Chondrichthyes > Rajiformes > Rajidae > Malacoraja > Malacoraja senta. The sequence continues at coordinate 18,962,761 of CM075985.1, read as the reverse complement.
TTAGACAGGTACATGGATAGGACAGGGTTGGAGGGATATGGGCCAAATGCGGGCAGGTGGGACAAGTGTAGATGGGACATGTTGGTCGGTGTCGGCAAGTTGGGCCAAAGGGTCTATTTCCACGCTGTATCTTAGTGCTAGTTTATGAGAAGGGTTCACCGACGGGTTGAGTTGCGATCAATGCCGCGGATGGAGGCAGAGAGAGAGAGAGGTGTGTTGCTGTAAAACGGACTCCGCACCTACCAAGACAAGTATTGTTTTTGTCCTCGCTTGCCAATAAAACTGATTTGTAACTAAACAGATGAGTAACTAAACAGCCTTTTTCTGTTCTACTAGTCAGATCCTTGAACCTGTTCCCTTGTAACTCCGGTGTGGGCAAGTTGGGCCGAAGGTCATGTTTCCACACAGTATCACTCTATGACTAACCATTAATAAATGGCTGAGGAAGTGCCTCCACGGAAGCTGCATCTGCAAAGATTACACGTAAAGGGAGAGATTGAATGCTAAAACCTTGTTTTATCTTCCAAGCAATTTCATATTAAGGTTATCAGCAAGTAGGGCCAAAATTGCATGCTAACATTAGACTCCCATACGGCAATCATATTACCACAACTTCATTTTAGCAGCTATTATCCATCTAGAACCCAAGGAAGCTTTAGTTTAGTTAAGTTTAGTTTAGTTTAGCTTAGAGATACAGCACGGAAACAGGCCCTTCGGCCCACCGAGTCTGCGCCGACCAGCGATCCCCGCACATTAACACTATCCTGCGCACACTAGGGACAATTTTTTGAATTTATTAAGCCAATTAACCTACAAACCTGTGCGTCTTTAGAGTGTAGGAGGAAACCGAAGATCTCGGAGAAAACCCACGCAGGTCACTGGGAGAATGTATAAACTCCGTCCTGACAGCACCCGTAGTCGGGATTGAACCCGGGTCTCGGGCGCTGCAAGCGCTATAAGGCAGCAACTCTACCGCTGCACCACCTTGTCACCCTTTAATTCATGCTTCTCAAAGAAAGAGGATAGTCCAAAATCTGCAGATACTTTCAGCAATCTGAATGAGAAGTGGCAGACTTCATAAACAACTTGCTAATACCAGATTCGTTACGTGTAGTATAGAACTTGGCTGCCACATTCAAAATACAAACAGTCATAACCCCATTCAGAGATTACTAAAAGATTGCTTTGTAACTCTTAAAATTAACTTCATACCAACAATGTGGAACATGTTCATCACATAACAGTTGAAAATAGATCAGATGCCAAACTTTGAACTGTTGAAAATGGATTATTGCATAAAATCAAGTGTCTTGATTGCTTAACGACATGTGAAAATCTGGAAGAAGGCCTCATGTATTTTGCAAGAATGTTACACAACACCAATTTACAGTCACTATAGATGGGAGTGAAGTTATGTCAATGTGTAATAAATATCTCTTGTCTTGTTACATCAGGGATGTCAAAACAGGAATGTGATATTGAGGCTCTATAAGGCGCTGGTAAGGCCGCATTTGGAATATATTATGAGCAAATTTGGGCACCATCTCTGAGGAAGGACGTGCTGGCACTGGGGAGGGTCCAGAGGAGTACAAGAATGATACTAGGAATTAGTAGGTTAACCTATGATGAGCGTTTGTTGGCACTGGGCCTGTACTCGCTGGAGTTTAGAAGAATGAGGAGGGATCTCGTTGAGACATACAGAATAGTGCAAGGCTTGGGTAGAGTGGATGAGGAGAGGATGTTTCCACTAGTGGGAGAGTCTTGGACTTGAGGTAATAGCCTCAGAATTAAAGGACGTTCTTTTAGGAAGATGAAGAGAAATTTCTTTAGTCAGAGGGTGATGAGTCTGTGGAATTCTTTCTCACAGAAGGCTGTGGAGGCCAAGTCGGTGGATATTTTTAAGGCAGAGATAGATAGATTTTTGATTAGTGCAGATGTCAGAGGTTATGGGAGAAGACAGGAGAATGGGGTTAGGAGGGAGAGATAGATCAGCCATGATTGAATGGCGGAGTAGACGATGGGCCGAATGGCCTAATGCTACTCTTATCACTTATGACCTCATGACCTTGTGAAAGTTGAGCTGCAAACTGAATAATACCATGAAATTATGTATTTTTAGAACCTGCATTTGATTTTGTAGCATGCTATCGAATTCAATAATATTATCTCTATGTCTTGGGATTGTAACACCAAGAGTTCGACATTTTCTTCTGAAATTATTTTCTCTGCTACCTTAGTGCTAGTTTATGAGTTAACTATACTGTGCATAGTTCTGATCTTCATATCATAAAAAGGGTAGCAGGTCATTGGAAAATGTACAATAAAGATGTGCAAAGATAACAGCATGATAGTAAGGATAACTAACTTGTTTAAATAGAACTCCGGCAAGGTAAGAGATTGAAAACCAGTTACCCCCGTCCCCCTCCACCGACCCCCGATCCCACCCCGGCCCCCTCCTCCTCCCCAACCCCATAAAACAAACCAGAGAACATTAACACAAACTTTTAAAAACACACTAAAAATAACAAAAAAAGATGAAAAGACAGACAGACCGTTGGCGAGGCTGCCATCGCTGACGGCGCCACCCGGTGGATTTTCAACATTTATATTAACGACTCAGACTTTGGAATCAGAGGTAGAATTTCTCGATTACCAATCTGAAAAAATAGATAGGAGATGGGTACTGTACCAGATTACAAAAGGTACTCCTAAACGTTCAGCTGGGGTAAATAAACTTTAACATAGGAAGCAAAGCATACACATACCCCAGTTTGCATTGACGGTGCCGGAGTAGAGATGGTTTAAAACTTCAAATTCTTAGGAGTAAATATCACCAACAACTTCTCCTGGACCACCCATATCGAAGCAATGGCCAAGAAAGCACATCAACACCTTAGAAGGTAAGGAAGTTCGGCAAGTCCCCAACAACTCTCACTAACTTCCACAAATGTGCCGCAGAAAGCTTTTTATCAGGATGCATCACAGCATGGTTTGGGAACAGCTCCATCCAAGACCGTAGGAAATTGTAGACAATTGTGGACACAGCCCAGAACATCACACAAACCAAACTCCCTTCCATTGACTCCATTTATACCTCATGCTGCCTCAGCAAGGACGAGTCGCACCTAGGCAACTCCCTCTTCTTAAAAGATTAAGAAGTGTGAAAACACACACCTCCAGATTAAAGGACAGTTTCTTCCCAGATGTTTCAAGCAACTGGACCATCCTACCAAAACTAGAGAGCCGTTCTGAACTACTATCTACCGCATTGGAGATCCTCGGACTATCTTTGATCTGACTTTACTGGCTTTATCTTGCACTAAACATTATTCACGTTATTCCCTTTATCATGTACACTGTGAATGGCAAGCTTGTAATCATGTATTGTCTTTCTACTGACTGGTTAGCACGCAACAAAAGCTTTTCACTGTACCTCGGTACACGGGACAATGAACTAAACCAAACTAAACTAAACTGAATATATTTCGGTAGGAAATAATGGAATTTGCATATTTTCTGGAAAATAAGAACTTAAATAAGATGGAGGAACAAAAGCATTTCATTCACTTGATGTTGCCAAAAGAGAAGGCCAATTAAACAAAGCAAATTAAGTGCCAGTCACAATATTATCCAGAAGACCAAAAAAACATTGGAAACAGTCTAAAAAAGAATTGTTAAAAGAGAACCAGAAATATAGTTATAGCAATGGGTGATCTGTTAAAAAGCTATTTAGAGCTATTAAAGGTTTCATAATGCAGTGTAATGCTATGGAATTGCAGCAAGGTTCATCCCATGGCGGGAGCCCACTTGGTACTGCCAGCAGACTCCAAGCCCATCTATAGAGTGCTTGAGTAATAAGTCGGCAAACATAACTAAAGTGCCAAGTCTGAATTAGTTCACATTTCCAAATTTGTGTCCTCCCTGCACCCTTTTATGCTTGAATTGTTAACGGTGGCACAGCGGTGGAGTTGCTGGAGTTGCTTTTAGCGGCAGGACCCGGGTTCGAGCCCGACTACAGGTGCTCTGTACAGAGTTTGTACGTTTACCCCGTGACCATGTCGGTTTTATCTGAGATCTTCGGTGTCCTCCCACACTCCAAAGACGTACAGGTTTGTAGGTTAATTGGCTTGGAATAAGTGTAAATTGTCCCTAGTGTGTGGGATATTGTTAATGTGCGGGGATCGCTGGTCGGTGCAGACTCGGTGGGCTGAAGTGCCTGTTTCTGCGCTGTACCCCTAAACTAAACTAATTTGTGCTTTCATCACATAGGTTCTTACTGACCAATTGAGCGAATTTAGCATTTTCCACATCTGACATTGAATTAGGATTTTAACATCTGCATTTTTTATTTCTTCTTGGTAGATAATCTGCAAATTCCAATAGAAGTGTTGAATGTTGTATCCAAGTGGCAAGACATTATCTATTTAAGAACGCCTACCTCAGAAATGCAGCCATTACATTTTAATTTACCATCTCAATTACAGGTATGGTGTTGAAGCTGCAGACTTTTGAAACCAGGTCTTCCATTCACTCATACAAAGGATGAGTGAAGGTGCGATGGTGGCAGTGGTGGTGATGATGGGGAAGAAACAGTAAGACAGGTACATGGACAGGACAGGTTTGGAGGGATATGGACCAAACGTTGACAGGTGGGACTATTGTAGCTGGGACATGTTTGCTGGTGTGGGCAAATTAGGCCGATGGGCCTGTTTTCACACTGTATCACTCTATGACTATGACTCTAGCAAGATGGATATTCATAAAACCCAGTAGGTGTCTGAAAGTTCTTCCACAATTCAACCCATCCCCTTTTCTTTGCTGCTCCATTTGGAAATTCAATGGACACATTGCAATTAAATGCCAAAATTTGCAGTAGTGAGATTAAAGTAAAAGTTAAATCAGTCCAAATCTTTTTAAGACTTCTGAAAATTATTCCTTGTTTTAAATCTAAACTAATTTTCTAATGAGAGGTTTTTGTTGGCTTTACGTTTAAAAGATCTTACAAAACAAAACAAAGAGAGCAGTTATTACCCTTTATACATCATAGCCTTGAATTAGTCAAAAGCAACTTGAAAGATTTAAAAGCTGCAATAATTTAAAAAAGGAATCTGGTATCATGTTGTAGAAACTATCGTATCTGTTGCACTGAAAGTGAATTTTTGAAAACTACAAAAGAAAATGTTTAAAAAGGCTACAGTACTTCAAAGGATAATTTTAGTAAATTTGATAGTTGATAGTTATGAAGTACAGACTCAATGTCAAGGAATGTTTTCTCTTTAAACCTTCAGGCACTTTGGGTGCTCCTTTGATGTAGCCTATAGCGCTGCACTTAGCTGCTTCTGATAAATAAGCATTGTACAATTTCCATCCCAGATTGTCAGCAAACTCTTGTCCAAAGGGACTGAATTTGTTTAATTGTACCTCAGCAGCAGCATATGTGGAAGTCATGTGTGAACAGAGAAGTTGTAATTGAATGAAATTATTCCTTAAACATTCAATCATCTCTTTTGCTCAACTTCCCATGAATTGGTGGAGGCTTTTAAATCTCCATTTTGGCCCCTGGCTTGTAAATATAATGGAAAAATACAGATCAGTTTCTTGGACAAGATACGAATGGGAAAGTTAGTTTCTGAAATAGTTTTTATTAATTATGATTGTTTTGTTAAAATCACCAACCTAATAGATAAAAGCGCAAAAACTAATATATGTTGTGTCTTGGTTTTCCTGTCAATGAAACCCAATATCATTTATGTGCCTTCATCACTAAACGTGCTCCACTTGAGGCTAAAAATTAGGACTATCAATATCAGCTGGCAGATGTTAGGCACATTCATAAAATATTACCCGACAGAGAGGGGGAGTGAGTGTTAATTAGCTGGCTGGTCATAGAGCCATAGAGTGATACAGCGTGGAAGCTGGCCCTTCAGCCCAAGTTGTCCACACCAGCCAACATGTCCCAGCTACACTAGTCCCACCTGCCTGCATTTGGTCCATATTCCTCCAACCATGTACCGTGTCTAACTGTTTCATAAATGTAATGATAGTCCCAGCCTCAAGTACCTTATCTGTCAGCTTATTACATACACCCACCACCCTTTGTGTGAAAAGGTTACCTCTCAGATTCCTATTAAATCATTTCCCCTTTCACCTTAAACCTGTGTCCTCTGGATCTCAATTCACCTACACTGGGAAAGAGATTCTGTGTATCTACCCACTCTATTCCTTTCATGATCTTATACACCTCTATAAGATCATCCCTCATCCTCTTGCGCTCCAAGGAATAGAGTCCCAGCTTACTCAACCTCTCCAGATAGCTCTAGTCCTGGCAACATACTCGTAAATCTGGCCGGTGAAGGGAGGGTTGTGGCTGGATTAGATGATGATGGCAGCTAAATGGGACAGTGGATGAGGGAGAAGGGCAACACTGATGCAGTCGCTATTTACACACCAAGGACCAAACCAGACCAAGTTGAAGTCCAGATGAAGGGTGTTGACCCAAAATGCCAACTGTCCGTTTTCCTCCACATGAACTGACCTGCTGAGTTTCTCTTTTTTTATTGCAACAAATCAAGTTAGTTTGTTTTCTCTTCCTAAACAGAAAGTAGAAATGTAATTAAAAATATTTGAAGATAGGTGGTAATTATTTTGATGTCAGCTATTTGATTCCAGTGTTTTGGTCACGGTGGCCTTTGACCTCAGAATGCCGACTGATATTCCCCTTCTAGCCCTTTAATACTCACCACAGTTGAACATGACTTAACCAGAGTGACAGTTGCTTGGTGATATTACCACCCTTTAGAATATAGAACAGTATAACACAAGAATGGTCCATAATATCTGTGGTGAACATTATGCTAAGACTAACTCTTACCTGCCTGCCACCTCCATGTGCAGGAAGGAACGGCAGATGCTGGTTTACACCGAAGATAGACACAAAATGATGGAGTAACTCACCGGGACAGGCAGCAACCCTGGAGAGAAGGAATGGGTGATGTTTCGGGTCGAGACCCTTCTTCAGACTGAGTCAGGGGAGAGGGAGTCTAGAGATATGGAGGGGTAAGGTGTGAAAACAAAAGATCAAAGCAGACGCTGATAAGGACATGTTGAATGGTTTATTTATAGCTGAGGATAAGGTGACAACGAGGCATTAAATTAATCAAAAAGACAGTGAAGCTAGTTGAAGAATTAGGGTGGGGGAGGAACGGAGAGTGAGGGAAAGCAACGGTTACTTGAAGTTAGAGAAATCAATATTCATACCGCTGGGTTGTAAGCTGCCCAAATGAAATATGAGGTGCTATTCCTCCAATTTGTGTTGTGCATAATCCATATCTGGTATGGAACTTGGTGCAGCACCAGATGAACCTGGGTGACACAGTGGCTTCATGGTAGAGTTGCCGTCTTTGCAGGAGCCAGAGACTCGGGTTCGATCCTGACTACGGGTGCTGACTGTACAGAGTTAGTAAGTTCCCACTGCGACAGCCCGCATTGGGCCTGTTTCTACGCTGTATCTCTAAACTACCACAAAAACAAAATTCCTCCACAACCTTCTCCTCTTCCAGCAGCTTAACCTGCTTTTTCTGCTCTCTGCTCTCTGCTCATTCTCCAAGTCCTGGTATTTTCAAATGGAACACATGCAGTTATATCCAGGAGCAACTGGTTTGTGCTTGCATCTCCACCCACACCACTCCATGTGGACTTCAAAGAACTCTTGAAAGCACACCAAAAAATGCGCCAATTGCCAGCAATTGCCAGCAACAACAAGCCTGCAAACTGTTGATATTTACTTTAAATCATGTTGCTAAGGGAGCTATAGAGGTTTAGTTTACAGATACAGCGCGGAAAAAGGCCCTTCAGCCCACTACGTCCGCGCGACCAGTGATCCCCGCACATTAACATTATCCTACACCCACTAGGGACAATTTTTATATTTATCAAGCCAATTAACCTACAAACATGTACGTCTTTGGAGTGTTCTCCTGCTGAATTTATTCAGCTGTGCAAGGTTAATGGAGTATATTAAGTATGCGCTCAATTAAAACTCTGAGTGATGGTTTGAGGTATCTACTCAGCATCCTTCTAGTAGGCATTAGCTGCACACGGGCTTATGAATGCAAGAACATTAGGACAGGTGCGTGTCACACTATAAATGCATGTGCTTTCGTCCAAGGCAACTTGGAATCAACTTGCTACCTAATTCTTCCATCAGGTATGTGTGTTGTGGAATGTTAATTTCAATTATTCTTGGGAGGCTTGTTAAACGCACACAGTTAATACATGAACACGCTAATATTTGCTTGATTGTGAGAGTGGGGTTGAGGGAGGTGGGGCCCGTTCCTTTGCTACAATTACACCCCGTCCTGAGACAAACCCACGTCACAAGGTCAAATGTAGCAGTCGGTGTTTTTGACTTTCCTGTCCGCAGATTGAAATGTTTGACCTCCACCAGTGATCCACTCGTATTCTGCTAGTAACTCACAGAATTATTACACCGGAACAAAAGGTGGAAATCATTTAATCTCTCGTTCCACTTGAGACTTTTTTAACTTGGAACCCGTCCTTCAACTTTTGATTGACCCCGGCCTTAAAGATGATAACAAGACATTTCGTATCAAGCGGCTCTTTTGAAAGGTTAGGCAAACACCTCGGGTTCCAAGGCTCTGTGATGTCTGGAAGCAAGGTCATTCATTATATGTTTTTTTTTACAGCGTTCACCAGATTTTGGAAAATTGCCCTTTATCTCTCTGTCTTGTGCACTTGTACCTTTTGAGTAAACAAGCTTTGTCAAAACTCCTGCTGAAGTTAGTTGATGTGTTGACATGTGATTAGGATAGAATAACAACTGATAGCGACACATGAAGCTATCATAAAAATGAAGTTAAACCGTAAAACTGCAAAACGGTAAAATTAACAAGGCAAAGTCACATACCACATTTTACAATGTTAATATGCAACAACCTGGTACTTATCAATAGATCTTCAACTTAAAATCTAACTACAAGTGCCCTGCATTCCCTCTCTCTCTATCCCTCCCCCACCCAACTCACACCGGCTTCTCATTTTCACCCATCAAACAGCTAAAGGGCCTGTCCCACTTTCCCGAGTTATTCACTAATTTTCCCGAGTTATTCATAAATTCTAACGAGTTTTCCTCTTGATTCAAACTCGCAGAATGTTTGTACCAGGTCCGTAGGAGGCCGTAGGAGTTCGTAGATATATCGTAGCGGCTCGTTATGCCAGCCGTAGGTACTCGGGGCATCCTCCCGACTATTTTTTTACTCATGGACATTTTTTATCAGGCTGCAAAAAACGTCCCGACTTACCTGATGCCCCGAGTACCTATGGCTGGCATAACGAGCCGCTACGATATATCTACGGACCCGTTACGAACATTCTGCAAATTTGAATCAAGGGGAAATCTCGGGAGAATTTGTGAATAACTCGGGAAAGTGGGACAGACCCTTAACAACGGCCTGTTTCCTTCATCATTGTTACTTTTTTGCATATTTTTCATTCATTGTTCTTTATCTCTCCACATCTCTCGTTTCCCTTTCCCGTGACTTTCAGTCTGAAGAAGGGTCTCGACCCGAAACGTCGCCCATTCCTTCTCTCCAGAGATGTTGTGTCCCGCTGAGTTACTCCAGTTTTTTGTGCCTATCTTCGGTTTAAACCAGCATCTGCAGTTCCTTCCTATCACATTAATTTTATATCTACATTGACAATTCTACTGACACTTTGTCCCTAACCCCAATTCATCACATCCATCCAGTAAAAATATTGTTTGAAGTGGATGTTAGTCCTTGCCTGATTAGAGCTATTAGATTCTTTAGAGGTCATTGCGTAACTTTGTCATCAGATGCTATGACGGTGGTTGGTATTTGTTCCCTGAAATATGTAGGATAATGGAAATGTCAACAAACAGGAGCTTTTTTTTTACCTGGAGCAGTAAAATTACTGAGTTACTAAAGTAGCAAAACAATTGAACTTTCTTCTGGAATTGTGAACAGATTTTTTTAGGAAATTACCGAATTAGTGACAGCTATGTTGCAGATGTCTGTTCTTAGATAATGTGTGGGAAAGAACTGCAGGTGCTGGTTTACAGAAACAGACACAAAGTGCTGGGGTAACACAGCGAGTCAGGCAGCATCTCAGAAGAACATGGTTAGATGATGTTTTGGGTCAGGATCCCTCTTGAGACTCTTCTTCCGTCTGAAGGAGGATCCCAACTCGAAACGTCATCTATCCAAGCTTTCCATAGTGGCTGCCTGACCCGTTGAGTTACTCCAGCCCTTTGTGTCTTTTTTATATCCTGTCCTTTTCACAACCTTTCTCGCTATCCACAACTCCAGGAATGCTTGTGTTGTCTGCAAACATACTAGTCAGGTAAAATCTAGTCAATACTAGTCAAATCATTTATATGGATATATGTTATAATCAAAAGTGGTCACAGCATTGATCCTTGTGGAACAGCACTGCTCAAAGACCTTCACTTAGTGAAGGAAATCTGCTGTCCTCACGTGCTCTGTAATGTTTATGAGACTCCAGTTTCAGAGCAATGTGGTCGACTCTTAAATGGCCCTAACAAGCAAATCAGTTCACGGGCACTGAGTGTGGGTAATAAATCCTGGCCTTGTTGATGATGGCCACATGTTGTGAGATATGAATAAAATGACAACGCTGCTGTAGAGTGTTTTGGTTAGACAAGGAACAAAGCTGAACAAGGCTGTCCCGTGAGGATATAACATTGGGGGGAATTTTGCAGAGATTTTTCTTCCATAACTTTACTGGAAAGGAAACGGCTCTCCATTCTTGTCACTTTTCCAAGATTGCTGAGCTTCTGTGGAATTTAAACTAGACAAGAAAGAGAGCTTTGGGAAAATCCCTATTTTAATCTCGTCTAAATTCACTAACTTTGGTTAATTCAGTCATTACGTATTGTTTTCTCACTTGTATTAAAAATATGCTTTGAAATTTTAACCATCATAACCTGGTACAATATTATACCTGAACATACAGTAAGTATGTTTAATCTGTGTGTCTTGTTGCCCTAAATGTAAATTTAAATAACTGAAATAATTGTTTTTAATTATACAGAACCATTTTACTAATTTTATTGGTACTCTAGTCAAGTTCTTAGTGAATTAAATAATTATTTTCCATGTTGAAAATATCTTAACAGAGGCTTGCTGGTGCCCTCACTATTAAAGAAACCACCTTCATATGAACTAACTACCCTGAAAGGCTGCAAACATAATTAGTATAGTCACCATACTCATTAATGTAGCTTGGGAACACAGTAAGTTTCACGGAATAGGCTGCCTTTCAGATTTTCAAACAAGTGTGAAAATCCACATAAACTCCCTATGTGCACTGGACGTAACTTCAGAGAGAAAGTATTTGATCTTTTAGCTTGGTTTACTCAGTAACAGGGGAACTATTCTGGGAAAAACCTAAGCAAATTAGCAGGAATGTAGCACACTTTGGTCACTTTTGCAATAAGGCTGCCTCATTTGTGGAGCTTCAAACATTGAAGTCAGAAGCTTGACATGATATGCAGGATTGATATTTGTTACCATTCTGTCTGGACTGAGGTGCTGGAGGCAGAGTATTTTCCCATTGAGTTCAAGCTGATACTTCTTTGAAAGGGTGATTTTTTTTGTTTAGCCAGAGTCTGACTCTGAAGAGTCGTATTTTTAAATTACTAACAGGCTCAAATCATTACTCCTTGATCATTGCTAATTAACAAATTATACAGTCATATTAACATACGTTCCAGGGAAATCCCCTGAGTAAGATTGATCTTCCGTCTTTCAAAACTTCCAATCCTGAACACCTTTTTGTAGCTTTCAAAATATTCATTTTCTTTCATGTAACACCTGCAAAAAAGAATTATTTTCTGCAAATGCCTATTGCAAAATAATATTTTCTGCCTCTGGAGAGTTCTCACTTTACACGATTATCTGTAAAGGTTTAAAATGACTATTTTATCAGTAACACGGTTAACAAAACCATGCCAGAGTGAACACCTGGAGTCCTGGACCAATCTGGCAAGCAAATAAATGGCAAGATTCTACCTTAGCTCCAAAATTGTTTAAATCTTGGACTATGTCAAAAAGTGGTCATGAGGAAAAAAAATTATGCTGCATGTCTTATCAGAAAGTAGTTGTAGAATAGCAAGGCTGTTTGGCATCTTCATTGGTAAATGGCTTGTAATTTGAGTGAAAGTTTAATGACAGGCAACATTTTCTTAAGGAAAGGTACGTTTGGGCAGCATGGTGGCGCAGCGGTAGAGTTGCTGCCTTACAGCGATTACAGCGCCAGAGACCCGAGTTAGATCCCGACTACGGGTGCTGTCTGTATGGAGTTTGTACATTCTCCCCGTGACCACGTGGGTTTTCTCCGAGATCTTCCGTTTCCTCCCACACTCCAAAGACGTACAGGTTTGTAAGTTAATTGGCTTCGGTAAATGTAAAAACGTTACATTCATGCCGTTTACAGTGTACAGATAGATACATGATAAGGGAATAATGTTTAGTGCAAGGTAAATCCAGTAAAGTCCGATCAAAGATAGTCCGAGGCTCACCAGTGGGGTAGATAGTAGTTTAGGACTGCTCTCTGGTTGTGGTAGTATAATAACAGCTGGGAACAAATTGTCCCAGAATCTGGAGGTGTGCATTTTCACACTTCGGAAGGATGGATAGTTACCCTTTCTGTCCAGCACCAATCATTTGGCCTGCAATTATAAATTGTAGGTGGCAAGAACACCAATGCAAGCCCACAGGGTCCTCCTTAAATAAATCAATTCCTCTGATCCACTCTTTCAACTGGAGGCCAAATAAACTTCACCGAAAGCTAGATAGATGAGCCTCAAGAGACTCAAGTTGGGATTCTTTCCTTTAAAAATGTAACCTTTCTGCATTCAGGGCCAACAGAAGCTGGATTGGGGTGGGGTGTCGAATGGGATAGTTGAAGATGGAGTTAAAAGGAAAGGGTTTCTTAAATGTGTGAGCGTAGAGACAGAGGGGTGTAAAATGAGGGTAGAAGCAATAGGTAGCAAGGTGAAAAGTAAAAGTGGCAGGCAGACAAATCCAGGGCAAAAATCAAAAAGGGCCACTTTTCAACATAATTGTATAAGGGGTAAGAGTGTTGTAAAAACAAGCCTGAAGGCTTTGTGTCTCAATGCAAGGAGCATTTGTAATAAGGTGGATGAGTTGAATGTGCAGATAGCTATTAATAACCATATAACCAAAACAGCACGGAAACAGGCCATCTCGGCCCTTCAATTCCGTGCCGAACATTTTTTTTTTTTTTTTTATTAAAAAAATTAAAAATAAATACTTCCCCCTAGTCCCATCTACCTGCACTCAGACCATAACCCTCCATTCCTTTCCCGTCCATATACCCAACCAATCTATTTTTAAAGGATAACATCGAACCTGCCTCCACCACTTCCACTGGAAGCTCATTCCACACAGCTACCACTCTCTGAGTAAAGAAGTTCCCCCTAATGTTCCCCCTAAACTTCTGTCCCTTAATTCTCAAGTCATGTCCCCTTGTTTGAATCTTCCCTACTCTCAATGGGAAAAGCTTATCCACGTCCACTCTGTCTAACCCGCTCATAATTTTAAAGACCTCTATCAAGTCCCCTCTTAACCTTCTGCGCTCCAAAGAATAAAGACATAACTTGTTCAACCTTTCTCTGTAACTTAGTTGCTGAAACCCAGGCAACATTCTAGTAAATCTCCTCTGTACTCTCTCTATTTTGTTGACATGTTTGTTTTAATGACTATGATATAGTTGGGATCACGGAGACATGGCTCCAGGGTAACCAAGGCTGGGAGCTGAATATCCAGGGATATTCAATATTCAGGAGCGATAGACAGAAAGGAGGTGGGGTAGCGTTGCTGGTTAGAGAGCAGATTAACGCAATAGAAAGGAAGGACATTAGCTTGGAGGATGTGGAATCAATATGGGTAGAGCTGCGAAACACTAAGGGGCAGAAAACGCTAGTGGGAGTTGTGTACAGGCCACCTAACAGTAGTAGTGGAGTTGCGGATGGCATCAAACAGGAAATTAGAAATGCGTGCAACAAAGGTAAAACAGTGATTTCAATCTACATATAGATTGGGTGAATCAAATTGGAAAGGGTGCTGAGGAAGAGGATTTCTTGGAATGTATGCGGGGTAGTTTCTAAACCAACATGTAGAGGAACCAACGAGAGAGCAGGCTATTCTAGATTGGGTATTGAGTAATGAGGAAGGGTTAGTTAGCAGTCTTATTGTGCGTGGCCCCTTGGGCAAGAGTGACCATAATATGGTTGAGTTCTTCATTAGGATGGAGAGTGACATTGGTAATTCAGAAACAAGGGTCCTGAACTTAAAGAAAGGTAACTTTGAGGGTATGAGAAGTGAATTGGCCAAGATAGACTGGCAATTCATTCTTAATGGGTTGACGGTAGATGTGCAATGGAAGGCATTTAAAGACTGCATGGATGAACTACAACAAATGTTCATCCCAGTTTGGCAAAAAAATAAATCAGGGAAGGTAGTGCATCCATGGATAACAAGGGAAATCAGGGATAGTATCAAAACAAAAGATGAAGCGTACAAATTAGCCAGAAAAAGCAGCCTACCTGAGGACTGGGAGAAATTCAGAGTCCAGCAGAGGATGACAAAGGGCTTAATTAGGAAAGGGAAAATAGATTATGAAAGAAAACTGGCAGGGAACATAAAAACTGACTGCAAAAGCTTTTATAGATATGTGAAGAGAAAAAGATTAGTTAAAACAAATGTAGGTCCCTTGCAGTCAGAAACAGGTGAATTGATCATGGGGAACAAGGACATCGCAGACCAATTGAATAACTACTTTGGTTCTGTCTTCACTAAGGAAGACATAAATAATCTGCCGGAAATAGCAGGGGACCGGGGGTCAAATGAGATGGAGGAACTGAGTGAAATCCAGGTTAGCCGGGAAGTGGTGTTAGGTAAATTGAATGGATTAAAGGCCGATAAATCCCCAGGGCCAGATAGGCTGCATCCCAGAGTACTTAAGGAAGTAGCCCCAGAAATAGTGAATGCATTAGTGATAATTTTTCAAAACTCGTTAGATTCTGGAGTAGTTCCTGAGGATTGGAGGGTAGCTAATGTAACCCCACTTTTTAAAAAGGGAGGGAGAGAGAAAACGGGGAATTACAGACCAGTTAGTCTAACGTCGGTAGTGGGGAAACTGCTAGAATCAGTTATTAAAGATGGGATAGCAGAACATTTGGAAAGTGGTGAAATCATTGGACAAAGTCAGCATGGATTTATGAAAGGTAAATCATGTCTGACGAATCTTATAGAATTTTTCGAGGATGTAACTAGTAGAGTGGATAAGGGAGAACCAGTGGATGTGTTATATCTGGACTTTCAGAAGGCTTTCGACAAGGTCCCACATAAGAGATTAGTATACAAACTTAAAGCACACGGTATTGGGGGTTCAGTATTGATGTGGTTAGAGTACTGGCTGGCAGACAGGAAGCAAAGAGTAGGAGTAAACGAGTCCTTTTCACAATGGCAGGCAGTGACTAGTGGGGTACCGCAAGGCTCAGTGCTGGGACCCCAGCTATTTACGATATATATTAATGATTTGGACGAGGGAATTGAATGCAACATCTCCAAGTTTGCGGATGACACAAAGCTGGGGGGCAGTGTTAGCTGTGAGGAGGATGCTCGGAAGCTGCAAGGTGACTTGGATAGGCTGGGTGAGTGGGCAAATGCATGGCAGATGCAGTATAATGTGGATAAATGTGAGGTTATCCACTTTGGTGGCAAAAACAGGAAAGTAGACTATTATCTGAATGGTGGCCGATTAGGAAAAGGGGAGATGCAACGAGACCTGGGTGTCATGGTACACCAGTCATTAAAAGTAGGCATGCAGGTGCAGCAGGCAGTGAAGAAGGCGAATGGTATGTTAGCATTCATAGCAAAAGGATTTGAGTATAGGAGCAGGGAGGTTCTACTGCAGTTGTACAGGGTCTTGGTGAGACCACACCTGGAGTATTGCGTACAGTTTTGGTCTCCTAATCTGAGGAAAGACATTCTTGCCATAGAGGGAGTACAGAGAAGGTTCACCAGACTGATTCCTGGGATGTCAGGACTTTCATATGAAGAAAGACTGGATAGACTCGGTTTGTACTCGCTAGAATTTAGAAGATTGAGGGGGGATCTTATAGAAACGTACAAAATTCTTAAGGGGTTGGACAGGCTAGATGCAGGAAGATTGTTCCCGATGTTGGGGAAGTCCAGAACAAGGGGTCACAGTTTAAGGATAAGGGGGAAATCTTTTAGGACCGAGATGACGAAAACATTTTTCACACACAGAGTGGTGAATCTGTGGAATTCTCTACCACAGAAGGTAGTTGAGGCCAGTTCATTGGCTATATTTAAGAGGGAGTTAGATGTGGCCCTTGTGGCTAAAGGGATCAGGGGGTATGAAGAGAAGGCAGGTATGGGATACTGAGTTGGATGATCAGCCATGATCATATTGAATGGCGGTGCAGGCTCGAAGGGCTGAATGGCCTACTCCTGCACCTATTTTCTTTGTTTCTATGTTTCTATGTTTCTTCACAGTACAAAAGGACATATTGATCTGCTTCTCTGCCCTCCACTTGTCTGTGGAATTCTCTGCCTCAGAGGGCAGTGGCGGCAGGTTCTCTGGATGCTTTCAAGAGAGAGCTAGATAGTGCTCTTAAAAATAGCAGAGTCAGGGGATTTGGGGAGAAGGCAGGAACGGGTACTGATTGGGGATGATCAGCCATGATCACATTGAATGGCCGTGCTGGCTCGAAGGGCCGAATGGCCTACTCCTGCACCTATTGTCTATTGTCTATTGTCTATTGTCTATCCTCTCCACATCCATTCTGTCCCAGCCTTTTACTATTCGGTAAGTTTCAATGGGGACAATTAGATAAAATATCAAATGCCCTTATCTGGACTCCACCTCAGAATGATGCCAATTGTGTATAAAAGATGTGATTATGGATCAGCCACTTGTGATCCCCGTGATCGTGTGGGTTTTCTCCGAGATCTTCAGTTTCCTCCCACACTCCGAAGACATACAGGTTTGTAGGATAATTGGTTTGGCATAAGTGTAAATTGTCACTAATTTGTGCAGGATAGTGTTAATGTGTGGGGATCGCTGGTCGGTGTGGACTCAGTGGGCCAAAGGGCTTGTACCCACACTGTATCACTAAAACTAAAACTAAAAAATCCACTAACAAGTATCCTTAGTTCGTAATTAATGTGAATATCTGCATTTTAAAAGTCTCATCCTTAAAACAAAATCTATTGTTAAAATATATTGTCAATACAGGGATTGGCTGGTGTAACACTTTTATAAAAATCGATTTTTAAGTCGGCTCTTCAAGATGTTTTAAGTTATCTCTATACCTATAAAAGTCTAATTTGTATGTGTGTTTAAGAAGGAACTGCAGATGCTGGAAAATCGAAGGTAGACAAAAATGCTGGAGAAACTCAGCGGGTGAGGCAACATCTATGGAGCGAAGGAATTAGGCGACGTTTTGGGTCGAGACCCTTCAAAAGGGTCGTATGTGTGTGCATGTGTGTATGTGTTTTTGTATTTTCGCCAAAATGCTACGTGGTAGCGCTTAAATTTTTACATATTCTGACTCACATTTCCCCCCTCCATGCAGTGATCAGGTTCACTTAAGATTTCATCCTATATTTCACAAGTTATTGGTGAATATTTTTTTTTTAAATACACTAAATGGCCTTTTTAACCGCCTTTCACACACAGATTCTTCAACCAGCTTCGACTGATGACGTCACAATGAGGTGGGCGGGCACCATGGCTCGGGTCGGCGCCCGTTTCACACCCGCCCTCGGTCTCGCTCGGGTCCTCGGATTCACTCCCGCCCACGGCCTCATCGGGTCCTCGGGTTCACTCCCGCCTGCGGTTTCGCTCGGGTCCTCGGATTCACTCCCGCCTGCGGTTTCGCTCGGGTCCTCGGATTCACTCCCGCCCGCGGCCTCGCTCGGGTCCTTGGGTCCACTCCCGCCCACGGCCTCGCTCGGGTCCTCGGATCCATGCCCGCCCGCTGCCTCGCTCGGGTCCACGCCCGCCCGCGGCCTCGCTCCATCCCTCCCACAGCGCGGTGCTCCCTCCTCACCGCCCATCCCTCCATCCCTCCCACAGCGTGGTGCTCCCTCCTCACTGCCTCTCCCTCCCTCCCAAATATGATTTGAAAGTAATACGCCCAACTCTCAACACTGTGGTAAAGGAATTCAATCCCACTTACAGACCAGTTTCTAAAGTTATTCAAGGTCATTCTCCAACTTCACATTCCTGACAACAGCTCAGAAACCATGGAGACTTCAATGCATATAGTTCTGAAATTTACTCTGACCAAGAGAACGACCAAGATTGCAAAGCCATATAGTTATCCCAACCACCCCACACATCCCCCCCCCCCCGCCCCAACAACCCCCTCCCCCCCACTTAATGTTCTTAACTAAACCTGAGTTGATAATTTACTTTGTAAGTCCCCAGTAATCCACTCATGTTTTTGCAATCATTTCACTTGAAGATTTTTTACATGAACTCAACAATTCCTTCATTTTGTTCTTGGTCAATTAACTTACTTTCAAGACATCAGAGATCTTTCTTGAAAAGATTATCATCCATGAAAATATTCTGCTATTTATTTAAAATAATTGACATTTGCAACAAAGGTGTTCTGCTAAACAAGACAATGGGAGCAATCAAAATCTCCCAAATTTCTGTATACATAATGAGCAAAATTTTCACCACATGTTTGTGGAAATATGGAAAATGGACATAATATTCTGCTCAAATTCTGCCTACTTTAATGGCAACACAGTTTATAACCATTGTTTTCAATGGCTGTATAAAGGGCCTGTCGGTCTTGGCAAAGATTTTTAACATTTCAAAATCCAGCGGCGACAAAAAAATGTTGCGACACTTGAAAAAACACCGTGCATCATACGTTATCACGCCACGTCAGAGCCACGTCATACGTCATTACGCCGCGTTACGCCGGGTATTTTTCGGTGCCCTGATACGTCAGTCAATGATGCCGGCAGTCGCCGAAAATATCGCCAAGTGGGACAGGCCCTTGAGAGCCAGCAAAAACAATAACACACTCATAACATACCGAATATAGCTCATTATTTCGGCACCATTTCCTCTAGTCAATAGTTTTACCAGTATTAAAGGAATTATAATTATTATAGGGCACCAATGAAGAGGTGCAAGAGAAAACAAGGGCAGCCGTTCGTTTGGACAGATTTGCAGAATCCCATTTTATGACGTAATTTGGTGATTTTATTCTTGACGTGACCAATAACCTTCACATCAGCTTGAAGCCTTTTGCTTGTGGAATTGCCATTTGCACCTCATCAAAACACAGTGGGATTCCCACTAGAAATTCCCCTTGATTGCCTCTTGGAGAAAGCGGAGAAGAAGCAGCCAAGACGACACAAGGCTTGTGAGACTGCACTGCAGGCGAAAGGCTTCATCTTGCCAGTTCCTGTTAAAGTCAAGACCGCCCTTAACCGCTGTGCTGTCGGCAATTCCATGCTGCCACTGGGGAGAAATGCAGCATTAGGAAAGACAGCTGTAAACAGATGTATTAACTAAGGCATGGATGCACTGAGCTAGAGTGCCAATAATTTCATTCTTTCCACACAGAAAAACACTATAACTCTGTGGAGAGACTGAGTTCCACATGGCCTAGGAAATCATTAGTCTGGAGTCTGAAGATGAGTCTCGACCCGAAACGTCACCCATTCCTCTCCAGAGATGCTGTCTGTCCCGCAGAGTTACTCTAGCATTTTGTGATCTTCGGTTTAAATCAGCATCTGCAGTTCCTTCCTACACATTATTTATACTCATGTGGCGCATGCTCCTTTGTTCAAACTCCATGCCTACCTTTACAGTCAGCAGCTTACCACATTGTGAACAGAGATTTGATTGTACATCTTGGGAGTTACCTTTATAGTTCTATTTAAGTGAAGTCAACCATGACACATTATCTTATCGCTGGCTCTTGGGCGATCAAGACTATCCCGTGTGTCTTGACTTGTGAAAAAGTGTGCTTTCCTAAATGAGCACTCCTGTGATGTGGTGCCTTCTCCCACCACTGAGGACAGTACAACTGCGCTAGAAGACTGCTTCTAGGTCAAATACCCATCCGCTCCACTCACAAAGCTAGTGCCTTGCATGGAATCATGCTCAGTGTTAAAATGGAACATTCAATATTTTATTTGTTCTACAGTAATTTTACAAAGGCCAGCTTTGAGCATAGTTATAGAAGGCATTTTTTCTTTTCAATGGACATTGTAACAATAATCTAGAAATTTCATGGTCAGCATAATTTCATCCTTTTGTTCCTCATACTGAAAGTCATAGAAAAGGGGCATTCCATGTCCCTTCATCCCTCCCCCACCCAGGTCGCTCCAGCTTCTCGTTCTCACCCAACCAACAGCTAACAATGGCCTGTTTTCTTTATCAATGTTACTTTTTTGCATATCTTTCATTCATTTGTTCTATATCTCTCTACATCATCGCCTATATCACTCGTTTCCCTTTCCCGTGACTTTCAGTCTAAAGGGACTCGACCCGAAACGTCACCTATTCCTTCTATGCAGAGATGCTGCCTGTCCTGCTGAGTTATTCCAGCATTTTGTGTCTATCTTTGGCCAAATTATCTCTTTCCATGCCATTATTGTTCTGTAATTTTGTGATTCCCTGAACAGAATAAATTAGTAAATATAAAGGTATTGTTAATTGCCATAAGTAAAGGTTCATACAGCTAAAACATGCCCAAAAAATAAAGTGTCTTTTCCCCTTGCCTTCTGTGCTCATTAGAACCTTGATATTCTCAAAAAATACAACTATTGAGCAGTTTTATATGCATGTGCATGTATGCGTGTGAGTGTATGCGTGTGCATATACGTGTGTGTGTGTGTATGTGTTTATGTGTGTGTTCGTGTGTGCTCACGAGTGTGAATGCATTTGTGTCTGAGTGTGACTCTGTGTGTATTAACTGTTGCAGGTTTCTCCATAGTTTTCAAATAGTTTCTGTTAAGTATTGAAATTATAAAAAAAGAAGGTTGAGGCTGGGCCAGTGTTGAAAACCCATTCACCTTTTGTTCTGATGTGTGACTGACTGACTGTAGTCAATTTACCTGAATTTGGAGCAGAGTCTAACGTACAAATTTAATAGCACATTCGGCAATATTAACCAGATGTGAGGTTTTTGAGTACTTATAGCTGCAAACAAATTAGTGTTGCATATATTCCTGACCATGAGCACTTCAGAAATTAAGAGGAGTTCAACATTATTTCCAACTCTACTGCTTGCGTTTTCCTTTTGAATGGTGTGGATAGTCAATGTGATTTCCATGAAAAGCAACACTCCTGTCATAGTTCATTTTCAGGATAATGCATTAGTCTCCTCTTTTTGTGATTTTACCTCTTACACACGATGGTGTTTAATTTTTCTTCTGCTATTCATCCTCTTATTCAATTATCTGTCAATTTATATTCTAAACCCGCTCCCTGACACAATTGGCAAGTGTGTGGGTGCCAAGAGCTATTATTTTATGGAGAACAGCAGGTGGCACGGAGTATATTATGGAGCGGTGTCATCCATCAGATTCAGATGGCATTATAAATCACGAAAGCCGTGCGCAAATGGTTCACACAGTGTAGCAAAAACCCAAGAGTGTATCACAGCTATGAAAGCGCTCACAGATATCTTTAATAAGCTTTCAATGTTTCCTTTTTTTGGATTTTTTCCTATTCAAGACTTATTGCAAGAAATTCTTTCACAACCACTGCCAGTTCCTTTACACCATCCTTACTACAACTGTCAAATCTGCCACATTGACAGGCAGAATTCTGTTTTTTTGCAAAAGCCTGGCACCAGATGAAAGAGTTCAGCAAAAATCAAAGTGTTGTCTTTTCAAGTATCATGTTTGGGTTGAAATTTTTCTGCAAATTAATAAGCAAGCACATGTAAACCAAATCATAATTTTAGAAAAGGTACTAATTCAAATTGCTCTGTTGTCAGAACAAATACCTCCCCGTAGTGTAGTGACTGGGGGAAAGTACATTTTCTTCTATATTGTCCTGACAACATAATTGTAAATTCAGTAAGATACCTGGCACATATGACATTTCTATGCACATTACACTATGGATTCCTCTCCGGTATCAATAGGATTAGGATTTCCCAACTTTATTTTCTTTTAGTTCTCTTTTCAGCATCAGAAAAGTATATTTTGCAGACCTAAATTTGAAGCTAGCTTGTTATGGTAATTGGAAAGCACGCTAATGTATCATAGCTATTGGCCCATTATACCACATGGTATACATGAGGCTGTCACCTGGCTGTAAATTTGATCATCTGTTTGAAAACTACCCTGTTTTTCATTTCAATGTCTGGAAACTTAGGTAGCTTCTGTAATGCAGTGAAATTCAGTGCTACAGGTTCTTGCCCAGACAATGAAAACAGATTACTATCTAAATGGCGTCAATTCAATTCAATTCAATTCAATTCAACTTTAATTGTCATTGCACAGATACAAGTATGGGTACAACGAAATGCAGTCTAGCGTCTGCTCGTAGCAATATTGCAATATAGAAATAAAAAAGACAGAACAAGAACAATATACAGAATAAAATACAGAATAAGCAAACAATGTGGACGGAGAGACTGGAGAAATCTATCGGCGGGACTCCGAGTTCAGCAATGTGATAGTGTTGTTGAAGAAGCTGTTCCTCATCCTACTTGCACGAGACCTGAGGCTTCTGTACCGTCTCCCTGATGGGAGGAGGGCAAACAGTCCATGGTTAGGGTGGGAGGGGTCCTTGATGATCTTCCCGGCCCGTCTCAGACACCGTTTTCGGTGGAGGGCATCCATTGCAGGGAGCGGGGCACCGATGATGTACTGAGCGGTCTTCACCACCTGTTGTAGTGCATTCCTGTCAGCTACCGTGCAACTGCTGTACCATACCGTGATGCAGGTGGTCAGGATGCTTTCGATGGTACAGCGGTAAAAGTTGGTCAGGATCTGGGGGGACAGGTGAGCTTTCTTGAGCCTCCTCAGGAAGTAAAGGCGCTGCTGCGCCTTCTTGATCAGTTTGGAGGTATTGAGGGACCAGGACAAATCCTCCGAGATGTGTACCCTGAGGAATTTGTAGTTGGAGACACGCTCCACCTCAGTCCCGTTTATATGGATGGGGGTATGTCTGCCCCCTCTGTTCTTCCTGAAGTCAACAATAATTTCCTTCGTCTTCTTGGAGTTGAGGACGAGGTTATTGTTGGCACACCAGACTGCCAGGTGCTGGACCTCCTCCCTCTAGGCTGACTCGTCTTTGTCACTGATCAGTCCTACCACCGTGGTATCGTCGGCAAATTTAATGATGGCGTTAGAGCCATTCTTAGGGATGCAGTCATGGGTGAAGAGGGAGTAGAGGAGAGGGCTGAGCACACAGACCTGTGGCACGCCGGTGTTCAGTGTTATAGTGGAGGAGGTGAGGTTGTTGACCCTAACAGACTGTGGTCTGTTGGTAAGGAAATCCAGTGTCCAATTGCAGAGGGAGGTGGAGATGCCAAGTCCGCTGAGTTTGGCGATCAAGCTAGCGGGGATGACAGTGTTAAAGGCGGAGCTGAAATCAATGAACAGCAACCTGATGTAGGTATTATTACTGTCCAGGTGGGTCAGGGCAGAGTGTAGGGCCGCCGATATGGCGTCCTCTGTAGACCTGTTGGTCCGGTAGGCAAACTGATGGGGGTCCAGTGTGGGGGGGAGGCTGGCTTTGAGGTGAGCCAGGATCAGCCGCTCAAAGCACTTTGCACTGACAGGGGTGAGTGCCACTGGGCGGAAGTCGTTGAGACTCCCTGTAGCTGATTGTTTGGGCACTGGCACAATGGTTGATGTCTTGAGGCAAGTGGGGACGACACCCTGGGCCAGTGACAGATTGAAAATGTCAGTGAAGACCATGGATAGTTGGTCTTCACTGACATGTCAAGTTGGGAAAAGGGGAAGTACAACGGGATCTGGGGGTCCTTGTTCATCAGTCTATGAAAGTAAGCATGCAGGTACAGCAGGCAGTGAAGAAAGCGAATGGCATGTTGGCCTTTATAACATGAGGAGTCAAGTATAGGAGCAAAGAGGTCCTTCTGCAGTTGTACAGAGCTCTAGTGAGACCACACCTGGATTATTATGTGCAGTTTTGGTCCCCTAATTTGAGGAAGGACATTCTTGCTATTGAGGGAGTGCAGTGTAGGTTTACAAGGTTAATTCCTGGGGTGGCGGAACTGTCAAATGCTGAGAGAATGGAGCAGCTGGGCTTGTACAATCTGAAGTTTAGAAGGATGAGAGGGAATCTCATTGAAACATATAAGATTGTTAAGGGTTTGGGCACGCTAGAGGCAGGAAACATGTTCCCGATGTTGGGGGAGTTCAGAACCAGAAGCCACAGTTTAAGAATAAGGGGTAAGCCATTTAGAACGGAGATGAGAAAACACTTTTTCTCACAGAGAGTTGAGAGTCTGTGGAATTCTCTGCCTCAGAGGTCGGTGGAGGCCGGTTCCCTGGATACGTTCAAGAGAGAGCTAGACAGGGCTCTTAAAGATAGCGGAGTCAGGGGATATGGGAAGGCAGGAACAGGGTACTGATAGGGGATGATCAGCCATGATCACATTGAATGGCGGTGCTGGCTCGAAGGGCCGAATGGCCTACTCCTGCACCTATTGTCTATTGTCTAAGGGGTTGAATTTTGCTGGTTAAATCCGATTATGCTAAAGTGAATCCTCAATGTTCACCCATTTTAATGGAAAAAGCTCCCAGGCTGTTGCAAATGCACAGTCCTGGACTCGCAGACAGTTTTGGAACACCATCTAATTCTAGCAGCAGGTTTCACGGCGACACAGTGGTGCAGTGGTAGAGGTGCTGCCTTACAGTGCCAGAGACCCGGGTTTGATCCTGACTATTGGTGCTGTCTGTATGGAGTTTGTACGTTCTCCCTGTGACTGCGTGGGTTTTCCCCGCTGTTACGATTTTCCCTCACATTCCAAAGACGTACAGGTTTGTAGGTTACTTGGCTTCAGTAAAATTGTAAATGGTCCCCAGTGTGTAGGATGGTGCTAGTGTATGAAGTAATTGCTGGTCAGCACGGACTCCATGAGCCGAAGGGCCTGTTTTTCATGATGTACAGTATCTCTAAAAGACACCATTGATTTCAAAGGGCAAATATAGAGTGGGCATGAGGAGGCATTTTTTCCAATTATTTCATTTTAATGTTTCAATTATTTATAGCCTGTTATGTCCTTAAACTTTTATTTTGAAAATAAATATATAATTTTTAAAAACATCACTTGTTTTATTCTTGATAGTTATCAAATGGCTGAATGCCCCAAGACACATAAAATTATTCAAATACCTACACTAATTTTGCAGTGAGGAAAGCTAGGGCTGGAGCGTTGCTAGCTGTCAAAGCATTCAGAGATATTTTGTGGGTGGACAGCTGGAGGCAACACCGCAATCCAGGATGCTTCAAGTATCTAGGCCAGATAAGTAGGAGTGCTAGAAGGCCAAAAGCAGCAATTCATAAAAGGGGGACTGGGTCAGCAAGATCTGATCCAAATGTTTATCCAATTGTTCCTTTAACAATCATCTGACATTTACAAATGCACATCCAAACCTAGAAAATGTTCTCCAGAGATGCTGCCTGACCTGCTGCGCTATTCCCGTACTTTGTGTCTTCTTTTGTAAACCAGCATCCGCAGTTCCTTGTTTCTGGAAATGTTGTAGTCAGGTCAAAAGACTGATTCTAAAAACCAACGTGATGTTGAAATAGATCCTAATACATTCTCCCACTGCACCAGATAACAACTGCTATTGCAGTTATACTCAATATAATTTATTTTCCCCTAATTCAGTTTGAATTTAATTAGTTCCCACTATGACATTTTACATATGTAGAATACTAAACCTGCCATAAAACTATAAAAATGATAGCTATCCAATATCTAATACAGCATTGCAATTTCACACATAGAAGAAAGAGATTTACATTGCAGCGTAGTTAATACTTCTCACAGTTGTTTTAAGATCAGCTTGGGTTACTTAAAGAATTGTACAATAATATAAAGGACAGCATTAGAAATGTTTGATTGTTTTTCCTGGGACTAGATGAAGGATTTACTTGTTAAACTGCCCAAGAATCAATTCACAAAAGCATGCTAATTTCAAGTTCATCCTCGCCTTTAACCCAGTGGAATTCCTCCTCCAATAAGTGCATCGATATTTGATTGTATTGGTGAGAGGGTGACCCCTTCTGGACCCCTCTTTTCTGGGATAAAGACTGCGACCATTCACCCTATCCATGATCCTCATGATTTCTGTATGCTTTCATGAATATTGAAGCTAATGTCATTGGACTCAACTGTAGCTATAGGTTTCATCTGGGTTATGCAGGCCTTGGGAAGCCCCAAAGCTATAGAGAAGAAAAGGGCAACTTTGAAAGGCGACATTAGTTGAGCGATTTTTGAAACCTACTTATGTTTTAGGATGAGCAGGAGTAACTCTCTCTGGTCTCTAGTCCAAGGTGAACTTTGGCCCTTGGATCCGTGCACCTCAGAGTAGCCCCACCCCAATAGAAGTCAAAAATTGTCAATGGAGCAGAAAATAAAGCAATAAAAAAAACTGGAAAATCTCTGCTGGCATCAATGCGGGTGAAATATCTCATTTCTTATCTTTTCTTTTCACGTTCCCCCTTTTCATGAAGGGTTCTGGTCCTGATATGTTGACTTTGTTTCGCCTCCCCACAGATGCTGTCTAACCTGCTGGGTGAAGGGTCTAGACCTGAAACGTCACCTATTCCTTTTCTCCATAGATGCTGCCTGAGCCGCTGAGTTACTCCAGCATCAATTTTTTTCTCAGTCAGGCTGACTTAATTTGAGCAAACATTGTTCAGGAGCAACCATCCAAATGGTTCACCCCATGACCTCACCTCACCATACTGGCCCTGTGAACATTACGGTCAGTGATTCTATATGTATATAAACAATGATGTTATTACAGTTTCCTTGTGGAAATATTGTTAACCTAAATAATGTGTAGTTCACCCCACCCCTTTTCTACAATTGCCCAGAGCCTGCATTTCACCAATTGAGCCGCTAGCGTCTTTCTTGCCTATGTGAGTTGCTTGAAATTTAGTTTAGTTTAGAGATACAGCACGGAAACACCGAGTCCACACCGACATGCAATCCCCACACATTAACACAACCCTACACACACTATGGACAATTTACACTTGTACTTACTAACCTGTACGTCTGGAATGTGGGAGGAAACCGAAGATCTCGGAGAAAACCCATGCAGGTCACGGTGCGAACGTACAAACTCCGTACAGAGAGCACCCGTAGTCAGGATCGAACCCGGGTCTCCGGTGATATAAGGCAGCAACTCTTCTGCTGCGCCACTGTGCCACCCACGCCATGACCTGGTTACCTGGAAATGATGTAAAAATGCGAAGAGGTCTGGTTTCTTTTCATCAATAGTTTCTTCTGGTCAATAGGAGAGGGCAGCGAGTTCAAAACTGACTGCATTATTTGATGCAGTTACGGACATATTAATAGCTCCTCTAGTAAAACTGGTTCCATTTTTCATTTTAGCAATGCCTTAATTATAACCTGTGCTATGACAGTTGCATAGTAACCGTAACACGTGACATGGAGAATATGAATGTGAATGTGAAGCAAAACCAAAGTATTTTGGCTCAAATGTTTTAATCGTAGCCAACCCCCTTGGGACATAAGAGAACTCGCTGCTCCTACATTTCTCTGTTTTCTATGCTGGCTGATACAGTCAACGTGGGACCCACTGATTTTGCCACATGTGGGCGGCAGGAAAGCACTTGATATGGCGGGTGGATGGGCAGTACGGGAAGTTGTTTGCTTCTACCCTTTCCGCTGGACTTTCTCTTGCCCCCGGCATAGGGATTTGAGATATCCAGTGCCCTTCTGGATGGTCAGGTCGGGGGGAGTTCTCCCCGCCAGGGGTACATGTAATCCCCTGCTCCATGGTCGGATAGTCGGCGACTAAACCGTCTCCCCACCTGGTTTGCCAGGTGAGGATGGGGTTGTGGACCCCCAGCAAGACCAAAAACAAGACCATTCAAAGAACAGATGAGCTAGGTTGGGGGGGGGGGGGTGGTTAGAGAGACAGAGGCAGGTTGAGTGTAATTTGAGCCTTGATGAAGGGATTGTTACGAGGGAGAGGACTCTGACATTGGTTTGTTTATGCTGTCTTGCATCCTTCAGAGACCTTCCCTTCCATCACCCCAATCTCACTCTTGTACCTCCAACGCCACCTGATCCATTACTGCTAATGGACATGAAGACGGTAACATTGGTGTCAGCTCTCCAATGCAAACTACATTCCACGTCATAGAAGCAAGCAGAAGGGCTGAAAATATTACTACCAAGTAGACCAGGAGCCCAGTATTGCTTTTGAGATTTCGATCTTCAAACTCTCCCGATGCTCGTTTTATTACAATGTAATTTCCCAACATTTACTAGGTTCCAAAACAGATAATACTGGGGGATTGTGACCAAAGCAGAAACTATTGCTTAATATACTCATAAATAAATGCTTCCTCTAGTATTACGTAGCTCACACAAGGGTTGTTCATAAAGCCTGTGTTATTTATTTTTAGGGCTTAAGTTTTGTTTGCTGTTAACTGATAAAGTTTAGGAAAAACACTCCTGCTTGTCTACTTGGTAACATTTTTTTTCACCTATAAAACTTCATGCCAGCAATAAATGTCAACTAAGCAGAATTTATATTTGACAGCATGATGGTTTTGACCTGGTAGACAGTTGTAAATTTTAATAAGTTAACATGACTTTGAATGTTTCACTGTCACTGTCATCCTCTCTCACTCCATCCCTCCCCCACCCTCATCACTGTACTAGTTTCACTGCCGTCCTGTTGAGTTTCACTGTCCGTATAACTTGTTATCACCTAGCACACAGACAACAATGGACCATTGTGGGCTCCACCATTCCATGATCATCTTTTTGCTTTTTGCATATCATTCATTCATATGTCCTATGTACCTTCTATGCCTCCCACCTCCCTATTCCCCTAATTCTCAGTCTAAAGAAGAGTCTTGACCCAACACGTTACCAATCCCTTTTCTCCAGAGATGCTGCCTGACCCGCTGAGTTAATCTTTGAATGTACACATGTTGCTCATTTCAACTCATCACTCATTTCAACTATTGCATTTTATAGAAGCTGGAAGTCGGTTCATCCTTGGAAGCATTGTACTTTGCTTAATACTAATAATGAAATTAAATCCCCTCTTGAATGAAATTAAAATAAGAACCAAAAAATCCAAGCCCCTACATTTTTTATAGAACAGGAGGAATGAGATTTAATCTCCAGGTACATGGGTTGCTGTGACTCACTATCACATCCTGCAATAGGATTAAACCCTTCTACCGGTGAACAGCGGCCACCATCGCTATGAAGCATGTCCCGTAACTTCGATAAGACATCCTTGTGAACAATTGGGCAGCAGCAGACTTGCTTACTGTTTCCCTGATTGGTGAACTAACTGCAGCCAAATATATGCCTTATATTATTATTTAGTGTAAGATCTTATCAAAGTCAACACTGGCCCAGAGCCAAATCCAAGGGAGTTGTGAAACAAGTTCGTTCATTTGATATTTTTGGGAACTGCAATGCAGCTGCCAACCCTTCAGATTTTGACACAAATCTTCTGCTGTGGATGATTTGTATCCCAAGTGTTGCCCTTAGCAACTTGGGAGAAAAATAGAGTGCTTGCACCTGAGAGGATGGAGAATTGTGCAAGGGTGTGGCGTGGGAATGTGGCTGGGAGGTTTCAGTACAGATGATATGGGAATTGGGACTTGCAATGAGGCAGATGAGTTCATATTGACAGAGGAATTTCAGTTTCTAAGCCTAGGGTGCCTGCAAATTGAAGGCAAAGTGAGCCATCTCCTTGCTGTGGCTTGAATAAAGATTAATTGTTGCTTGTTTCCATTTGATTGCTTTAAAATATTTTAACGGACACCATCAAAGAAAAATTGTGATTTTGATGCAGTGACATCTGCAAATTAATTGAGACGTTGTGGTAAACCATTTTGGTTGCCTCTATGATGTAACTATGCCTTCACTACACTGTTGCTGTGGAGGACAACTTATGTCAATGCTATCGTAAAATGGAACCTAAAATTAACTTGAATCAAAAGCAGCACTCTACACTAATACAGTTTTCAGGGAAGAATTTCATCAGTGACCTTTCCCAACACAGTAAACCTGAAGGTAGCATACAAATACAAGTATTATTGTATTGACAATGATGACTGCAGTGAGAATAATCCAGAGTATAAAAGTCGGCTTCACAAAATCATGATTAAATGTACCTTGCGTCACAAACTATTTCCCATTGAACTTGAAGATGAATAGCCGCACAGAGAGAATATCTTTCTCCAACAAAGAGCATCCGTCAGTAAAATTTCACGGCCACACCAGCCATGGGAGACTTTGCCATGGTTAGATTCATCACCTAAATCAATTAAGTCAAGATTCCAATAATAAATCTTTTCCATAGTTCACCAGTTTCAGAACCTGCAAAAAATCAAGTATTTTGAGAATGCATCAAACTAGCCAATATTATTGAAAACGTCTCAGCTCTAGAATTATCGTAATGTTGTCTTAATTTTCTTCATTAAGAACATTTACACTCAATTGGAACAAATATCTCAAGTTGAGAATATAAAAGTTATTACTCTATAGAATAGTTGAGAATATAAAAGTTATTACTCTATAGATGTTTTTTTTAAACAATTGGGGATGGCCTAAGATTTTTACCAACATAACAATCAATACCAGTGCTGCATGCTGTTCTCACATTACATAGATAAACCTCTTTGCATGCATTTTGCCCAATGCAATTGATGATGCCACTGCCAATTTTGGGAAATTCTAAAACAAAATAATGGAATGCTAACAATCTAAGGTAACAATAGAAAATGTTGAAAGTACTCTCAGCATGATGGACAATGTCTGGAGAAAGAAACAGATTGAATGTTTCGAGCTGATAACCTTCATTCAGAACTGACAAACCTATATGATTTTAAGGTTGGTTAATCTGTAATTTTAACCCTATTTTTCTGTGCATGGTTGCAGATCGAAATGGAGAATTCCTAGCTTTACCTGCCCTTTCTTTGAGAAAAACAAGGAATTCAACCACAAACTGAAATCATTGACTGGTAAATGGCTCACTTTAGATGTATGAGTAATGTAACTCCTAACTGTACAAAATAGCACAAATGCTTCAAGCATTAAAGCTACATTTTATACCAAGATGGTCTATGTGTTGTTTCATAGAATCATGGGGTCCTGCAGCGTGAATCCAGGCCTTTAGATTCTATTGGAAACATGTAGCAAATCAAAGAAAAAACATTCATTTATATAATGCCTTTCATAAGGATGGGACATTCCATAACTTTATAATCAAACAAATACACTTTGAAGCAGTCATGAGGCAACTACTTCTCCCATGCCAACATCCCCGAAGGAATGATATGATAATGACCAGATAATTTGTTTTTGTAATATTGAGGGATTAAGCATTTGCCAGGACACCAAAGATGAATCTACGGCTCCTATTCAAAACTGTATCACGGATTCTGTTCTTTGTTCAACTGAGCAGATTCACCTTGGTATAATATTTCATTCAAAAGTGTGGCATTCATCAGTACTGCATTAGAATGTCATCTTAGATTTATGTGCTAATGTGACTGTGAGACTTGAAACAAAATCTTTCTGATTAAGAAGTACAAGTGTTAGCAACAAAGCCACAGCTACCACTTATGC
This sequence comes from Malacoraja senta, assembly GCA_038087875.1. Taxonomy (NCBI): domain Eukaryota; kingdom Metazoa; phylum Chordata; class Chondrichthyes; order Rajiformes; family Rajidae; genus Malacoraja; species Malacoraja senta. The sequence continues at coordinate 18,930,819 of CM075985.1, read as the reverse complement.
GATCTCTTCCTCCTTGTAACATAGACTTCCTGCATGAACTGATCTATTTTGAGAAGCTCCTAAAAAGGTTACAAAGATGAATTAAGAGCAAGAGCAGGTCATCCATCCTCTCGAGCGTACTCCATCATTTAATGCAGTTGTTGCTGATCTGATCGTAACCTGAACTCCAGATTTTGGTTTACCTATGTTCATCTTTCACCCTCTTGCTAATTAAATATCTTTCTACCTAGTTTCTTTCTACGTTACATCTTATATGCTTGTACTTCTTCATCAGATAGAACTAGGAAACAAGCCCCTCAATCCATTGAGTTGGAGCCAATCATCAGGTGCCCATTTATACTTGGATAGAGTGGATGTGGAGAGGATGTTTCCACTAGTGGGAGAGTCTAGGACTAGAGGTCATAGCCTCAGAATTAAAGGACGTTCTTTTAGGAAGATGAGGATAAATTTCTTTAGTCAGAGGGTGGTGAATCTGTGGAATTCTTTGCCACAGAAGGCTGTGGAGGCCAAGTCAGTGGATATTTTTAAGGCAGAGATAGATAGATTCTTGATTGGTACAAGTGTCAGAGGTTATGGTGTGAAGGCAGGAGAATGGGGTTAGGAGGAAGAGATAGATCAGCCATGATTGAATGGCAGAGTAGACTTGATGGGCCGAATGGCCTAATTCTACTCCTATCCCTTATGACCTTATACTAATCCCTTTTTAAATTCTCCCGATCTCCCATTAACTTCCCCCTGATAATACCTTTCACTTACACACCAAGGGCAGTTTACAGTGGCCAATTAACCAACCAACTTGCATGTCTTTGGCATATGGGAGGGAATCAAAGCACCTAATTAAGTCAAGAGAGTTTTATTCTCCTATGTCCCCAATGGAACAATTAAATTCTTACTTGCAGCAGCACAACACACACGGTCACAGAGGGAAACATGCAAACTCCATACAGACAGAGCTAGAGGTCAGGATTGAACCTGGGTTGTTGCATCTGTGAGGCAGCAGCTCTTGCTGTCCCTGAATTAGGAGCCTACATCTATGAGCCATCTTTCGCCATCATGAGGGAGTAATTTCTAAAGATTCACAAACTGAGATAAATAATTTTGTGTTGATATTGATGTATTTTTGTCATTATGTACTTAGTTACAATGAAAATCTTTGTTTGTGTATTATCCAGTAAAATTAAAAATATTTGTCTCATCTCTGTCTTAAATGAGTATCCCATTATTCTGAAACAGTGACCCTAGTTCTGGATTCTCCCTCGTACAGACTGTCAAGATATCTCAGGAACTTGTATCTTTCAATCAGCTCACCTTTCAGCCTTCAAAATCCAGTGTGCATGGTCCTAGCCTGTCCAACCTTTCTTCACAAGACACCCCAGCATTTCCAAGCAGCAGGCTAATACATCTTCTCTAAGTTATTTTTAACACATTTATTATCACCCTTTCTTTAATAAGGAGTACAATACTGTACACAGTACTCCAGTTTTCATTTCACTGATACCTCTTAAAACTAGAAGATAACCTCCCTTACTTTGTATTCAGTTTTCTTGGTGACAAATGCAAACATTCTGTAATTTTCCTAACTAGCTGCAGTATCTTCCTACTAGCAAATCATGCCCTTGGATATCCAAAGAGCTCTGCATACTTTCTTCATTTGAATAGCATACTTAATCTCTTCAGATTTCCGACCCTGGGTTGAAAATGCAACACATTTCACCAACCATCGATCACCCGTTCATACTATTTCAAAGTCATCCCACTTTCTTATCCATGCCCTACACACTAGGGGAAATTTACAGACCCCAATTAACCTACAAACCCGCATGTCTTTGGAATGTGAAAAGAAAACCGGAGCACCCGGAGGAAACCCCACGCAGACATCTGGAGAAGGTGCAAACTCCACACAGGCAGCAACCGAGGTCAGGATCGAACTTGGGTCTCTGGCGCTGTGAGGCAGCAGCTCTACCAGCTGCATCACTGTGCCACTGTAGAGTGTTGACAAGCCCCCAGTTATGAAAAGGACAAATAGGAATTCAAATACAAATTCAACTGGAACCACAGACAATTAATGTAGGTGGTGCTATTCATTATAAGGAGAGTGGAATTTCATCTACATTTTGTACCACTTGTATCATGTACTGGCAGTCATATAACTTACATATAGCTCAGATCATACCTCTAGGAACACCTCCAATCGGAGCTCAAAGGAATACTATTCAATGCCATGGATCTGAATAACCGAGACACTGTTATCCATAATTCAGATCCATACTGATCTGGCTTACCTGGATTAAGACTGGCTCTAACAAAATACCATGCATCACCGGCAGGATGTTAGATTCTGTATGTCATCTGCATATTGATGAAGGCTGCACTTCAAACAATTCATGTTATGCAAAGTATTTTGGGAAATCTTGAGAGATACGACAGGTCTTACCTTGGGAATAATTTGAACATTTTTCAGCAGGCAATGAACAGATGATAGCAACTCCACTGCCTATTTAAATGCCGAGGCTGACTTAATTGAAATAAAGAAAACACAGGCAATAAAACAGGAAGCCTTTTCTCAAGCACCCATTTCCCCTCTAGTGATAAAAGTTAAGATCATCCCCGCCTCTCTATTTGCCACATTAATAAGAAATGAAATCTTGCAGTGATGTAAAGTCCTTTCACCAAACTGGGAAGACCCAGAGTGCTCTGCAGGCATTCTAGTCCCCTTGACATTGAAGTCCCTGCTTTAACGTAGACGGGCAGTGAACATTCTACAGCACTTTGATGTAACAATTACATGGTCCATTAGTGCCACAATGATTTAATAACAAGTGCAACAATCAGCGAATAATAAATGCTACAATTATTTAATTATTTTAATTTCATTAAAGGCCCCACGCAGCATCAATATTCATTGTTAAGTTCATTTTGCGCACAATACATATCAATTAAAAATAAGATTAAGAAGAGCCTTTCATTTTTATTCGGCTCTGTTCGATCGTTCTGAGCAAATCCATGCAGCTCCTGGTGCTGACACGCTAATCAAATGGATTGCTGTAAGTTTATACAGTTAAGTGAAGATTTATCAAGCCTACGCATCATTATAAATACCCACTTCCACTCCTCAACAAATTATCCATCTACATCTCCACCTCAGCCTGCGTCCTCTATATTTTCGATACATATGTTTGGCTCTTCCAGATTAATGCTTTCTCAAGCATGTCCTCCACAAACTTGAATTCATCCAAAACTTTGCTAGCCGTAATTTGTAACTGACATATCTTGTCTCCACTTTAGGAAATATTGCATGTGATCAACTGCTCTGTGTTGTTGATACACGTTTTCAATGTGGAAGATTGTTGAGACGGTCTGTCTCGGTTGGGAAGTCTTTTGTAAGAAACGCTGCTTTTCATAATCTAAGTTATTGTAATAATGAATTACCTTAGTTTAAATACTAGCTATCAGACGGTATCTTGGTGAATGAAAGTGAGATGGTGCCAAAAGTGGTGGTTGATAAAATTTAGACCTGAACTGTAATACTTATACGAGGCATAATTTTTCCTGAATGTGCTAACAGGTAAGATGCTCACAGAGTGTGTTGTGTGATTCACTTGAGATTGTGCATGATGGAACAGATACATTACTTGATTGATTGGTTGTTCTTTTATTGTCATGTGTACTTGGTGCATACTTTGTTTGCATACAGTACAAATATGCAAGTCTAACTGACAAAGTTACAAAAGTAACTTCATTGGTGCCGTTTCAGAAGCTTTTAGATAGGCACTTGGAACTGCAAGGAATAGAGAGATATGGACAGGAAGGAACTGCAGTCTGAAGAAGTGTCTCGACCCGAAACATCAACCATTCCTTCTCTCCAGAGATGCTGCCTCCCTGAGTTACTCCAGCATTTTGTGTCTACCTTCGATTAGAACCAGCATCTGCTGTTCCTTCCTACAGTACTTGTTACGCTGTATGTTCTTTTAAAAAGATACAAAGCTTGGTCAAAGAAGATGATTTTAAGGAAAGTCGTAGGGGGAAACAGAGAAATTCTGAGACAGTGGAATTTAAGGAAAGAAAGAAAGTTGCAAAAGTATTCAATACGTTCATAAGTGGCTGAACATCCAGGGGAGTAACCTGTCTAAAGAAAAGAGACAATGCAGAGAAGATTCTGCACCATATTTTGTATCAAATTGAGATCTGTGTGTGCTATCTGTGCTCTTTCTGACTTAATTTGCTTCCTGTACATTGAAAGCCTCTAATTAAAAATTCTTCAAGTCTTGAAATTTGTCAGTTCTATACCCCTACTTCAGTTTAGTTAAGTTAATTATTGTCACGTGTACTGGGGTACAGTGAGAAGCCTTTGGTTTGTGTGCTATCCAGTCAAAGACTATATATGATTATAGTGTAGAGATAAAAGGTACATAAAGAATAAAGGGTACTCAAATCTCTTGTTTAGTGATCCATTTGGCCACATATGAATATATATTTCTAAAGGGACAGGAGTGACAACATTCCAGTGTATTGGGTGTCTAGATGAATAAATTGAAAGATTCTGTGCAGTCAGGCAAATCTGGAAATAAAATGTTTAGTTTACAGCATAGCAGGACAATTTAATAAAAATATCCATTGACACTGCTTATCTGTTTTAAGAATTAAATCTTTAACTTTTACCAAACTATGTTATTCCTTCAGAATGCAGAATGCTGCCTGGATTAGAGTGGCTTCAGACACAAGGAGAGGTTGGTTAAACTCGGATTGCTTTCTCTGTTCATTGAAGGTTGAGGGAAGACTTGATAGAAGTATATACAACTATGGGAGGTATAGATAGGGTAGATAGTCAGAACTTTCTTCCCAGGATGTAAATACCTGGCACTAGAGGGCAAAGCAGTAAGGTAAGAGGGGGAAAGTTTAATGGAGATGTGCAGGTGAAGGTTTTTACACAGGGGGTAATGGGGGCCTGGAACGCATTGCCAGGGGTGGTGTCATTTCAGAAGCTTTTAGATAGGCACTTGGAACTGCAAGGAATAGAGGGATATGGATGGAAAGGAACTGCAGATGCTGGTTTACACCAAAGATAGACATAAAATGCTGGGGTAACTCAGTGAGCCAGGCAGCATTTCTGGAGAGAAGGAATGGATGATGTTTCAGGTCGAGACCCTTCTTCAGTCTGCCTGTCCCGCTGAGTTACTCCAGCATTTTATGTCAATCTTCAGAGGGATATGGATCATGTACAGGCAGATAGGATCAGTTTAACTTGGCATCATGTTTGACACGAATATTGTGAGCCAAAGGGCCCGTCCCTGTGCCGTACTGTTCTGTTCATCCAGAACAATTGAAGTATAGTCTATACACTAGATATTCAGTCTGAAGATTCTCTGAAATTAAATTCAACAAATCAGTTAATCTATCAACTGGCCAATGGCCACACAAAAAGTCAGTTATTTGTAAAAATCGCAATTGATTCATTCACATCCTCCATGGAATCGGACTTGCCAAATTTTACCAGCTCCTGCCAATAACCGGCACCAGTTCCATGTTATGTGAATTATTCTTAGAACTTTCAGTGGTAGCCTTGCCGCTGCTACTCAGAATGATCACTGTTGACGGTCAATAAATCGAACTTTGCCTGTGTTTCCAAGAGCAGCCAGAATTTGCTGGGATTAGCTGGTGTTTCTTGTCATGAGTCCAAGATTCCCATCCACATGCCACAACCTTGCTGGTCACGTTCCACTAACTTGATGTGGCTGCACAGCATTTACACAGGGATATCAGCTCACTGAACCATCGCTGGCTTAGATAATATAACATCAGTTATAAAATCAGTCTGAAGATCCTTTTTATCCTTTTTCTTATTAAAGTTTAAAATAAGAAGTGGTACAAGAAATGTATAATTTTATGTTTATTTGAGATCACTGTACTACAATACTTCTAATAAAAAAATATATATATATATTTTTTTAAATCAGTCTGAAGAAGGGTCTCAACCCGAAATGTCACCCATTCCTTCTCTCCAGAGATGCTGCCTGCCCCACTGAGTTACTCCAGCATTTTGTGTCTACCTTTGATTTAAACCAGCATCTGCAGTTCTTTCCTACAAATACATAATATAACATTTGGACTGTCCTTAATATGACCAAACATAGATTGAGCAACCAGTTTGTCAACCATTCCGCCTAGGCCTACGGGATCTCCGGGTTGCCAAACATTTCAGCTCCCCTTCCCATTCCCATACTGACCTTTTTGTTCTGGCCCTCTTCCATTGCTAGACTGAGGGCACATGTATATTGGAGGAACAGCACCTCATATTTCGCTTGGGTAGTGTACAACCCAATGGAATGAATATTGAATTCGCTAATGTTAAGTATCTTCTATTTACGCTCCCCTCCCCTTTTGCCCTCTTCCTCCACCCCAGTCGTTTTACCAGTTCCACAGTTCTGCACATTGTTTCCCTTTTGAGATCACACCTTCCCTAGCCAACAATGGGCTTACGAGGGAGGCACTCCCCTGCCTTAGGTCATTTGTAGCCGTCCTTGATTGTCCTGGTCTTTTCTCGCTGCCAGCTCTTCACCACCCATCCCCACTTTCAGCCTGAAGAAGGGTCCTGACCCGAAATATCACCCATCCTTTTTTCTCCGGTGATGCTGCCTGACCCGCTGAATTACTCCAGCACTTTGTGTCTATCTTTGCTCTTCAATTCAGACTTGATGGGCCAAATGGTCTCTTTCCCTATTGCAATTAATCTGCGCATCTGAGGAAAAAATAGGAAGATAATAGAGAAAATAGGCAGCACAGAATGAATTTCATGATGGGTTACATTTTATTTTGGGCTTTTTTTCAGGGCATATTTCATTGGTATTTAAATAACATTATGGTAATAAAGTTATTCCTGACAGCTCAGTTGCATTATGTTTCTATAATTTTGATGTTTTTTTCAGCATCACTCTGCATGAATTTAATTCTTAAAAAATGGTTTGCCCTGTGTGAGCAGAGCTCCCTGGAGCTGTCATTACTGATGGCTTTAATAACATTATGAATCTTTTATACAGTTACAGATTTCATGCATCACCATCTGACACGTACCCTCAGGACTACGTGCACATGAAGCTGAGTGGCACCAGATCACGGACTGGTGTTACTTTAGTTTAGATATACAGCGCAGAAACAGGGCCTTCGGCCCACCGAGTCCGATCCGACCAGCAATCCCCGCATATTAACACTACCTACGCACACTAGGGACAATTTTTACATTTACCAAGCCAATTTACCTACATATCTGTACGTCTTTGGGGTGTGGGAGGAAACCGAAGATCTCGGAGGTCACGGGGAGAACGTACAAACTCCGTACAGACGGCACCCGCAGTAGGGATCTAACCCGGGTCTCCCGCGCTGCAAGCGCTGTAAAGCAGCGGCTGTACCACTGCACCACCGTGCCGCCCGATATTCTGCTCAACATCATCTTTGTAAGCACCGAGAAAGATGTTCCTAAGTAAGAGGTGGCTTCCAGCTGCTGGTCTCACACTCATATCTGGTTCCTTAACGTTATTCTCTTATCATGTATCTATACGCTGTAAATGGATCGATGGTAATCATGTATTGTCTTTCCGCTGACAGGTTAGCATACAACAAAAGTTTTTCACTGTAACTCGGTACACGTGACAATAAACTAAACTGACTGGTCTCTGCATGAACTTCACAGCACCCTTCTGCTTTCCCTAACCACAATAACTAATTTGTGCTGGAGAAAAAAAACTCTTCCTCCCGCACTGGCAATGCTAGGCTGGATGAATGAACTGCTTTACAGGAGTATAAAAGTTGTTGGTCTTGATGAAAGGGGATTGAGGGAAACGTTGTTGAGCTGAGAGAGCGTCCTTGCTATTGAGGCACGCCACGAATGTCGCGCGCAAAGTCTGGTGCCCGGGTCAAAATGGCTGGCCCGACGGCTGGGCTTTGTGTGCAGTCCAGCACCCAGGCCAACTCATCATTCACCCAGCCACGGCTGAGTCGGACAATGAATTGCCATTGGGAATTTGTCCCTTATTTTGATCTTTTGTCCCTTATTTGGGAGTGAGAAAGTTGGCAAGCCTACTCATGAGTGGTATCGAAAGTGAAAGTGGAAAAACTGATCTCTGTTGTGCTCTCGTTAAGACCTTGTTGTTCCTCAATGTTTTCTTTTAAATACTAATGAAGGACTCGCCCAAAGGAGAGACAGCATGATGCAGACTTCCACATTCATCAGATGAGTCGTGTTAAAGGATTTCAATCAGTTCTATGCAAATGGTGAATAGTTAAGAAGGACGAGAAACAAGGATCTTTTTTTTTAAGGAGCAAAATTACTTTTATCAAAGAGGAATTAGTGGGAAGGTAAAAATTGAAATCAATGTGCCAAAAATCAAGCAGATTTACAAAAAGTATTGTTTTGTCACCTTACCACCAGCCAATGAAAACCAAGTTATATGATGTTATACGGATGTCTGGGGTTCTGAGGAGAAGGCAGGAGAATGGGGTTAGGAGATATAGATTAGCCATGACTGAATGGCAGAGTAGACTTGATGGGCCGAATGGCCTAATTCCACTATAATTTCTGAATTTCTGAATCTATATGCCATCCAATTCCCCACTCTTCACAGAGAGAATGCTTTATCCTCCAAATCTAATAGATTATGACAACTATCTTTCTTCTTTTCTCCCCAATTCAATACGACCTCTTTTCCCCAAATCAATTCAATCTGATTGTTCACTTCTTCATATCTCATTCAGGATAGCATCATCTTTAAGCCACTCATCACTTCAAACAGGAATAATTCTTCCCAACTCCCCACTGGCAGACACTAAGTGAAAGAAAGCTACATTTTTTCAGAAGCTATCAAGCTGCGTTACAATGTACTTTCATACGTTTAGACCATTCTCATTTTATAGAGCAATGTGGCAACATAGCGTGGCACAGTAGCACAGCGGTAGAGCTGCTGCCTCGCAGCGCCCGAGATTAGTGTCCGATCCTGACTATGAGTGCCGTCTGTAATGGAGTTTGTACGTTCTCCCTGTAACCGCGTGGGTTTTCTTCGGGTACTCCGGTTTCCTCCCACATTCCAAAGACGTGCAGGTTTGTAGGTTAATTGGCTTCTGTAAATTGCCCCTGGTGTGTAAGATGCAAATATGGGATAACAGAACTACTGTGTGGGTTATCGATGGTCGGCATGGATTCGGTGGACGGAAGGGCCTGTCTCCATGCTGTATCTCAAAACTAAACTGTACTTTCTAAAGTGTCTTGCTGGTCTGCTAAGTTAACAAGTATGAGTTCAGGAGACAACAGAGGAAACTCCACTTTATTACTGTAACAGATCTTTTTGCAAACCATAACTTTCAGACAAACAGCGAGGCACAAATTTCCTGTTACATTTGTTTGGAGCAGGCATGTTGAATTCCTTTGAGAATTTCATTGGCTCTGCTAGACTTGGAGCTAAGGAGGTGTCATGAAGCAAAGGCAGATCTTTACGTAAGATACTGTGTACACACAGCCGGCAACTGATTGGTTGACAGCACCAACAGAGCAGGTTACCTGCAGCTTCACATATTTGAACCACGACTGAATAAATCTCCTCACGTGTGGGTCAGCTGCATGGACTCTCCCTGTTGCCATCTCACGTGTGGGTCAGCTGCATGGACTCTCCCTGTTGCCATCTCACGTGTGGGTCAGCTGCATGGACTCTCCCTGTTGCCATCTCACGTGTGGGTCAGCTGAATGGACTCTCCCTGTTGCCATCTCACGTGTGGGTCAGCTGCATGGACTCTCTCTGTTGCCATCTCAACAAGTGGGACGACTGAATGAACCCCTTCCCAATATCGGGCCAAGTGAAAGGCCTCTCTCCAGTATGAACTCACTGATGTTTAAGCAAATCCGATGCATGAATGAATCCCGTCCCACACTCAGAACAGGTATACGATGAAGGAAGCTCGCAACCTACCTCTATACATAAGGTCATAACGAATAGGAGTAGAATTAGGCCATTCGGCCTATCGTCTACTCCGCCATTCAATCATGGCTGATCTATCTTTACCTCCTAACCCCATTCTCCTGCCATAACCTGTGATACCTGTACTAATCAAGAATCTGTCTATTTCTGCCTCTCCACAGCCATCTGTGGCAAAGAATTCCATAGATTCACCACCCTCTGGCTAAAGAAATTTCTCCTCGTCTCCTTCCTAAAAGAAAATCCTTTAATTCTGAGGCTATGACCTCTAGTTCTAGACTCTCCCACTAATGGAAACATCCTCTCCACATCCACTCTAACCAAGACTTTCGCTATTTTGTATGTTTCAATGAGGTCCCCCCTCATTCTTCTAATCCATTCTTATACATTTAGAACCTTTAATGAAGCTTATGCTGGTTGCCAAAACAGATTTGAAAAGTGAATACCAAATAAAGTGCAATATGAGCCCTCCATAACCTGAAGGCAGAACCTCTTGTACCAATGGCATAACGCAGCTCGTGGGGATGAACTTTGCCACTGAATTCAATTTTAGTGGCATCAGTTCCTCCTCATCTAACACCAGTACAATAAGGTCAGATGTCTGTAGACACAGCAAGCAAAAGAAAAATACTTGATTTAAAAGGGGAAACAAATTAATTGATGTTCACCAAAAAGCATCAATTTGACAAGATAATGGTGTAGCACACGTGTGCAGAACGTTATCGATTTACTTTTGACTCTGACCAGCACCGTTTCACTGGACCAAGGTGGAACCTTACAAATTTATATATCCTCGTATATATTCACATAAGAGTGCCTCTACTCTTAAAATATTCAACAACTGATCTGCGCAAGTGCATCCACATCTACATAGTCATGTTTTATGACCAAATCTGTAGGAAGGAACTGCAAATGCTGGTTTAAACCGAAGATAGACGCAAAAAGCTGGAGTAACTCAGCGTGTCAGACAGCATCTCTGGAGAAAAGGAATAGGTGACGTTTCGGGAGACCCAAAACATCATCTATCTTCATGTTGTATGATCACTGGGTATAATACAGGTGTCTGAATGCCTTTGTTTTTCTGTGTGTGGATCACACAGTGACATTCAGGACCACATCTTGTAATATTACCAGACCATGCACTCACTGATTAGTGTACTTTATGTTCAGGCAAAGAGTGAAATGTCCTACATCGGGATATTTATAAAATACCATTGAAAGTCCAATTCTAAAACCAGCTCCATAAGCTGGTCAGCCAGGGTTCAAGATGGCAGTTGGATTCTTTCACACTGGCTGGTCTGCCACAATTGTCTTAGAATGGTGGCAGTCGGATTGCTGGAAGGAGCTCGGTGCTGTGACCAGCAACTCCATCATGGGGTGGAAGAGGAAGAAACGCATGAGTAGCTTGAAATACAATCTACACTTGATTTAACACACCTCAACCATTGCATACAAAACCTCTTTCACCCCAAACACTGACTTTTAAACTCTCCACTGCATCACCCTGTCTCACTCCTCCAACGAGCAGTCTCAGAGAATCCTACTTAAGTATATTCCGCTCTTAAAATGTTTCATTTTTAAAAATATCTGTTCTATTATTTATAAATGATAATTGCTTTCCAACCCTCTCGACAATTATATCTTACACTTTCTTATTCTGATTTATGCTGTGTGTTTCTTGTTCTCTACGCAAGTGTGTGGGTGAAGTATTTCATGTTTTTTGTATATCATTGCTTCAGGGATACTTTTTGATGGTGATCTATAGTTTGCATTCACCTTTTGCAGTGAAATGCATGGTGCACGTGCTGTCTATTTCCCTGCTTCTAGGCAGTTGGTTTGACATGCAACATTATTTGCCGTGATCTTACAACAGGCCTACTTAATTTATCGATCTTTTCCTGGCCATCTGTTCAATCTGTTTCACCTTCAGTAAGTTACTTTATTGCTGAGGGTCGTTTTGCCTTCGCTCAGACAGCTGCAAGACAAATATGATTTGCCAGTCTGTGCTGTCTGGACCAAAGTACAGCTTTACAATTCTCTTGCAGAGACTTTGTCAGGAAGTAGTGCCCTGGAAGGATATCATAAAAGGACAACAGCTAAAAAAATAGCCTTTTGTGTCCGCACATCAATAGAACCTTGTTTTGGGTTATATTTCCTTTGTGTGATGGTCAATGTCTTTTGTTTTAATAATGAGACAGAAGCTCTGGCATATGTTTGGGCTTGTAAACCAGAAAATAACATGACAGGAGGACAGGAACCCAAGAAAAAGTCGCAGGTGGTCTTCAAATGTGTTTTGTGTAGTTCCGTAATATCTTGTAAAATCATTCTCAAGAGACTCCTGTCTTAACATTTCTGTCCAGCGGGGATCTGGGACCTAAAAAGATTGAAAGCCCCTGGCCTATGTTATCGGATATGATTATGCCTTTCCAACCCAATAAACTCTCAAGAAGGTCAAAGGTTCAGAAAGCTGGAAAGCTCTGGCCTTAAACCGGAGGCTGGGTTCTCCAGAGTTGTATGCGGATACAAACAGTCACTGTACATTAGCCCGTAACCTTGTGAACAAGAGAGGATGATCTGAATGGTAAAGCTACAAGGTGCAAGCTTAGCACTAAAGGCTGACAGCAACCTGCTGAGCTTTGCAGAATATTGCAGCTCTCTTTTCTCTGATGCTGGCAAATTACTTTGCATTGTGTCGCGCCGTCCATGTGATTTCTGTCATCCACTGTCCCAGCTCCTGACAACCAGCTGTCAATAGCCAATCACACAGTTGACCTCGTGAGATACTGCGGCCCTTACCTATGACTGAACAAATCAATTAAGTGTCACGTCTGGCTTGTAATGATGGGCTACACTATCACTCTGCGGCTCCGTGACTAAATCATCGGCGCTGCTGAATAACTGATAGCTTAAATGACATGACATGGACAATAACTGAGGATTTTTGTGCTATTTTACTGTTTAGTTTAGAGATACAGTGCGGAAACAGGCCCTTCAGCCCACCGAGTCCATGCCGACCAGCAATCTCCACACACTAACCATATCCTACATCCACTAGGGACAATTTACATTTATAGCAACCCAATTAACCTACAAACCTGTATGTCTTTGAAGTGTGGGAGGAAACCGAAGATCTCGGAGAAAACCCACACAGGTCACGGGGTGAACATACAACCTCCGTACAGACAGCTCCCGTAGTCAGGATCGAACCCGGGTCCCTGACACTGTAAGCACTGTAAGGTAGCAGCTCTACCTCCTATGCCACTGTAACAGGAATTAATGAATGAATAAGTTTATTGGCCAAGCATGTACACATACAAGGAATTTGCCTTGGTGCTCTGCTCGCAAGTAACAACATGACATACAGTAACAATTAAGCATGATACATAAAACATTAAACATTAATAATAAAACATTATAGTTTAAACATGTGAATCCATAACCTTTAAAAAGATTGTTCCCGGCTCCGGGAACAACTCAGATGTTATTTGACTGTAATAATTGGAGGATCAAGACTACTTTATGCTGCTGGGATTTTGAAACAACCTGCAAACTCAAGCAAATCAAATGCCTATGCAACTATATGCCTATCGGACAATATGCCTATGGGACACAATCAGTCAGAGTATTACCTATTCAAAGCTCCAAATCCACTTCATTAAAGCAAATCTAATCTTTACAATGATGTACATATATTATTTGGAAACAAACTGGCCTTTTTCCCCAATCACAAATTTGAACCAAAGTAGTAACATTTCATGGATAACATCATTATAAGCACCAAAACTAAAAAAACTGTAGATACTGGAGATCAGAATTAATGAAAGGTCTTCAGACTAGAACATTAACTTTGATTTTCTCTTCGCAATTGCTGCCTGCCCAGCAGAGTAGTTTCGACCATTGTCTGTCTTGCATCATTACAAGCAAAGCACCAATCTGTGCAATAATGTGTTGAACACTTCTTATTTGGCACACAAGGGCAACTTTGTAAAATGCACAGCAATAATTTCTAAATGTAAATAAAATAACATGAAGAAGGCATTAAATGAACAGTTATAAATGAAGAGTAATAAATGTTTACACATTTTCTGGAATTTGTGGTCTTGTAGAGTCATAGAGTCATACAGCATGGAAACAGCCTCTTTGGCCCAACTTGCCCACACTGACTAACATGCCCGATCTACACTATGCCCCACCTGCCTGCATTTGGCCCACATCCCTCCAAATCTATCCTATCCATTTACCTGTCCAAATGTTTTTTAAATACCTGCCTCAACAACCTCCTCTGGCAGCTTGTTCCATATACCTACCTGTGTAAAAAAGTTGCCCCTCATGTTCCTATTAAATCTTTCCCCTGTCACCTTAAACCAATGTCCACTGGTTCTTGATTCCCCAACTGTGTAAATGACTGAATTTATCCTATCTATTATTCTCATGATCTTATGCATCTTTACAAGATCACTCCTCATCCTCCTGTGCTCCAAGGAATAAAGTCCCAGACTGCTCAACCTCTCCTTATTGCTCAGGCCCTTGAGTCCTGGCAACATCCTGGTAAATCTCTGCACCCTTTTCAGCTTGATAACATATTTCCTATAACAGGGTGACCACAATGCAATATAAACTGAACACGAGTTTCGTTTCGTTTTGTTCAACATGAAAACAGGCCTTTTGGCCCACCAAGTCCATGCTGACCATTCATCTCCTGTTCACAGGTTCCGTTATCCTGCTTTTTCATCCACACCACACATTTATGAGGCCAATTAACATACAAACCCACACATCTATGGGATGTGGGAGTAAACTGGAGCACTTGGAGGAAACCCATGTGGTCACAGGGAGAACGTACAAACTCCACACAGACTGGATCAATTATGGAATTCTGGCACTGTGAGGCAGCAGCTCTACCAGTTAAGAAGAAAGAAAATGCAACTCTGCCCTCTTATTAAATTAAAACAATCAGACGGTCAATGTTTGAGCATAAATAAAACAGCTTTAAGAGAAACGATTTGGAAGAGAGAGAGAGAGAGAGACCATAACATGAAAATATATTGAACTTGGCCTTGCTTGACCTGTCCCAAAGAGAGGAAAAGAGATGGAGAGTTATGCCCCTGTCCCACTTAGGCGATTTTTTAGGCGACTAGGCTGTCGCCTCATCGTCGCCAGGGTGTCGCCTGTATGGTCTCCACAGTCGCCCAAAGATTCATACCTTTTTTCTGGTCGCCGTTGGATTTTGAAGTGTTCAAATCTTTTCGGCGACAGTCGGCGCCCGTGGGCTTCACGCCAACGATCGTAGCCTGACGTAGGTGCTGTCGCCAGGATGACGCAGGTTGTCGCCAGGATGATGTAGGTTGTCGCCGGTGCTGACTTCGGTGAATTCCATTGGCGACTACCTACGTCAACCGGCGACAGGTACCGGCGACTGAATTGTCTTACCTTGTCGTAGCTTGTCGCGGGTGGATGTAGGTTGTTGCAGGTGTGGTCGTAGGTGGACGTCCTATGGGTCGCTGGTTGTCGGTAGCTTGACGTCGACTAGGAGGTAGGTTGTAATAGACATTGTCATAGACATTGTCATGGGGGAGGTCCAGTCACCGGTTTTTCGGCAGCCTGCTACGACTATGACAGTCGCCGGCAGTTGCCGAAAAAATCGCCTAAGTGGGACAGGCCCATTAAGTTCAAAATGAATTCTCCACCAAAAGGACTGTGAATGTTCAACGCAGAATGATAGATCTTTGGATATCAATGGAGTCAAGGGGATATTAGGTTAGTGTGGGAATATGGCGCTGATCTTACTAAACGGTAGGTCAAGTGTGAGGAGCTGATGGTCCTTGTGTTCTTGTGAATGGTTGTGGAGCAAGAGTTGCTTCAAATGGTGAGAGAAAAATCGGAGATAAAGATGAAGGGGAAAAAAATAAGATAAATTAAAGACAAGGTGAGAAAGAAAAGTAAGCATGAGGTGAATGATGGAGCAAGAAGGGAGAATTTAAAAAAACAATTTGAATGGGTAGTTTAAGATGGCATCGAGAGACAGATAGAATTCGAGGAAAACAGAAAAACCAAGAATCAAAGCAAGATAAAGATAACAATGCTGTGTGAGTGAGATTTTTACACAGAGCAAGTAAGACAGCCCTAGAAATATAAAGATGCAAACAAATTTATTGTCAGTGACATGGAGAGAAAGGAAGAGATGGAATTAAAAAGTATGATGTAAAACAGAGCGAGGGTGAGTTGGAGGTTGATGGATAGTTGGAGACAATAACACTGAAAATATATTCTATTTCACAGTTTGTCTTTGAGCAACAGAGCAGGAAATCAACTGTATTATGAATATATTGTCCAGTTTACGATCTAAAAAACAACTGTCATTGTACAAGTAACAGTACATACATCAACAGTGAGAAATAACAAGAGGGATTTGTGTACAGATTTAAATCGCATAGCCCACAGGTTCATCTACACTCTTCCTTCAGGTTACTGCATTCTCTCCCTCTTGCCCATCGTGTTAGGCAGTCCCTTGGAGTTAGGTATAGTTTACTTCTAATTTTGTGGATCCCGTGATGAGTCGATGAGCTCAATGTGGATTCTATAGACACTATCTGTATGGCGGCACAGTGGTGCAGCTTGTAGAGCTGCTGCCCCACAGCGCCGGAGACCCGGGTTCGATCCTGACCTGTGTGGAATTTGCATGTTCTCCCTGTGACCACGTGGGTTTCCTCCGGGTACTCCGGTTACCTCCCACTTCCCAAAGATGTGCGGGTTTGTAGGTTAATTGTCCATTTTTAAATAATTGCCCCGAGTGGTCAGTTCAGTTTAGTTTATTGTCACGTGTACTGAGGTTCAGTGAAAAGCTTTTGTTGTGTGCTAACCAGTCAGCAGAAAGACAATTTACAGTGTATAGATACATGATAAGGGAATAATGTTTAGTGCAAGGTAAAGTCAGCAAAGTCCAATCAAGGATAGTCTGAGGGTCATCAAAGAGGTAGAGGTGTTTAAGGAGTGGATGAGAAAGTAGGATAACCTAGAACTATTGTGAATGGTTGATCTATGGTTGGCATGCACCTGGTGTTACCATGCTTTATTTCTGAACTAAACTAAACTAAATTATTGCAGGTGTCCCATTTTTGCTGAGCTTGTGACAAACAGACAACATTCTCAGTGTCTTTCCAATAGCTGCTCCTCTGCTTTGATCAGTCATAGGCCAATGATTGTCCTCATACAGACACAGAAGAAAGCCATTCTGCCCATGGGATTCTTGCCAGCTCCTAGGGAGCAATCTCATTGATCCCATTTCCCTTCTCCTAATTTCCCCAATTCTCTCTCACACATTGCCACCAACTTCCACTTGTTTTTTCCTGTCATTAACTTCCACTAAGGGACAATTTACAATAGCCAATTAACCTAGCAGCGCATCATTGGGATATGCAGAGAAGCACCCAAAAGCGAACCAAATGGCCACAGGGACAATGTGCAAACTCCAAAGGCAGCACTCATGGTTGGTATTAAACTGAGGTTCCTCATAGCTCAAAACATCACCACTTATGAGCAAGGAGTTACAGAGGCACAAAACATCACCATTTATGAGCAAGGAGTTACAGAATTCACAAGTTATAGGAGTAGAATTAGGCCATTCGGCCCATCGAGTGTACTCCGCCATTCAATTATGGTTGCTCTGCCTCCAAATCCCATTTTCCGTCCTTCTTCCCATAACCCTTGACACTCATTCTAATCAAGAATGTGTCTATCTCTGACTTAAAATATCCACTGATTTGGCCACCACAGCCCTGTGTGGCAATGAGTTCCACAGATTAACTACCCTCTGATTCAAAGGTGATGATTCTACAGGTGCACCCTAGAAACCATCTTATCACGATGCATCACACCATATGATGCTCTGCATTGGCATCTGACTGCCCATGACCTAAAGAAATTGCAGAGAATTGTGGATGCAGCCCAGCCTATCATGCAAACCAGCCTTGTCCCCATTGACTCCATCTATACTTCATGCTTCCTCGAGAAAGCAGTCAACATAATCAACCCACCCCCCCCTCACATCTTAGTCATTCTTTCTTCTCCCCTCTCCCATTAGAGAGAAGATGAGAGCATGATAAAACATCAGAATCAAAAAACAGTTTCTTCCCCGCTGTTATCAGACTCTTGAACGGACCTCACACATGCTAAGAATATATTCCGAATCTTCCAATCGACCTCGTTGTGGTCCTTGCACTTTTTTAATGATATATTCTGCACTTTCCTTTCTCTTTTGCACATTTATATAGTCAGCCACCTAACTAGTTTAGTTTAGTTTAGTTCAGTGATACAGCATGGTAACAGGCCCTTCATCCCACCGTGAATGCCAACCATCAATCACATGTTCACACTGGTTCAATGTTATTCCACTTCCCCATTCCCTACACACTAGGGATAATTCACAGAGGCCAATTAACCCACAAACCTGCATGTCTTTGGGATGTAGGAAGAAACCAGAGCACCCAGATGAAACTCATGAGATCACAGGGAGAAAGTCAAACACTGTACAGACAGTACCTGAGGTCAGGATGGAACCCATGTATCTGGTGCTTTGAGACAGCAGCTCTGAGCTTACTTTCACTGTCTAATTCCAAGGATCCTGGGAAACTCATGGACCCTAAATCTCATGTCAATGTTTTTCCAATTAAGCAATAAGCAAATATCTGATGGCAATCTACATTTCCTAAGAGTAGAGGTTGCAGAAACAGAGGCTAATTTGGTGCAGTGAGACCTGGAAGACAGCATCATTGCCGACTGTCTCACTTTCTAATCCCACTACTTCCTCCCAAGTCTTTTGCTGGTCATTAATATCCAGTCCATTACACATTCATGCAAGCTCATCACAATTTCCCGGCAATTCGCTTTCTCTAAACGTATCAGAATAAATCCTTTCAATTGGATCATGTCCTTAATTCCCATGTAAATTGGAATTCAATGAAGGAATTCAAACAATGTAAAAATATCTACAGGTATTGTGCCATCTTAGCAACACATCTGTGTCTAGGAAGATAACCAATTGTCTTGAAATGGCTGTTTTAAAGTTGTATAAATTATTAGTAAGTAGTAAAATTTATTTTGTTTCTAATTTGCACTAGAGACCGATTACCTATTGACGTATTGAATCAATTGTCATTGTTTACTCAAATAAAAACCTGAAATGTTTTCTTGTGAACACTTTTAATAATTATTATAATTTTAACATTTTATGTCACTTTGGAGAAACTACTTCTTTTATGTAATATTAATGGAGATTATTAGAGAATGCAACAACTCTCTAGGTTATTTAATAATAACTAATTCCACACATTATGTTCTTCATAACTGCTGCAACGTGATTAAGATTTGTCAGAGTTTTTGAAAAATGTGTTGGGAAAGTAATAGAAATTTGAAAAGAAAATGTTGAATGTAGAATTGAATCTGTGTGGAATTCTTATTTTGCAATCCTTTATTAAAGGAACCAATGATTTGTGCTGGATGACTTGATGAGGCTCAGGAAAATAAAATTAGTCGGACATCATGGTTTTGCATTTTTGTCCACAGATGCAGGTGATGAAGATGTATCTATCAGTTAATCTGATTTATCCATTTGCCTTTCCCAAATGAGTGAAATTAATTTGGAAGGTTCTATGAGGTGTATTAGGATCGATGCAATTTCATTTATGCATTTTGTAGGTTTTGTCACATTGCCTGAAGCAATTAAAAATGGAACCAGAGAAATATGCACAGACATTAACAGGGTTAGTAAAAACAGGCTTCTTCATAAACTATATAAAATCTGAGACTTTTTAAAGAATCACTGGTGACCAACATCAGTCATATAAAGGTTAATGATGATATAATTTGTAGTAGCTTAACAAAAATAATGACATCTATATTTACCTTGAAGGACATGGGAATCCACCTGAATCCTATCTATCACCTGCCAGCTCTTTCCCCACACTTTCCGCTGCTTAAAGAAGTGTCCCAACCCGAAACATCACTTGTCCATTTCCCTCCTGCCTGCGATTTAAGCAGTTTGTTATTTTGGGCAGGACATAGAAACATAGAAATTAGGTGCAGGAGTAGGCCATTCGGCCCTTCGAGCCTGCACCGCCATTCAATATGATCATGGCTGATCATCCAACTCAGTATCCCGTACCTGCCTTCTCTCCATACCCCCTGATTCCCTTAGCCACAAGGGCCACATCTAACTCCCTCTTAAATATAGCCAATGAACTGGCCTCGACTACCCTCTGTGGCAGAGAGTTCCAGAGATTCACCACTCTCTGTGTGAAAAAAGTTCTTCTCATCTCGGTTTTAAAGGATTTCCCCCTTATCCTTAAGCTGTGACCCCTTGTCCTGGACTTCCCCAACATCGGGAGCAATCTTCCTGCATCTAGCCTGTCCAACCCCTTAAGAATTTTGTAAGTTTCTATGAGATCCCCTCTCAATCTCCTAAATTCTAGAGAGTATAAACCAAGTCTATCCAGTCTTTCTTCATAAGACAGTCCTGACATCCCAGGAATCAGTCTGGTGAACCTTCTCTGCACTCCCTCTATGGCAATAATGTCCTTCCTCAGATTTGGAGACCAAAACTGTACGCAATACTCCAGGTGTGGTCTCACCAAGACCCTGTACAACTGCAGTAGAACCTCCCTGCTCCTATACTCAAATCCTTTTGCTATGAAAGCTAACATACCATTCACTTTCTTCACTGCCTGCTGCACCTGCATGCCTACTTTCAATGACTGGTGTGCCATGACACCCAGGTCTCGCTGCATCTCCCCTTTTCCTAGTCGGCCACCATTGAGATAATAGTCTGCTTTCCTGTTTTTGCCACAAAAATGGATAACCTCACATTTATCCACATTATACTGCATCTGCCAAACATTTGCCCACTCACCCAGCCTATCCAAGTCACCTTGCAGTCTCCTAGCATCCTCCTCACAGCTAACACTGCCCCCCAGCTTAGTGTCATCCGCAAACTTGGAGATATTGCCTTCAATTCCCTCATCCAGGTCATTAATATATATTGTAAATAGCTGGGGTCCCAGCACTGAGCCTTGCGGTACCCCACTAGTCACTGCCTGCCATTGTGAAAAAGGACCCGTTTACTCCTACTCTTTGCTTCCTGTTTGCCAGCCAGTTCTCTATCCACATCAATACTGAACCCCCAATGCCATGTGCTTTAAGTTTGTATACTAATCTCTTATGTGGGACCTTGTCGAAAGCCTTCTGGAAGTCCAGATACACCACATCCACTGGTTCTCCCCTATGCACGCTACTAGTTACATCCTCGAAAAATTCTATAAGATTCGTCAGACATGATTTACCTTTCGTAAATCCATGCTGACTTTGTCCAATGATTTCACCACTTTCCAAATGTGCTGCTATCCCATCTTTAATAACTGACTCTAGCAGTTTCCCCACTACCGATGTTAGACTAACTGGTCTGTAATTCCCCGTTTTCTCTCTCCCTCCCTTCTTAAAAAGTGGGGTTACGTTTGCTACCCGCCAATCCTCAGGAACTACTCCAGAATCTAAAGAGTTTTGAAAGATTATTACTAATGCATCCACTATTTCTGGAGCTACTTCCTTAAGTACTCTGGGATGCAGTCATGGAAGTCAGTCATAAGATCATAAGTGAAAGAAGCAGAATTAGGCTATTCAGCCCATCAAGTCTACTCTGCCATTCAATCATGGCTGATCTATCTCTCCCTCCTAACTCCATTCTCCTGCCTTCTCCCCATAATCCCTGACACCCGTATTAGTGAATTTATGAAAGAGAACAATGATATCCTGAAAGCGTATACACATTACAAATGAGGAACTCAAAGCTCATAAAAATTGATAATTCTCCAGGGCCTGACCAGGAGTATCATATGATGTTGTGGGAAGCAAAGTAGGAGATGAATGGGCCCCTGGTAGAGATATTTGTATCTTCATTAGCCACCGGTGAGATACGCGATGACTGAGGAATAGATAATGCTGAGTTTTTATTTAAGAGGAGCTACAAAGACAACACAGGAAACTGCAGGCCCATGAGACTTACATCAGTGATGGGAATGTTACTGGAAGGGATTCTGAGGGGCAGAAGTTATTTGCATTTGGAAAGGCAAGGACTGATTGGGGATAGTCAGCATGGCTTTGTACATGGGAGATCATATCTCGCAAATTTCAGCAAGAAGGAGACCAAGAGGATTGATAGAGGCAGGGCAGTAGGCATTGTCTACATGGACTTCAGCAAGGCCATCGACAAGGTCCCACATGGTAGGCTGGTCCAGAATATTAGAATACGTGGGGTTCAGGACAAGATAGCAAACTGGATACAAAACTGGTTTGGTAGTGGAGGCGAAAGAGTGGTAATTGAGGGTTGACTGCCAGATTGGAGACCTGTAACCAGTGGATGTCACGGAGATGAGTCATGGGTCCCCTACACGTGGTCATATCTATATTAACGATTTGGAAGAGAAAGTAGGTGACATGATTAGTGAGATTACAGATCACCCAATTGGTGGTATAGTGGACAGTGATGAAGGCTGTCTAAGGTTACAATGGGAGCTAGATCAAGGACATGCACAGTGGGTGGGAGGGGGGGGGCCCTCGGGAGTGTTATTGAACATTGAGTCCTTGAGGTACATGTGCATAGTTTCCTGAAAGTGACAACACGGGTATTTGACATTGAGAATAGGAGTTGGGGCATTATGTTACAGTTGTACAAATCAATAGTTAGACTGCATATGGAATATTATATGCAGTTCTGACTGCTCAACTACAGGAAGGATGTAATTAAACTAGAGAGGGTGCAGAAAAGATTCACAGGAACGTTGGCTCGACTGGACAGCTGGTTATCAGGAGAGGTTGGACAGTCTGGCACTTTCCCCTGGACTAAAGGAAGCTCGTTCCATATACCCACCACCATTTGGTGACAAATGCATCATTCCTCAGTTGTCTAAGTTAAATTCCATCTGCCATTTCCTTGCCTCTCAGATCTGTCCCCTCTCATCTTAAAAGTCTCGACCCGAAACATTATCTATTCCTTATCTCCAGAGATGCTGCCTGACTCGCTGGGTTATTCCAACATTTGGTGTCTATCTTAAGAGTAAACCAGCAACTGGAGTTCCTTCCTACATGCACAATTTATATTGTACATGGTTTGTCAACTGTTTGGAATATCGTTAAAAAATTGTATAAACCCATTCAATGGAATGGCTCTTGGTTCATAGAATTATCTCTGACCAGCAAAGGTCATGCAGTTCAAGTCTATCATGGCTCCAAGTACCCCCCCCCCCCCGCTTCTGATCCTATTCCCTTGCTCTTTCCTCCTAAGCCACCAAATTATTTTTTCTCGGGTGGGTATCCAATTCCTTCTTGAAGAACTGAGTGATGTCTTCATCATCCTCTCTAACCTGGAATTCCTTTCCCCCACATCCCATCTGTATCTTAGTACTAAACTTTAAACCTGTGTCTCCTGGTTCTTGCACCATCAGCTAATGGAAGCAAGTTTCCTATTTGACTAAACCAGCCATAATCTTAATCACCTCTATTAAAAATCCTCTCAACCTTCTTTGGTCCAAGGAGAACAAACAAAGTTATGCAGGCGAGGGTGGCTTAAACTCGACACTGGCTTTTACTGAGTTCCAACCAAGCCGTAGGAAGTCCACGACTGTCTAAGTGGAGGGGAGGAGAGAAGCCAGTGTGCTCATTCTGCAAAGACACTTGCTAAGGTTTAGTTTGTATGTTCTCAGTTTAGGTGAGGCGCTGCAGAGGTGACTTTGAAAGATTTAGTGGGTGGGTGAAAGTGCTGGGAACTGGTTCTCCGTTCACCTTCCAGCTGTGAACGTGTTTTAAGGGCAGCTGTACAGAAAACAAAATCATTTAAAATAAACCATGTTGTGCATATTTTCCTGAAAATAGATACACAAGTTTTACTGCTACCTACAGCTGCAATTCTCAAGAACAAGTTTTTTTGGATAAGAAACCTAGCCCTCAATAGCACCACCTGCAGTGCACAAGTACTATTGCAAGTAGGGCTCGTTTGAGCAAGCAATTGTTCAGTCAGCGTGGCAACTGGATTTAAATACAATGAGACAGGCAAACGCGATCTAGTCCAGTGTAAAGATCAAATCAATTGCAATTTACATTTTAGTCTGGAATATTCAGACGAGTCCCTTTAATTTGAAGATGTCCAATATCATTGTAGAGTGCATCTCAGAAAAGAACACCCCATTTATACTCAAATGCTGATCTCTTATGGTTCCCCCACCAGCCTTTACAATGCCCATCGCCACTAAGCAGAATACTGAACTCCAGGGGCTGTACTGAATTAGCATGGGATCTTCAGTTCCTATCATTGCATTAATGGTGAAATGTGACCAAACTTTTAGTTTAAAGCAAACTTGTAGAACTTGTGAATGAAACCATTGTGATGGAAACCATTACCATAAAAAACTTGATTTTAGGATTTCTATATATTTTAGGATTCTACATCCTATCCCAAGACATCAGGATGTTCCGTGTTGTTGCCAAAAAGGAAATGATTCACTTGTGGATAAGACCCCTATTCCACACGAATTCCACAACTCTACTTTGCAACAAATTTCCGGGCAGCTTGCAAAACATTAGCAGGTTAAAACCACCTTCAACTGATCAGGTCAGGCTTTGGCCCTTGTACATATTTGCAAAACCCTACATTTTACTCAGCAGTTTAGTGAAGCAAAATAAACCAGCTCTTGTTGACACAATCCAAATATAGAGAGCAATCTGATTTAAGTATAGTCCCAAAATCCAATGCAATCTCTTGTCATTTTCTCTTGTCACTGGACCTCATTTTACATGGAAAGAACAGTTGTTCAAGTCTCGTTGCAAGATTTAATACCTATAGTAGACAACATTTTAACAAGGCAATGTAAATTTAAAAGGAAAATGGTTTTAAAAGATGTAAAATAACTTGCAAGATCCTAACGGTAAAATGGAGGCACAAGAGGTTGCAGGTGCTGAAATCTTCAGCAAAAAAGAGAACTGCTGGTGAAACTCAGAGTGTCAGGCAGCATCTATGGAGGGAAAGGGATATTTGACATTGCAGGTCAATATCTAGATGAAGGGTTTTGACTCGAAATGTCGACAGTCCATTTCCCACCATAGATGCTGCCTGACCTGTTGAGTTATTTCTGCAGCTCTACTTTTTTGTGCTCGAGATTCCAACAACTGGGAGAAACCTCCTCATGGCATGGGGATCTGTTCAGGCCCTCGGGACGATGTGAGCTCCCAGTGGAACAGCCCAATCAGTCCCATCCTCCTCTTGTTCTCCAGTAGGCAGAAACAAAGATCCCAGGGTGACTAAACAAATAACATGAGCTACGCTGATGGACTATGAGAAGGAAACTACAAAGTTTATTAGAAGGAACAACACACGAGAAAGGAATGCGGAGCAGTTGAAAATTGATAATGATTACTGTAAATGAAAGGAAGGGCAGGTATGTTGAGTAATCTGTGGTTATATTTACAGTAGAGAAAGTATTTCGTCAAGGAAACTAAAGCTGAATCGGGCCAGGAATTCATCAAGATTGACATAAAAATAACATAATGAAAATAAATTTACAATGACAAGCAACAGATGGTTTCCTAGAGTGGGAAAGGTGAAAATACCAGCAATCCCTTCACTGCTTCATTAGATTTGAAAATTCTTCACATTTTTCCAGTTTGTTACAGGGGAAGCTTGGGGAATTATTGACCAATTAGTGTAACACTTGAGATACTGAGAATAACCAATGTGACCTGAAGAATTTCTAAATGAACAATCAGCTAGCAGCACACATTCACAAAAAGGTCATGCTTGAAGAAATTGACCAGGAGGAAGTCAACTGATTATTTTTTTCTTCTACCATGTATTCCAATTGGCAGATCATGATTGGTGTCAACAAGAGTCTATATCGACCCTCAACCTTTAAGCATATGTATCATCTAATAGCATAGAAAGCAACCTATCTAAGTTAATAGTGATAAAGAACTGTAAAGAGAATGAGCTAATATGTGTCACATTAATTTCAATGTGGGATACTCCATTTTAATCCCATACAGTCACTTAATTGTTTATTAGTTTATTTTATTATTGTTGCATTTACCAAAGTACAGTGAAGGGCTTTTTGTTGTGTGCTATCCAGTCGGTGAAAAGACTATGCATGATTACAGTCAAGCCGTCCACAATGTACAGATACAGGATAAAGGGTATAACATTTAGTGCAAGATAAAGTCCAATAAAATGTGATTAATGATAGTCTGAAGGTCTCCAATGAGGAAGATGGGAGGACAGGACTGCTCTCTAGCTGGTGAGAGGACAGTTCAGTTGTGTAATGACATCTGGGAACTGTCCCCGAATCTGGAGGTATGCGTAGTAAAGTTTTACATTTAGGAGGTTCTGAAAACGAATGTACATGTAAACATCTGACTAATACAGAAAGTAATCAAGAAAACCAGTAAGATGCTAGCAGGTTAGCATTCAGAGATGGACGCAGTATTGCTTGCAGTAAACACAGCCCCGGTTAAGTAACACCTGGAGTAAACAGCAACTTTGGATAACACATTTTAAATGACCTTGGAGACTGCTGTATCAATTTACCAGAATGGAACCTGTATTCCCAAGGGTTAAATTACAAGTAACAATTACACAAATTAGGTTTGCATTCTCTGGAATATGGGCAGTTCAGGGCAATTTGTTTTAAATTTAAAGGTAGTTTCACACAACTTAACAGCCACTGTCAAGTCATAGGCGAGGACTCAAACTAGTAAGTAGTAAATAGCCAATTCCGCATAAAGTAAATTGGCAAGGTAAAATTTGAATCAGCTGTTAGCTGAAATTATGTAATTGGCAAGATGTAGTAATTACTGTGTAAAACATTGATCATATTATGTGTCAATCATGAATAGGGCCACATACATAGCTTGTCTCTTGCAGTCTCTGCCATCATTTACCCTTATTAACCCCCAGTTCAGTGTGTAACTGCACTCACTGGTTGTTGGAAGGTGAAAGGCACAAGGCTCACTGGTAGACACTTCAACCCGTGTAAATATCCAGACATTGAATACTACCAAGCTTGTGACTTTTAAACAATTAAAAATGTAAACAATTAACTAACTTGCATTGGTTTCATCATTTTATCTCCTAAATAATATGTGAAAGAACTGAACTTATGTTTACATTAAATCCCAAAGAGAATTCTGGCCACACCAGTTGATTTTAAACAAGACAAAGCTGGTGCCACCCCATTTATATATTGCATCTTCCAAATTAGTTTGCTTCAGGTCCTGTTGTCCACTGCAACATTGATACGATTTTTCGGGTTGGAGTTAGCAGTGGCATAATATGTCGCTCTTCTCCAACAGCCTTTGGGAAGTGGTAGTGAATTACCCACAGTAATGGCATTTATACACCATTAAGAGGGCAGTTGAATCAATAGCTGTGGGTTGGCATCAGTGTAGTTTGGCCTGTTTCCTTATCTGATGGACTTTATTTTTCAACCACAGGTATTTATTGCCTATGCTTTGAAACGCGATTCGCTGCCACCTTGAATTGAAGACATTCTTCATTTACTCCCATTATGCTGCTGGGTAGGGATTTCCCATGAAGGACACAATGCATCTGCATTTCCATACAGTGAAACAGGAGGGTTTTAAATGACAAAATGGTACTTTGCAGTTATTGTTCAGAAAATAGACACAAAAAGCTGGAGTAACTCAGGCTGCATCTCCAGGGAGAAGAAATGGGTGACGTTTCAGGTCAAGACCCTTCTCCAGACTGGTCTCTTTTAACTATTCGGACTTTAAATGCCACAGCTAGCAGGCTGGAATTTCACCTCCTCTTGGTTGTTAACCCATTGTTCTAACCCACTAACTTAACCACTGCAGTTGGAAATATGCTTTTAAAACACATGCCCTTGAAGTTTACATATGAACAGTCAGTCAAGACAGGAAACAAATTTTGTACAAAATGTGAACTTTAATTGAAATGCTTGTATAAAAAAATATGTTCTCCATCCATCATTTATTTCGCACAGCTAAATTGGAAAAAAAAAACTCCCAAATCCAAGCTGCATAAATGCAACTAGATCTAGTGCACAAAAAACACAGCTATTGAAATAAATTAAAAAGGTCGACTGCCACTCTACCTTCCTAAGCCAATGATGGAGACTGTACAACTTCAATAATTTAAAACCTTTCAAACAGTATACTTTACACTTCTAATACAAACAGCCATGAAGAGCCTTGGTTGAACACCACAAAGTTAGAAGAAAATAAAATCCATCTATTTCCCTTTTTAAAAGGGTACCTTTGACACAAAGCTTCCAATCACTTTCCATGACAAATGGACTGAAACCTGCATGGTAGATTTTTTTTAAATGCAGAGGAAAAAAAAGGAATGCAGAAATATCCTAGACTAACCAATCAAGCATCTTGGAAGCAGAACAGCAGTGTTGGAATTTTTCTCTAAAATAAATTAAACAAATAAATAGCCACGTGAAATTTGTGGACAGTCTAACTTTAAGAATACAAATAAATAAAAACAAGTATAATACATAATGAAACATAATTTACATTACATACAATGTACAGTCTTGAAAGTGTCCTTGAATTGCATTGATTGTGCATACAACCATGCCCCGATATGCCTTGGCCATGAACAAATAAGTCGCAGATTGATGGGAGAGAAGGGGAAAATCGAAATTTGGGCATCTATCCAGTGGTTGAGATGGCTTGGGAAAGGAAAATTATAAAGAAAACCAGAGAGGAAAAACCAACATTGCTGGCAGACAGTTCTTGATGTCTCTGTACACACCTTTGTGCAGGCCAAAGTATTCTGAGCAGCAGATAGAAGGGGAACAAAGTATGTTCAAGTATCCCATCACCAGTGAATTAAAGCAGCTTTCAAAAGGCACTCAGAAAGCAAAGAACATTTAGTCCAGACTCTATGAGAGCAGAGTTTGCATTGTTTGGAGGTCACTTTTTGCCAAAAAATAAAGGTCAGTCATTGCTAAGTACTGGCCCATTTATCTCAAAACTCCAATGTTCCCAAAAGAAAACAAAATTAATTCAGAGCAGTAACCAGCAGTCAGATTTCTCCCCCACTTCCCCCCCCCCACCCTCGTGTTCCCACCCCCACCCAGAGAACAGGATCAGAAATAAACCATTATCCCCCTCCCACAACAAGCTGGTGGCACCACCACAGGGTCCTTTTTATGTCGAATTCCCCATCTGCTGTGAAGCACGTGTTATTTCACAGACTCTCCTTGCTCGAACTTGTGCTGGAGGTCTCGAGGTCTAGGCTCAGCAGCCTGATGTCACAGTCCTCGGTTTTAACTACTTCAGCCTTTCGCATCCAAGCGTGTTCAAAGATCTGTTCCAGCATGGGTCTCTCGGAAGGCCGCAGTGCAAGGCACCACTTGATCAAATGCTGACATTCTGAAAACAAACATAGTAAACAAGTGTTAAGAAATCGGCATAAAAAAAAGTGCCCCAAAATAGGCATTACATTACAAGACACTCCAGCACTTGCTTGAAATCCCACTCACCAGAAGAAATTCGCCTCCTGAAGTACACTTGACCTCGCAAGATCTCTTCATCTTGTTCGAAAGGGATATCCCCACAAACCATATCATACAGCAGCACTCCCAAAGACCACACAGTAGCAGATCTCCCGTGGTATCTATGGTAACGGATCCACTCTGGAGGACTGTACACTCTTGTGCCTGTGAAGAATAAATAAACAGAATTTAAGCCGGGGGCAGCCAGAAGGCTAATTACATTGCAGAATTGGAAGTGGGTGTGGGGCACAAAACGCGGCAAGTGACCACATCCTACGAAACAAGTTCCCTCTGATCTTGGTCAGATGTTGAGACAGACCCCGGTTAGTCTGTAGATCAACTCCCTGCAGTCAGCTGGTCAGCTGACTCCTTTGTTTACAAACGTAAGGAAGCCTCGGATGGTGGGATTCCTGGCAGCAGCAGTAACAGCAGCAGGGAAAGCGAATGCAAAGGCAACCAGCAAGAGAGAAACAAACTAGAGAAAGGGAGGGATGAAGGGAAACGGAGAACGATGCAAAAAAAAAAAACCAACCAGAAGAGAGGGTGAGGAAATAAATTGGAAATGGGTGTAAAATAGGATGAAAACAAAAAAAGAGCGGGTAGGCAGGGGCGGGGTGGAGCTCGCTGTCTGCTGCAGGGAGTAGCGGCGGGCTGGTGGGAGGGAGGGAGGGAGCGGGCGAGAAGCCGCAGCGCTGGGCGCCTGGGTGGAGCTACCAGCCACAAACCAGAGCCCCCAGCAAGGGTTAACCCGGGGAGGGCTCGAGTTTCACAACAAGGTGGGAGGAAGCAGTGCGCAGCCCGGCGGAGGGCGGGTGGCAGGGTTCGCTTCTGCTGGGCTCGCTAACCGGAGCCAAAACCTGGTGTATAAACCCTGGGATAGAAGCGAGGGGACCCAGCTGGGTTGAGATGGGGACAATTCACTCCTCAAAAAGCGAAGGGCGTTCGTTCACAAGGCAATTATATTTTAACTTCTTAAATCAACGAGTGCATAAACCGGCTCGAGTCTCAATTATTGCATTAAATAGGCAGATACAGGGGAAAGCCGACTGCAGTCTCTCACACACACACACACACACACTGGAAAGCCCAGAACAGTGCATTACCATCAAAGTCTGTGTAGACCGTGTCCTTGAGCAACGCCCCCGACCCGAAGTCTATGAGTTTGAGCTCGCCGGAGCGCAGGTCGACCAGGAGGTTCTCGTCCTTGATGTCCCGGTGAACGACACCGCAGTTGTAGCAGTGCCGGACTGCCTCAAGGACCTGCCTGAAGAAGACCCGCGCCAGCTCTTCCTCCAGGGCTCCCTTCTCGGTGATAAAATCAAACAGGTCTTTGACCAGTTCCGGCCGCTCCATGATTAACAAGAAGCTGTCACCCCGCTCGTACCAGTCCAGCATTTTAATGACTCCTCGAAAGCCTCCAGCCACCTTCTTGAGCAGCACGATCTCGAGGGGCACCAGGCTGCCGTTCTACAAAACACCAAACCCAGGGCAATGGATAAATACCTTGTAAAACCTGCAGGTTAAAAAAAAAACCCGCATCGACCAACTGGCCCGCAACGTGCACCCTAAACATAACGTGTCCTTGTGTCATTGCACGGGGAAAAAATGCCAGCCCTCGTTAAAGTAGGTGATGGATGCACCCAACACTCCTTTAAAAAAAAAACTTTGCTTCCAACATCTGCCTCTTTGATTTCTATAAATAAAGAAATTGGCAGCAACCTTCTCCTTCTAGATCGAAATTACTAGAATTCCCCCATTCCCTCCTCCCAAAGGCTAAGCAAGCTGAATTTACAGATGCTCCGCACTGAATAGAATCCAAACGCCAATCTCAACATTATGAGGACAACGCTCACTGTAAGCGATGTATTGCAGCGCACTTTAGCTCCTCGCTGCGATAAGTGTGAAAAGAGGGATTGGGGGGGAAAGGGTAACTCACCAGCGAGCCCCATTCGGTCACTCGGTCTCTGGCCACATGTTTGACAGCAACCTGGAAGAAAAGAGGAAAAGCGGATGAGTTGGTGGTCGAGAGGGGTCGCGGGGAATGTGTATGTGTGTGTGTATGTATGTGTGTGTGTGTGTGTGGCGGCAGGTCGGGGGTAGTAACTCACCGGGAGCCCGTCGCTCAGCCTCACGCCGCTGTAGACTGTGCCGAAGCCGCCGCTGCCCAGCACTGCCCCGATCTGATACACTTTCTCAAACGGCTCCCGCTCCTTCACTGTAGAACGGGGGAAAACAACGACATTTTACTTTAAAAAAGTGTGCAAAATAACAACTCTAACTTTAATTCCAATCCGCATTAACTTTGATTGTAATCCCCTTGACACACACTCGTAAAGCGGGACGAACTCGTGCAATTGATGGGCACAACGCAACCCATGACAAACCGCAGCCCGTCCCCAAACACTACACAGCGCATCAAAACATTGAGACACTACGACCAATGCAGCATTCCCCAAACGATTACTTAAACATCGACACTCCATATAGATTAAAAAACACACACAGTTCCAAGGGGAACCGGGGCTTGTACCTTGTTGTAACTGGATTTTCACTGGCAAATCCATGTTGGTCGGGCTGCAAATGTGAGCAAACGAACCGATCTTCTTGGAGAGTAGCATCGCAAAGTGAAATCCCGCTGTTTATACCCTTTTTTGCGTTCCCAGTAGAGAGAAATTAAAAATTCAACGCAAAAAGAAAAAAGATTTGCGCTAATCGAAGACGCTCGGTAATTCCCTCCGAAGATTTCTGATTGTGTGTATGTTTTTTTTTTAAAAAGGCGAGTAAATCCCGAAGTAAATGCGTTGCGTGTTTGATATTCTCCACGAACACGGTGCCGCTCCCTCCTTGCAGTGACTAAGTGTCAGCAGCTCAAAGCCCTGGCTCACAAGCGCCTCTTGCAGCGTTGCTGATCTAAATGAGGACAGACCAACTTCTCAACTCCTATAGAGAAGAGCAGGCAGGGGCGGATCGCTGGCGCTGAGGAATCAATCCGCTTAATTACAAACCCTCAGTTGTATAATCACCCACTCACTCGGGGAGAGGCTTGCTTTTTTTTTTTTTGGAGCAGGATGCAGTGTGCAATGCATAGCCAGCTCCGCAGTGGCGATCTCACTCACTCACTCACGCCGCCCCCTCCCGCACCTTGACTCCGCTACACTTGAGGCGGGGTCTCTGGGCGGTTCCCGCCAGCGGGCAGCGCACTACTTGTCGATAGTACTAGACAGTGCAGGTTTACAGTGTCTGAGCGCGGCGCTCGGCGGCTGCTCGCAGGCAGCGGAGACGCCAAATGAAAGGCGGCTCTTTGCATAGAGCGGGGATCCCGTGCAATCAGCCCGCCTCGCATTGTTGGCGGGAAACCCAGGACGCTCGCTTCATCCATCCATTTAATTCTCCCTCCTCCTGCTCATGCTGACAATACCTGTTGGCTTTTTTAAAACAAATTAAATCCCTATTTTGTATATAAACATAATGCAGAATATTATATCCCACCCCGCCAACGTGGAAAATAATGCCTTAACCATGCACAAACTGCGCACTATCAAATTGTAACGCGTGTTTCCCTGCGGCAGAGGAGTCGCCGCTCTCGCAGATTGCTGCTCCTTCGCGCGCGTTTTTTTCTGGTTATTTTTTTCCCACTTGAGCACGCGTTTCAAAGATGTACATTTAAAAAAAAAGCTAATTAAAGGCATAAGAATTAGCTGCAAATGGCTGCTTTGCCAACCCCCTCCCTTGATCCGCGCAACATGAAAGAGGGAGAGCGGCGCAGTTGACGCAGCGCTGCAGACATGGTGGCTGTCCCGGATTCCCCTCCCCCGGTTCGCTCTGACCTGCTTTATCCTGTCGACGGCTGGTTTCCACTTGGAATCAGGGACAGCAGAGGGCGCAGCGTACAGCCGCAACAGCCGCCCGCTTAGTGCAAGCTGATCGCCTCTACCATTGAACCCGATGCCCAATCCAGCTCATGCTTTATTTAAAAAAAAACAATCATTTTGTAAGATTACATTTGATTATGCACCGTTTCAGCATTTTAAATCACAGATTTGAGTTCCTTTCAGCGACATTCATTTTTTTTTGACTTTCATGTGCCTTTCGGCACTTCTTAAGTGTCATCGTTGCAGTAATACAAGAAGTATGGCAGACACATTGTTCATAGCCAACCTCCCACACACAGTAGTGCGAATGTTGACTTGGTGACATATTTGAGTGAGGGAGGGCACCAAATGTAAAATATGCTCATGTACAAAAGACCCCGGACCTGCTGGCTGCAGTGATCCACGCCCACCTGTTTCCCAAACCTGCTACCAACATCTTATTCTGCAGTAGGTAGACAAAAATGCTGGAGAAACTCAGCGGGTGAGGCAGCATCTATGGAGAGAAGGAAATATGCAACGTTTCGGGTCGAGACCCTTCTTCAGACTGTTTCTGCACTGTTTCTTTTCTTTGCACTTTCTATTGTACGCATTTGTGTACACGTGACAATAATAAATCAAAAACCAATTAGGGTGGCACAGCGCCAGAGCAACCTAATGCCCCTGTCCCACTTAGGAGACCTAAACAGCACCCTCTGGTGACCTTGCCTGCCACCCAATAAAAATCAAGGTCGAGGTGACCTGCAACTTCCTACCACCTCCCACGCATAGTCCGTGGGCGGCGCGGCCCACGTCGCAGCGGCCTCTGCAGTCCGTCTGTCTTTTTTTCTTTTTTTGTCTTGTTTGAGTGTAGTGTGTAGTGTATAGTGTTTTTTTTTAACTGGGTATGTGTGGGGGATGGGTGGGGAAACTTTTAAAATATTTTCCCTGTATGGAGGACCCGACCTTTCTCTGTCGAGTCTCCGTTGTCGTTGGGGCCTAGCACCGTGGAGAGGCCTCTAACCGGAACGACCTGGGGCTCCAGTCGCGGAGCCTGCGGACTACTTACCATCGTGGAGCTGGCCGAGTTCGGAGCGTGGAGAGCTGTGGTGGCGCGCGGCTGCGACTCGACCCCGGAGATTCGGAGGCTCCAGCCGCAGGTCTGGTGGACGGTGACATCGGGAGCTCGCGGGTCCCTGGTGGGAGACCGCTTTTCGGAGCTCCCGCAACGGCAACTACTCACGCCCGAGTTGCGGGGTTGAAGATGACATGGAGTGGAGTTTTACATCGCCCGGCGCGGCTTTAAATGGCCGCGGGACTTGCTAGCGCCCGCCGGGGGCTCCAACATCAAGACCCGGAGCGCGGCCTTGCATCGCCCGGCGCGGCCTAAATGGCCGCGGGACTTACTTAACATCGCCCGCCGGGGGCTTTGACTTTGACATCGGGAGGAGAATGGGGAGTGCAGGGGAGAGACAAGACTTTGCCTTCCATCACAGTGAGGAGGAGATTCACTGTGATGGATGTTTGTGTAAATTGTGTTGTGTCTTGGTTCTTTTCTTGTTGTATGACTGCAGAAACCAAATTTTGTTTGAACTTGATTTGAGGTCCAAATGATAATATACGGTATTGTATTGTATGTTGAAAACCTTCCTCGACTATGAAGAAAACTGGCTTCGACTTGTCCTGCGACAAAAAAATGATCGATTTTTAAAACGGCAACCTATTTTTAGTCGAGGCCGGTTTTAATCATGATGAAAAAATAGCAGCAACTTAGATGAAGCCTCGACCACGCAGAAACCACTTTCAACCATTAGGGAGAGTGACCACAACCTCCGGTGACCTCATGGAAACCTCATGGAAACCTTGGGTGGCGGGCAAGGTCACCAGAGGTTGCTGTTTAGGTCTCCTAAGTGGGACAGTGGCTTACAGTTGCAGAGACCCAGGTTCAATCCTGACTGCAGGTGCTGTAAGTACAGAGTTTGTATGTTCTCCCTGTGACCGCGTGGGTTTTCCCAGGCGCTCGGTTTTCATCCCACATTCCAAAGATATGCAGGTTTGTAGGTTAATTGGATTCTGTAAACTTGTCCCTAGTGTGTAGGATAGAACTAGTGCACGGGTGATTGCTGGTCGGTGCGGACTCGGTGGGCCGTAGAGCCTGTTTCCACGCTGTATCTCTAAACAAAAACTAAACCTATACCTGGGGCAAACATTCCCATCATTGAACATTCGGTTGGCTCTGTTGAGCAGATCTGGTTATCGGCACCCCCTGACCCCTGACATAGCCCCCTTGCAAACCCTGTCATGGGAAGAGACCCTCACACGGATGGAGTGAGGAAATGCAACATCTACAGTTATTCCTTGGAACCTCTAGCTTCTTGACACTGCCAGGATTGCACTCATTTAGACAAGTGGCACGTATTCCATCACGCCCCTGACATGCGTTGTAGCTGGTGGAAAGGCAGTGGGGTATCGGGAGATTTGTCGTATTAACTGCAGGATACTCACCTTCTGATTCACAGTTGTAGAGCCAGCATAGAAGCGGCTCATCCAGCTGAGTTTCTGCTCAATGACGACCTCGCTTAGGATGGTCATAACGATGACTCAGTGACAGTAATGCCAATTAATGTTAAGGGTTGATGGTTACACTCTTCCTGGCAAGTCTTGTTGAAGATGGTCAGTGCCTGGCGCAAATGTTACTTGCCCCATTCCATCTGAATGATACCACCTGCAATAACGTTGCACTCTTTAAGTTCTGCACTGGAGTATTAACCTGGAAGGTAATGCTCGGGACTCTGAGGAGAGCCTTATATTCACAATCTTCCAACTGCAGGGTAACGTTCGAGTTACTGAACCACTGACTCTAATGTTTTTGTTAGCACATTGTCAGTCATTCCTCCAGTCCACCTGCAGCCTTCTCGAAGTACATGAAGGTTTTATTACCACGATTGGCAGGAACGTGTTTTCGTAGTGTAGTTGTAACAAGGTTTCATAGTAAAGCTTGCGTCACTCACCTCAAGGGTGGGAGGGGTCATTGAAATAAAGCTAGTTCAATGTCAAACAAAGTCAGCATCCTCTTAACTTAGCCTCCAGAAATAAACTAGATTTGATATATCTTTATATCCTGAAAACCTGTCTTGTGAAAGGCAATCTCATCCACTCATCTACATAACTAGATTCTGAAATTGAAAGACAGCTTTTAGATGTATATCTTCAACCAGCATAATTACATAAATCTTTACTTGGCTACAGCCTATTATTGCCCTGAATCGCTTCTCCCCCTGAGGTATCTGCATTGCTGACTTGTTGGTTGCTGAGAAGGCATGTGTCAGTTTTATCAGGATATTTGAGTACCTCATTGAACAGCCACCAAAATGCACACACAGTTGTGACTTTCATATGCTGGATGAGCATTTGTAGGTGTCTTTATCCTGCAGCTTGCTTAGGCATATAACCAAAGATAGAGCTCTAAATAAAAATGAAAGGTCATCAGTTTGATGCAATAACTCGATATCACTCTTCACGGATGCTGCCAAATTTGCGAGTATCTCCAGCATTTTCTGTATTACAATTGAATGTCTTGTTTTGAAGGCTGTAACCCTCACTAAGCCACAATGTCTTGGTATATAAATGAGTCAAGAATCAAATTACATCATAACAAGTGGGTCTTAAAGACACCCACATATATGTACACATTACAGTGAGTGATAGAATAATTTGTGTTTGAATCTGCAATTTCTGATATTCAGTGATTTTTGCAAATATACTGATTAATATTCCTTTCTGAACATTGACAGTTTTCCAAATTTGTCATTCCAAAAGTATGTGCAATAAGGACATGCCGTCATTTTACTAATTCAAGTTGACACACGTTCTAAAGTAGTTCATCTAGGTATAAGATTAATTAAGCCTTTGCAATCGAATCAGGGGAAGAATGGCCCCATAGCAGAAGCGTCCACGTCGTGGGGCTGGAAACAGGAGGTATCCTGAGCTAATTCTGCTACCACCATCATATATTACAACAAATGATGGCTCCCACTGATTGTCGCCGAAAGCTTGCGTCCTTTTCAACACAGACGCTGACAGCGATGTCAACATTTGAAACATGGAAGATAGACACAAAAGAAGAACAAGGGGAGGAATATCTTTGGCAATGATAGGTTTGATATTAGCAATTCCTAATAGAAACTTCCATCCAGGAAAAAATAATTACATGATTTATTTTGCTTGCAGTGTTTACTACCATGACTGGGGAATGTTGTTCTATTCTATCCTGACTGCAATTGTTAGTCCCTATTGTCGTAAGCAAAAATAAAAGTTGTATATTATCAGAAATATTATCCTTCCTCAAATTAACTTTGGGCAATTTTGTCCTCTTCTCAAAGTTTTGGAAATTTCATATTTAATGTGCACATATGCCCTTAGATATTCATTAAATTTACAAGAAATCAAATATAATATTTCTGAGAACTACAAGAATTTTCTGAAAACGATTCTTCTAATACTGTAATCGAGAGACATGAAAGAGTACTGAAGCTGGAATCTTGAGCAAAACGCAAACTGCTGGAGGAATTCAGTGGGTCAGGAAGCATCTGCTGAGGGAAATGGACAGACGATGCTTCGGAATGTGACTCGTCTTCAGACTATTATCATGATCTTGGCTCATCCTCTGCACATAGAATAAAACTCACTTGGATTTTTGTTATCAGTTCACAGCATGCCTCACTGAATAGATAAAATAATCTATTTATATATGACCATTAGCATTGGAAAACACCTCAAGCATTAAAAAAGAATATTAATATCAAACAAAATTAGACACCTAGCCACATAAAGGGACACATTAGGGATATTGAGAAGAAATCTTCAAGTACCTCTTTATTGAAAATGCGATTTAGAGTTTAGGGATGGAATTAGACTGATAGAAACATGTAGCATGGAAAAAGACCATTCATCTTGTTGATTTGTAACAGAGGTACAGAAATGATGAAACCCCCCCATGAGTATATCTTAGTTTAGTTTACTTTAGAGATACAGCATAAAAACAGGCCCTTCGACCCACCAAGTCCATACTGACCATTGATCACTTGTTCTGTGTTATTGCACTTTCTTATCCATTCCCTTGGAAGGGAGGATGCTCCTCAAACTGCAGAGTATATTGGACAATACACCCCCTCCATGACACACTAGTCAACCTGAGGAGTACCTTCAGCAACAGACTGGTTCCACCAATATGCAGTACCGAACGACACAGGAAATCCTTCTTCCCTGTGGCTATCAAACTGTACAACTCCTCCCCCTTCTGTCATGGGGTAGACTGAACTCCCCTCCCCAAATCTTTGCATATCCCCAATCCTTTCCACTCATCACTTTAATTTCATTTTTCATGTATCTTTATGACTGTTGGCAGACCAATTTCCCTCCTGGGATAAATAAAGTTCTATCGTATTGTATCATACACATTGGGAGCACATTGGGAGATCAATTAGCCTACAAACTTGCATGTTTTTGGGAGGTGGGAGGAAACTAAAGCACCCAAAGAAAACCCACGCGGTCACAGGAAGAACATGCAAACTCCACACAGAGAACACCCAAGGTCAAGATCAAACTCAAGTCTCTGGCGCTGTGAGGTAGCAGCTGTGCCACTGAGCTGCCCCAATTAAGGAGAATGAACTAGATTCCTCAATTCTTTACCACTGTTCTAAAAGTCTGATCATTTTGTTTGCTCCCAACACAATACTGTGTTACTAGCTGAAAATCTCCAACATTTTATTTGTTTATTTTAGATTTCCAACGTGTGAAGTATTTTGCATTTTGTCTGGGAAATCAATATTATACTAAGACGGTCTAGACAAGTCAAATAAAGGTTCTGCACCATCAGACATGGATGTGTTATTGTATTACATTATAATTATAGTTTGGCACTGCCATTGCTTCTTTATTACAAGAATATATTTTGCCACATTTGAGCCATCAGCACAATTTTTGACAATTGACATTAGTTGACTTAGATAATTCTTCTGGTGTTAATTTAGTTTTAAGCAGAAATATGCCACCATCTGTTTATTTTAGTGGTCATGGTGACTTATTTAGGGAAAAACAA
Organism: Malacoraja senta; assembly: GCA_038087875.1. NCBI lineage: Eukaryota > Metazoa > Chordata > Chondrichthyes > Rajiformes > Rajidae > Malacoraja > Malacoraja senta. Next base: position 18,891,338 of record CM075985.1, on the reverse strand, counting down.
ACGATAGATTTTTGGATATTATGTAGTATAGCCCCAAAATTAAACGGATCATAAACCGCAGAGCATGATTAACCTCCATTAAATATTTCATGGGTAGGAAGTCAACAATGTAATCCTCTCAGTGTAAAGATTTCTGCACATGGCTATTGCTATTGAAAGTATTGCTGCACACATCAACTGGGACTCACATTTATATTGTGTTAGCCTAAGCGATTAAAGCAAGTGCCCAGAAAGTGGAAGATCTGAAGAAATGTGTGAATGAAGACTGAGAGTAAGGAGTCATTAGTGACTTTGATGAGAGTTTGTTCGATATGGTAAGACACAAACCTGATAATTTTATTGTAGTATTAAATGGCAGTCGTTTATTTTTTTACAAATAATATAAATAACATGGTACAGATTGATTAGAGAAAAAAACACACCATAATGTTATTAAAAGGCCAATCATGTTTAAATAGCCAGATAGAATATTCATGATGAGTTGATAGAGAGAGTCAATGAGGGAAACACAGTTGATGTGATATTTAACTTCCAACAGGCATTTGATAGCAGGTGCCACATAATGGGCTTATCATAGAGCCTGAAACCCAGGGAATAAAAGGGACTGTAGTGTCTCAGATAGAAAATTGGCTAGGTGACAGTAAGCATAGAGTAAAAGTGAAAGGTTGTTTGTCAAAGGATGTATACAGTGGAGTTCAGCTGAGTTGACATTATGACTTATAGTTGGTTATGGAGGACACATTACTTAGAAGTACAATTACTTACAAAAAGGATTGCAAAATGGACTTCAAGGAGAGGTAGACAGCTGGTGGAATGGGAGGATGATGACAGAAAAAAACCATATAACAATTTGGAAGGAATAAGAAGATGGGGCAATATAAACTCAAGGGCACAAAACTAAAAGGGCTACAAGATCAGAGTGATTTGTGGAGAATGCATCATTTATTGGAAAAACCATAAGTGTTAAAAAAAACTGATGAACTTTGGGCTTTTCAATTGGAAAATTAAAGTAAGGGAAGACAGACGCAATATGCTGGAGTAACTCAACCGGTCAGGCAGCATCTCTGGAGTTTAGGAATAGGTGACATTTTGGGTCGGAACCCTACTTGGGAAGGGTGGAGTCCATAATGGCCCATTGTTGGCTGGGGAAGATGTGCTAACGAGAAGGATACAAGGATGCGAACAGTGGAACTAGTAGGATAAGGTGGGGGAGAGAGGAGAGTAGGGATTTCAGGAGTTACTTGAAATTAGAGAAATCAACGCTCATACTGCTGGGTTGTAAGTTGCCCAAATGTTCAGTTTATGATTTTTTTGGTATAATGCCATTGATTCTTTGAGATGTGCGAATTCATTTTACAAATAAATTTGTAATTGTAATAAAATGGGCACCACATTCCATGCAAAAACATACATTTCTAATCATTCCTGCAATGCATTTGGCTCAGCCTTTATGATTTATTACATGTCTTCCAGGAACATGATTCTTTCATCAATGCAAGAGTGGCTGTGTAAAAGTGGACAAAGACATTTGACCAAAAAAGCAATGGTACTATGTGACATTCAATTGTGTTTTATAGCAAACTGTTATTAATCGTTCAGATTGCTGCATCTGTGGCAGAAGCATTCCCCATTGCCATTTTCTTAGAAATGTAGCAATATTCATGATTATTTTTTAAATAAGTGGTAGATTTTGTCTATTTCCTGTGTATTCATAATTCCACTCGATGATGAAATAAGTCTATGAAAAGATATGCGTAAATGACTGCTAGAATTAGCATTTCTATCAGGCAATCATATCCATATGGAGGCATGACCAGGTCAATGAATTATGAATGGAAGTTGCTTTCACTTTTAGCAATACTGGTTTTAGTCAGTTTTATCCCAATATCATGCTATTATTCTTATTTGAAATTGTTCCACTGAGATTTATTAATATGGAAAGCCTAATTTTATTGACACTATTTGGAATATAATTGGTTCAATCCTCGTGGTAATTCATTACTTTGAAAATATGGATTTACTTAAAGATATAACAGCTCTTTTATTTTTGCTGTTTTTCTATTTTAATTTGATGTCTTTTTTTGGTAAGTTTGTTATTCAATTATTTGTATGTCATTAGGATACAATACTGTCTCATCACCTCAGGCAAGTAGGTATTGATTAATTCTGATCCTAGTGTCAACATGCTAACCTACCATGACAGAGTTGAGGATAGGGTATGGAAAGATAGATTCTGTTCATTCAATCTTGCTTTATCATTAGCATACTTTCCAACAGAAAACCCCACTAGAAAGCAAAAGCAAAATACCACAGTTATTTAAAGTATGAAATACAAATTGAAATGCCGGAATTGCTGACAATGTTGTTAGACGTGTATGGAATGTGATGTACAATTAATGTTTCACATTCTTTCTCTCTGCTCACAGAGTCATAGAGTCATACAACATGGAAATAGGCCCAGCAGCCCAACTCTGTCCCACCTGCGCTAGTCTCACTTGCCCCATGCAGAGTACTGAATGTTTATGATATTAAAATAAGGAGGGGAGGGATGGGACTAATTAGATTGCTTCCTGGGCGCTGGCACGAATCTGACGGGCTGAATGGCTTCCTCCTGTGTCATTATAAAAATGAGGCCTGGAATTGGGTTGTATTTTGCACTGTTGATTGAATAATATTGTTTATCTGAGATCACGAGAATACATTTCTAGGCCAGTACCTTTACAGATGGAATTTTTTACCTTCTAGTTTAATAAGAATAGAACAATACACCAAAAAATAGTTCCACAAGTTATTTCAATTTCCATCCGCTTGAAACTTAAAAGATTTGACTCACTTTCTGCAAACCTCAAGAGTAGATGGTGTTTTTATTTCACACTATTCAGTCCAAATACCCTATCTGATCTTTTATGTTACATTTATGCCAATTTTCATCTACAATTTTCAACAGTATGTTGAGAGTTTTGTCAGAGTCTCCATAACATTCTCAAAGTATTTGGTTAAATCTTCTTGGAAAGAAAATCATTGCGACTCCTTAGTAGAAAATGCATCCAATACACACAAGGAGCACACTGATAACTTCTCTAAATGGTGATTTTTCATGTCTCTGCTGAGGAAAATAAATAGGTTTTGAAATATATCAGAGGAGACTTCATTGTCAAGTGTGATCCTATCTTCACCCAACATCCTCATACATATACCCTTCCAATTGGGTTCACTGGATAACAAATTAGAGTTGAATTGTGGCCACTTTCATCTATCGCATCTATCGATCGGCTCGAGTCACGTGATTACTACCAGCAGTAGGTTTAGAAATGGAGAAAATTCTTAAGTTATTGATCAGCTATAAATATTCCCTGCCAAGTAGAGCTGTAACTCTTGCCGCCCGCAGTCATGAGATACAGGCAACATCAGCGAGGTTGGTCCTTATTGACCTTCCCTAACCGACAGAATTGAAGAGACAGTTACAAATCACCACATCGGTGGGTTAGGAGTTACATGTTAACCAAATTAGGTAAGGATAGCAGATTTCCTTCTCTGGAGACTACGAGTGAAGCACAGTTTCTTTTTAAAATTAACAATCCAATATTTTCATGGGTTGCATTACTAAAACAGCTCATTAATTACTTTAATTTAAATCCCCATCTGCTGGTATTCAAACTCATGTCAGTGGAACAGGGTTTTAGTCCAGTATATTAACCTTTATGCTTTTTAATTTATTATCTTTAATTTGTTCCTTTAATCAAACCCGACAGAAAAAAAAAAATCCCGTTTAAGATATTTGGTGTAAGATTTTAATAACTTCTTTCAGCTTATTTTAATAAAATGAAGAGGTTTTAGTTTGCTGCTGTTAGTTGACCTTTGAATGTGGTGGGCCAATTTATTGATGTAATTCACTTAACATGGCATGAGACCTTGGGAGAGATATTATTTATATACCAGGTACAAGAAAGAATGGTCGACTCACCTAATTTACTTATTTAGATTCTACAAAATGCACATCAGATTTCAACGCAAGTTACTCAGCAAGTTGTCAGCGCGTACTGAAAATATTGATTTCCATCCATGAAATGAAATACCTGGAAAGACGACTCTTAGCACCAGGTAAACTTTCATTATTGCAATCAGGGAAGATAATTGCACATACTCTAAGCAGGCAGTTCCATATTTAGAATAAATCAAATAAAACATTAACTACACATGATGTACTATAAATTCCTTTGAGCACAGCAGGATTCCACTGTTTCAAAGGCTGACACCCTCATTTTATTTAAACAGTCAAACTCTGCTATAATAATAAACATTTTTAAATGTGCATCTACCAGTACTCTCAAGACTAATTTATGCGGAGTGGCGGCACCTAACGGCAGCGGCTCGACTGCAGTCCATCTGTCTTTAAAAACATTTTTGTCCCGTTGGATGTATGTTTTTGGTTCTAATATTTATTATTTTTTAGCTGTGTATATGTGGGGGGCGAGGGGGGGCGGGTGGGGGAAACCGTTTAATCTCTTCCCTGTACGGGGACCCAACTTTTTCCCTGTCGGGTCTCCGGTGTCGTTGGGCCTAACATTGTGGAGCCGGCGGCGACCTCCAACTGGAACCAACCTGAGAGCTTCAGTCGCGGAGCCTGCAGACTCACCATCGCGGAGCTGGCCGACTTCGGAGCGGGGAGAGCTGTCGTGGCGTGCGGCTGCAACCCGACTTCGGAGCTTCGGAGGCTCCGGCCACAGGCCCGGTGGACAGGAACATCGGGAGCTCGCAGGTCCCTGGTGGGAGACCGCTTTTTCCCGCAACGGCTAATTCTCCCGCCGGAATCGTGGGGTTTAAATGACTCTGAGCAGGGCCTAACATCGCCCGGGGCGGCTTAAACGGCCGCGGGACTCACCATCGCCCGCTGGGGGCTTTAACATCGACGCTGCAGTTGGACTGCTGGATCGCGGGAAAAGAACAAAGGGAAGAGATAAGACTTTTGCTTTCCATCACAGTGAGGTGTTGGAGATTCACTGTGATGGATGTTTGTATAAATTGTGTTAAGTGTGTGTCTTGTTTTTTTTGTAATGTCATGACTGTAGGAATGAAATTTCGTTCAAACGTTCTATGTTTGAATGACAATAAAAACATTCTATTCTACTCTATTCTATGTATCTTGGACAGCGAAGAATAACTGGATTTAAGATACAGCTCAGTTAGTGCTTGAGTATTGAAGGAACAGGAGGATATGTAGACAGGGTAAGCTGAACTGCGGCAGGAAGAGCCTGACTTGGAGTACAACATAACAGAGGGCAATGGGTCTGTTTCTCTTAAGGTTTTGCATGACGTAGAAGGAGTATACTCAATCCATTGAGTCTGTGCCAGTTCTCAGAGCATTCCATCAACCCCGCTTCTCCAAGTGTTTCCCCGTGGTCCATTCTCTCTTGCGTATCCATCAATTCTCCCAATTCTCCTGCCACCCATTTGTGCCCGGGGTAATTTACAGCAACCAGTTAACAACTATAGCAGCCGATTTAACCACAACATTGTGACGTGGGAGGAAACTGGAGTACTGTGGAGAAACCAATGCAGTCGCGGGGAGAACATGCAAACTCCACGGACAGCACCAGAGGTTGGAAAGAAGCCAAGATTTCTGCAGATGTGCAGCAACAGCACACACAGCTGCATTATTGCGCCATAAAATATTGTTCTGTAAAATTCCATAGAAGAATTCTTGGTAAGTCCAGGATATTCATTCTGTCGCTATAAACACAAACTTCCTTTTATGTTCTCGTCTGGCCACATTTTCACTCCGAATAATCTTTTATTTCACCAAAATTGTGCTGCTGGTTCAGGTCATTCAATAATCTTTACTGTGGCCCCCATATTGGGAAAAAAATCTGCTTTACAATTCACATCCCTTTTCTAGATCACTCAGTCATGGCCATTCCTAACTCCACAATTCCTTCAAGCTCCTCTGATTCTTCAATCCCTCCGAGTTCCTCAAATTTTTCCCTCTTGAATATCTCTGATTTTAGTCGTTCCACTAAATGGGGAGGAATACCTTCCAGAATAAGCCCTGGCGTTGCAACCTTATATCTCCCTGCTTTTTTTTGATTAACCTCCTTTATGACTATCTTTTAGATCTTGTTAACCTATCTTTTGGTCCCCTGTTCTAAAGTACCTGTATGTGGTGCAATAAAATATTCCATTTGGTATTGCTCCCAAGAAGTGCATTTGGATACTTTGCCTCACTAAAGTGCTGTATTCCCAAGTTAGGGGTATCAAATACAAGAGGGCAACATTTTAAGATGAGAAGTAGGCGATTTAAAGTGGATCTCGGGGCCATTGTAATGGCTTGATTGTAATTATGTATTGTCTTTCTGCTGACTGGATAGCATGCAACAAAAGCTTTTCACTGTACCTCGGTACACGTGACAATAAACTAAACTGACTGATTGAAGACTTTTTACAAAAAGAGTGGTTGTTTTCTGGATCACGCTGCCAGAGGAGTTGATGGAATCATTTTTACACACTGCAAAAGGAGATACATTTTTTACACATGCAGAGCGGTTGATATCTGGAATTCACTGTCAAAGATGTGGTGGAATCAGATACAATTACTAGATTTCAGAGGCATTTAGACAGTCACTTAAATAGGCAAGGCAATAAAGGTTCCAATCCCAAATGTGGGCAAATGGGATTATTGTAGATGGGCTAAAGGTTTGGTATGATGACCCAAAGGGCTGTTTCTGTGCTAGACAACTTTACAAGTCTATAAAAGCAAATTGCTACTGTTGTGTGAAAGTGCTTGGAAATGGAAAAAAAAAATTGTTACCCCAAACAGCAAATTGATGTTTTACACAAAGTGGGATTACTCAATATTTATTGAGCCAGTTATTGTTTGCAAGGGCAACTGATAAAGAAATGCAGCCCTATTAAACTCCCATTTTACTATTCATTATTGAAAAATATTAAAATCTTCATACTATATTAAATCTTCTTGGAAATACTCAACACTCCCTCTAATTACAGATGTGGACAAACAATGTAGAACCCTGTTAAAGAAAATGCCACAGTATTTGCAATCAATTATCTGAGATATATATAGAATTTCTCATTATCAAGTGTGTAAATGTGTGTGGCAGGCAGCACACATGTATGTTTACTGGAAACATACTGATAAAATGAGAGAATGCTAAATCCTGCTAAACCATCATGCAGTAAATCTTGTTAATACTTAATCAACGTCACAAGACAATCATTTTGTGTATAATTTGTCACACATTAGGGGTGAAGAGCATGTTGACAGCTTTAAATAAAATACCTTAAATTGACAGAGATGAACAAAATATTATCGAAATACACAGGCATACATGCTTTAATACCAAAGAGCGAATACAAGGTATTAATCTAATCTCAGGGTTCAAGTCATGGTTACCAACAATTTGTGATGAGCTCATGATGTCATTTAAATGCTTTGATTGGATTATTCCTTGATAGCCCGTAGGTGCTTTTACATCGTGGGAGAGCAGCTCAGAATACACTGACAGCTTCTCCTTCTGACAGTTCCACTTGTTAATGTAAAGCAACTTGCCTTTAGAATCTACTGACATTCGAGCCCACCACATCTGTATTGGATTAAAGTTGCCTGCTTATAAATGGTGCAGCAAAGAAGCTTCTGAAAAATGAATCTTCATGTTACAGTGAAAACAAATGTCCAGTACACGTTGAATCATCGTAGAATGAGAGATAGGCACAATATCAACATGCCTGAGCATAAAATGCACCTATTTAAAGTGCTCCTCAAAAGGCATCTGCTTTAAATTCCCTTTAAATTTAAAGTCGTTCCCTGGCCACTCCCTCGTCAGCCCTCTCCCATCAGCCAAAAGGTATAGAAGTGTGAAAACACACCACCAGTTTCTTCCCAGTTGTTATCAGGCAACTGAATCATCCTACCACAATCAGAGAGCAGTGCTGAACTACTATCTACCTCTTTGATGACCCCCGGACTATCCTTGCTGGCTTTACCTTGCACTAAACGTTATTCTATTATCATGTATCTATACACTGTAAATAGATTGATTATAATCATGTATTGTCTTTCTGCTGACTGGTTAGCACGCAACAAAAAGCTTTTCTCTGTACCTCGGTACACATGACAATAAAATAAACAAAACTAAACTAATTCCTGCATATTCCCTTACTTGCTTCACAGCACCTATAGTAACTAACTCTTTCTCACTTATGCATGGTGCTTCACATAGAGATATCTTAGAGTCCTTCCTTTTTTTAGGAAGTGAACCAAGCAAGGTCCTGATAATAAAAAAAATGCAGATGCTCACGCGTAAACAACAATAGAAAATTTTGGAAGTGTTTAACAGATCATGCAGCAGCTGTAGAAAGAGTAACAGAGAAACTTTCAGGTCAATGACTTTTCATCCTCGACCTGAAACATTGACTTTGTTTTTCTTTCTGCAGATGCTGCCTGACCTGCTAGGTGTTAACAGTATTTTCTGTTTTTGTTACACAACTGATGGTTATGTGTGCTAATCATTCCCAATGGAAGCAGATGTAATTCTGGAAATTTGTTGCATAAAATGAAGCTCTTTGCATCAATACCTGCCAAAGAAGATCAATCCAACTTAATCCAATTTCTCAGTTCCTGCTGAGTATCTTTGTGGGTTACAATATTTCAAGCGAGCATTCAAGAACTTTTGAAATAGCATGTGGATGTCCACTTTCATCACTGTTAGCATGGTTGACCTCTCCCAAAAGAAAAAACAACAACATTCAACACAAAGTAGAAGGAAGCATGTGCATTCAGAGGGATGGTCATTTAAGACATCAGCAGCTGCTTTGTATAACTGACATTGAAGACCTATTGGCCTGCATTTATACAACAACTTATACAGAGCACTTAGATACAATTGAAAGTGAAACAGTCTTTTTCTTGTGAAAGAGATAGACAGAGAAAGAATTAAGGGCCTGTCCCACTTAAGCGACTTCTTTTGCAAGTGCAGGCGACTGTCATAGTCTTGTTGAATTGCCGAAAAATTGAATGTATCAAACACATCCTACGATTATGTAGAAGACATCCTACGACCATGTAGGACAAGCTACGACTATCTACGACTTAATCGCCGATGCACTCGTGACAATTGGCAACCCAATAGTGGGGACTGAAGACGACCCCCTTCAACTTACAGACGACTACAATCACAGAAAGCAAGCTACGACAAGCTACGACTGGCTATGACTATAGTCGTAAAATCACCTAAAAAAATGAAGTTAGATTTTTCAAATATGTTCTTTTAAATTCAGTGTATATACAGTGTATTCGATAAATCAGTTAGATTTATCAAATGTATAAAAATGTTCTTTTAAATGCAGTGCATTTGAAATGCTTGTGTTTGTTTTCTTCATCAAAATAAATGTGAAAAGTCAAACTTTAAATACAGTGCATTCCTTCCTTGCGTTTGTGTGTGTTTCAATGATCTAAATATATGAGAAATGAAATATGAGATATAAGTGATGACATGAGGGACTACTGCGAAAAAGAATGATATTCATACATCAATTTGAGGTTAAAAATTCAGGGATTTCCTTTATTGGTAATGAAACATACAAAAGTCTTATAAACAAACAAATGTTGATAACAGCCTGGTGGGTGGTGTTGCGGATTGTGCTCTGCCCCTGCGCTGAAGCCTTCTCCTCGGAACCATGTCTCACACCGTCTGATCCAGTGAAAGTAAAATTGAGCAATGACCGCACTGGAATGACAGCGCATCACGTGCTGCTGTTTACATACATTTTTAAAATCAATGAGCCAATGAAAATGACCGCAAAAGCAATTAACTAAGACTACCTACGACTACCTACGATTACCTACGATTACTTACGACTACAAAAGTATCGATTTTCTCCATGGCGACCAATTTCTGGTCGCAGAAAATGTTTCAACATGTTGAAAATTTTTTGGCAACCATACTGAGGCCGCGACTAGTTCCCAGAATGTGGGAACTCCTCCCGACCATGAAGGAGACCACCTGCGACCATGTGGCGAGCGCAGTGTCTCCTGCACTCGCCAAAGAAGTCGCCTAAGTGGGATAGGCCCTTTAAATAGAGAGAAAGAGTTAAATAGAGAGAAAGAGTTAGGCTGAGAGAAAGAGCCAGACACAGAGATAGATAGTAGATGGATGGATGGATAGATGGATAGATAGATAGATAGATAGATAGATAGATAGATAGATAGATAGATAGATAGATAGATAGATAGATAGATAGATAGATAGATAGATAGATAGATAGATATACAGACAGACAGAGATTGTGCAAGTGATGGGTGGTGTGGGGTGGAGAGGTAGATAGAGAAGAAATACAGAGAGAATGTATCTATACCTCTTTGGTTCCAACTGTCTACAAAATTTACAATACAGCAGTTATAAAAGGTTCCATGGTCAGAAACTATTGAATTATAAACAATTAGAAAAGTACTGCAGGATTGAAGTATTTGTTTACACATGACATTTTATATCGAAATATAGTTAACGGGTTTCAAACGAGAGAACAGGTGTAGGAAAATGTTGATGTTTAAATTTTTTCCATCCAAGCCAAATCCCTTGTGACCATGTAATTGTACCTGATATCTGAATGTAAGTGTGACACCATTGTATCTATGGAAGTTATGTTTGGCCTCCATCACATGTTAAAACGTTTGAACATATTGAAAGTTATTATCAGACAGCAGTTGATTAGCCTGCAGCTGTATACTGCCCACACAGGTGATCCCTGCTCTCAGCATTTGGCCCATGTCAGCTTCATGGTCTAAGTCAGCAGTTCTGATCTGGTCATTTTCACGCATGGAGATAGAATAAGGATAAGAGAATGCTTGTTCAGAACATAAAAATAGGAATCTGAGAGGTAACTTTTTCACGCAAAGGATGGTGGGTGTATGGAACAAGCTGCCAGAGGAGGTAGTTGAGGTACGGACTATCATAATGTTTAAGAAGCAGTTAGACAGGTCTATGGACAAAACAGGGTTATAGGGATAAGGGCCAAACTCAGGTAGGTGGTACTAGTGTAGATGGGATCTGTTGGTCAGTGTGGGCAAGTTGGGCCGAAAGGGCTGCTTCCACGCTGTATGACCCTATGACTTTATAATCATTGACAGAGGAGTAGGAAGGAACTGCTGATGTAGGTTTACACCAAAGATGGGCTGCTGTTGGGCTGAAAAACCTCTGTGCTGTGTTGTTCATGTATTACTGGGCATACTGACTGATAAAATGGTATGGAGTGTAAATCTATTTATCTTGGGTATCTCTCTTGGTCTGGAAGATATATTTATCTTTGGCTGTCACAACTTACATATGGAGTAAGACAGCATTCAGAAGCCCTCCCACTTCTGGTTTGCAACTTTTTGTAATTGATTTTATCAGTTTACCGCAAACATCCAGGACAAGGGGTCACAGCTTAAGGATAAGGGGGAAATCCTTTAAGACCGAGATGAGAAAAAACATTTTCACACAGAGAGTGGTGAATCTCTGGAACTCTCTGCCACAGAGGGTAGTTGAGGCCAGTTCATGGCTATATTTAAGAGGGAGTTAGATGTGGCCCTTGTAGCTAAAGGGATTAGGGGGTATGGAGAGAAGGCAGGTACGGGATACTGAGTTGGATGATCAGCCATGATCATATTGAATGGCGGTGCAGGCTCGAAGGGCTGAATGGCCTACTCCTGCACCTATTTTCTATGTATCTATGTATCTATCTGAACACTTCTACTTTGTTTGACCAGCCTTGTGGAATTTCTCTCCCAAATCACTCAACCAGTTTATCTCTTTCTTTTAAAATATGCCAACTCTACTGTGCGCTGTCTATCAGGAGCAATGTGCATGTTGCAATGTGTGTAAACAGCAATAAGACAACGTTCAAAGAGTGACTTGGCAAAATAGCCCAAGGTCAATGCTACATTCTATAAATACATTCTTCCCCACTGTTAAATTGGCTCCACCATGTATTTATTGTGCCTTTCACTATGATGGTGAAAGGTCACATTGACCTGAGCCAAATGATACATAAATTATAACACGGAGGTGAAGGCACTCCTAGAATACTGAGTTCTTTTGGAGTTTAGACCATCAATAATAAACAGTAAGTGATGTTTAACAAACCAAGCTGAGATTTTGTAGAGATATCTAACATGGTAGTTAAGCCTATGTCCATGGATGTTATTTATTTTAACTTACAGTAGGCATTTAACTCAGTTCCAGGTGAGAGACTGTTGAGATACGTGAAACAGTATGGAATTGGAGCTAAACCTTTGAAAAGGCAAAAGGTCTATTTAGGTAGGAGGCACACATACTGTAGATCTCGTGGTTACATGATCCGGTGGCCAGAATATAACTGGTAAAGAACCATAAGGGGCTTCTTTTCACCGTGGTCAGAAATTACTCAAATGATGAAAGAGTGTTTTATATCCAAAGATTGACACAAAATGATGGAGTAACTCAGCGGGTCAGGCAGTTCGGAAGAAGGGTCTCGACCCGATGCGTTACCTATTCCTTTTCTCTAGAGATGCTGCCTGACCCATTGAGTTACTCCAGCAATTTGTGTCTATCTTAGGTGTAAACCAGCATACACAGTTCCTTCCTACGCATGTTTCATATCCAAGTTTGCTGATGTCCATAAGTGGCATAAAAATCAGTCATGTTGGAACCAAATCATTGCAAAATAATCTCACTACTGATAAAAACTGGTAATTAAAGTTCAGTGTGGGGTAAGTATAAGATAATCTTCTACAGATTTACAAAACAAATACTAAAATAAATGATGGAAGTTATGGACTGCAGAGAGAGAAATCTACATATCCCTGCAAAGAAATAAATACGATACAGCTCATAATAAGAAAAACTATATATTGTAGCTCTTAGGGCTATCGGAATCAAGGGATATGGGGAGAGAGCAGGAACGGTGTACTGATTCTGGATGATCAGCCATGATCATATTGAATGGTGGTGCTGGTTCAAAGGACCGAATGGCCTACTCCTGCACCTATTTCCGATGTTATTTTTGTTGCATTGGAACTGAAATACAAAGGAGTGAGATTTGAGCTAAAATTGGATATAACTTTGCTTAGGAACCAAGACCTCAACGGTGGAACAGGCAGAGGATGATGGCTGACCTTAGTGGAGCGTCACAATGGCTGGGAAGGCTGCAGCAGAAAAGGGTCTCCGGTCCTCTTGGACTCCATGTCACTGGATCCTGACCCAGATCTGTCAAGGACTGTGTGGTGGCTGTCTGTGCACCAGTCTCCCCACATTAAACAAAGTCACGCACTGGCGTCCTTCAACCCTGGAGACACCCATGGTCAGCCATGACCGAGGGGGGGCCGAAGAAGAAGTTGTTGTATTCAGTTTGGTGAACTACACGTCAGGAAAAACAGATTATCTTTGGTGAGTTGCAATAAAGATTCATCTAAATGGTATTGGGAATAAATGAGTTAAATTATGAGCATGGTTACGTGGATTAGGCTTGTGGTCCCACAAGAACAGAAGATTAAGGGTGATATAATTGGGTGTTTAAGATGATTAAAGGATTCTTAGGGTAAACAGAGAGAAACCATTTCCTCTCGCTGTGGAGATTGCAACTAAATTACAGCTAATCTGTTCAAGGGTGATGTCAGGAAGGACTTCTTCACTCAAAGGATAGTGATATCTGAAATCCAATCCTCCAAGATATCCTGGGATGGCCATTTTAGGTAAGGATAGCAAGGAAAGTGGGATTTAGGTGGAAACAGTGAGATCAGAATTAGATCAGAAAGAGAATGAGGCTAGACTTCCTACCCCAACCTCTCCTTCTCGAAAAGATTCACTCTTTCTCGCTGCATTACAGATAAGGTAAAAGTCACCCGTTTCCACAAACATTGAATCAGGCACAACAGAACTTCACCTGCCTGGCATTATCAAGAAATAAATGACCCACTTCTCTTTCTCAAGAAAATAGTTAGTTCCGATAGTTGTTGTTCTTTATAAAGTCGGTTGATTGAATTTGGACCCAGCACCTCCTCTCAGACCACGTATGAGCCCCAGCCTCAAAATGTTCATATGGCAGTCCCAATGTTCTCATCACTCATTCCTGTCAACTCCCCTCCTTGTCTCACTTCCCCTGACCAGTTCCTCCTTCAACCCTGTCATTGTTCAACTAGCTTCAGGCATCTAGACCTTCGAATTCCGTGGGAAACTATTCTCTCTCAACTCAAGTGAACTTTGCTTGTCTCCAGCTCCAAGCTCTGGGTTTCATTCTCACCCAGACAAGTTGCATTGGTTTTAGATTAGTTTAGTTTAGAGATACAGTGTGGAAACAGGCCCTTCGGCCCAGCGAGTCTGCACCGCCCGCCGATCTCCACATACCAGCATTATCCTACACACACTAGGGACAATTAACATTTATGCCAAGCCAATTAACCTAGAAACGTGTACGTCTGGAGTGTGGGAGGAAACCGAATCTCGGAGAAAACCCACGCAGGTCACGGGGAGAACTATAAACTCTGTACAGACAAGCACCCGTAGTCAGGATCGAACCCCGGACTCTGGCGCCAAGGTAGCAACTCGACCGCTGCGCCATCTTGCCACCCTGGCTGGTTGAACATTATGGATGTTCCAATTGGGTTTTAACTTCAATGTAATAGTGCTGGCAAGTGTCACCTGTCTATGATAGTAGACCATTCTAGTCAGCAGCGTGTCCGTTTTTTCTGCTTTTTAATTTTTTTTAGTATGTTTTAAAGTCTGTTTATAATGTTTCTTTGTACGTTTTGTGTGGGGGGTGGTGTGGGGGGGTAAGGGGGAAACCGCTTCGGTCGCCTCCTCCACGGAGAGGCGACTTTATCCAGGTCGCTCCCCCCGTGGCCTAACATCAAGGATCGGGCGGCCTTTCCCTGAGACACGCCTGGGGCTTCAGCGGTGGGCGCAGCGTGGACTCTCGGCGTGGAGCAGGCGAGCCCTCGCTGGGGCTCGCCAGAGGGGAGTGCTCCGTTTCGCTGGCCCGCGGCAGCCTGAAGTCGCGGTCTGCAGAGCTCCAGCTGGCGCGGCGTCCGCAGCCCGGGATCCCTCGCGGGGGATCCGGGAGCAGAAGAAGCCACCACTGCTGGCCCGTGGCCTACTTCTACTGCGGGCCCGGCGTGGACTTACCATCACCCCTGGAGGGGAGCTTCGATCGCCAGCCCTGCGGTCCATGGTGCTTCTGGCTACGGCGCGGCGGGGACTTTAAATCTTCGACCGCCGGCCTGCGGCCTACACCAACCTGAAGCCGCGGTCTGCGGTGGGGGAGGCACCGTTTTTCAGGAGTTACCTGGACTTTCACTCATCTGGATGCCCGCAGCGACGGCTGCGGAGGGTTGAGGTCCCGACCACGGGGGATAATGGAGGAGGACTGGCCAAATTTTGTGCCTTCCACCACAGTGATGAATGCTGTGGTGGATGTTTGTGTAAATTTTTATTGTGTATTGTGTGTTCTTTATCATTGTACCGCTGCTGGTAAATTCATTTCACTTGCACTTTATGTGCAATGTGACGAATAAAACCGTATTGTATTGTATTGTATTTGTATTGTAATCAGTTCTCCTATCTTCAGTCCTATACTCACTACCCTCCAGGACCTATTTCTTATTGCTTCTTAGTTCTGGACAAATAGGATCAACACGCTTTTGGAATTATTGAAATTCCAAGTCACAAACCATTGTTCGAGTCAATGTGATAAGAATAACGTGTAAGATGCAATAGAGAGCAGATGGAAAGAAAGTGAGAGAAATGCAGAAAATGTGTTCATCGGATAGTGAAAGATGAAAATAGTGAGGACATTTTGAGAAAGAAAACTTGTGGAGAAAAGAGATGTTGAATTAACTGATAGAAAAAAAATACAAGACCATGTAGGGAATGAGAGTGACAGCCAAATAAGATGGCAAATATGAATATCGCCATGATTGTGCACTCCCATCTTTGCTTGACACTATGTTAAATACTTGTGGTATTGGCTAAAGGTTGTTTTTTCCATCCTGGTTTACTGTCTGTGAGAATTCTTCAATGGAATTTGCTGCTCAGCCAGCTTGAAGACATCACTGTACCTGCGTGCCAGGATTCCCGTGACATGATAGCGACTGACGTCACCAAAGAGTGGCTTTTGTCAACGTCAAAGGGACTGTGATCGCTTCCGCCCCACTGCAAAACCCAGCCCAAAGTTAAGTTCTTATCTTTTATTTATGAGCAATGCCACAGTAAATTATTTATAATTTGTAAAATTACTGGTGTAAGAGGGTGGGGACATGGAACCACAGATACCAGCTATACATTTATTTCTCATTTCTCTAAGGCAACCCGCTACAAACATGAAGCACTGCACATAAGCAGAGTGCAAGCATTGAAATGATTCCAACAAGCACTGATAATGAAGGGAACAATAATGATTGGCAATTTGTGATTTCCTTTTTTAAGTTTGTCATCTCTTGCCCATTTTTCGTTGATTTCCTTGATGTTGTTGTAACTAGTGCCTGGCCTTGAGAAAAGGATTCCGGAGATATTTAACCTAGTAACCAGCGTTCGTTCTCCTATCAGGTTACTGATATGACCTTTGCAATAAGATATTGCACTGATCCATTGTCTCTTGCCATCATGAATACAGTCATTTTATTTAGTAACGATATTTTAAGGGTAAGATGCTGTGAGGGAAATCTACTGTGAAGAACTGTTTGGGCTTTATTCATAAATTCTCGGAGCAGAATTAGGCCATTTTGTTCATCAAGTCTACTCCGCCATTCAGTCATGGCTGATCTATCTTTCCTTCTCAACTCCATTCTCCTGCCATCCCCCAATAACCCTTGACACCCATACTGACCAAGAATCAGTCAATCTCTGCCTTTAAAATATTCAGTGACTTGGCCTCCACAGCTGATTGTGGCAATGAATTCCACAGATTTACCACCCTCTGACTAAATAAACTTTATGCAGAATTATGCCTTCTGCGCTGTGGGATAGAGACTAGATCGATCAAGAATTTCACATCTTGTTGGTACACTCATGCTTAATTCTACAAGGGAGAGGACATAGCCTTCAAGACAATTTTATTTACTTCTGTTTCTGTTGTGGAACTGTTTTAGTACCTTTAGAAATAGGAAATGTTTTTTACTGTGGCCAGAATATAGATAGTTGCTTTAAAATGCCCAAGACGTGAAAATAGTTGGGCAGCATGATCTTTACCCTTTCCACAACGGGAGCAGTGCTGCATGCAATACAATACAATACAATACAATACAATACAATACAATTTATTTGTCATTTGGACCCCGTTGAGGTCCAAACGAAATGTCGTTTCTGCAGCCATACATTGCAAAATGAAAAAGACCCGAGACACAACACAATTTACACATACATCCATCACAGCGCTGTGATGGAAGGCAAAAAAAACCTTATCTCTCCACTGCACTCCCCCCTCCGATGTCAGAGTCAAAGTCAAAGTCAAAGCCCCCGGCGGGCGATGGTGATTATCCCGCGGCCATTAAAGCCACGCCGGGCGATGCAAGGTCGCGCACCGGGTCTTGGTGTTAGAGCCCCGGTGCGCGCTCGCAAAGTCCCGCGGCCATTCCAAGCCCCGCTCCAGGTGCTCCTCAACCCGCAACTCGGGTGGGAGAAGTCGCCGCTGCGGAAGCCCCGAAAAGCGGTCTCCCACCAGGGACCCGCGGGCTTCCGGTGTTGCCGTCCGCCAGACCCGCGGTTGTAACCTCCGAATCTCCGGGGGTCGGGTCGCAGCAGCGCTCCACCACAGCTCCACCCGCTCCGGACTCGGCCAGCCCCGCGACGGTGAGTAGTCCGCAGCTCCGCAACTGGAGCCCCAGGTCGTTCCTGCTGGAGGCCGCTCCACGTTGCCCAGCCCCAACGACAACGGAGACCCGACAAAGAAAAGGTCGGGTCTCCCGTGCAGGGGAAAGACCCTAAAGTTCCCCGCCCCCACCCCCCCACACACATACCCCGACAAAAAACCCCCAACAAAAACTACATAGAAAAGACAGACCGACTGCAGAGGCTGCTGCTGACGAGAGTCGCGCCGCCCACTGAACCTGATGGAAATATGCTTGATGGAAATATGGGGCCTTTCTAGTCTGGAGAGGCTTTTTGGAGCCAATGTCTAGAGTGTGGGAGGAAACATACAAGACAACATCCTGCAGGCAGTAAATTGGTTTGATGTCAACTGAAAATTGGAAACACTGTACTTTAAATGATCAAGCCCACCAAGTGCTTAAGTTTCAGTCTGAAGAAGGGTCTCGACCTAAAACATCGCCCATTCCTTCTCTCCAGAGATGCTGCTTGTCCCACTGAGTTACTCCAGCATTTTGTGTCTACATTCGATTTAAACCAGCGTATGCAGTTCTTTCCCACACGCTTAAGTTTTAAAGATCTTTTGCCTTGAAGACATTCCTCTAGCTTCAAGGAAGAGGAAAAAATAAAAAAAAGTGATCAAGTGAAATGTATTGGTGTCAGCAGAAGTTCCCAAAGACTTTCATCCAAGGTACACAAAAATGCTGGAGAAACTCAGCGGGTGCAGCAGCATCTATGGAGCGAAGGAAATAGGCAACTTTTCGGGCTGAAACCCTTCTTCAGACTGATGGGGGGGTGGGGAGAAGAAAGGAAATAGGCAGAGGAGGAGCCCAAGGGCTGAGGGATGGGAGGAGACAGCCCGAGGGCTGAGGGACAGTTTTAGTCTCCAAATCTGAGGAAGGACATTATAGCCATAGAGGGAGTGCAGAGAAGGTTCACCAGATTGATTCCTGGGATGTCAGGACTTTCATATGAAGAAAGACTGGATAGACTCGGCTTATACTCGCTAGAATTTAGGAGATTGAGAGGGGATCTTATGGAAACTTACAAAATTCTTATGGGGTTGGACAGGCTAGATGCAGGAAGATTGTTCCCGATGTTGGGGAAGTCCAGGACAAGGGGTCACAGCTTAAGGATAAGGGGGAAATCCTTTAAGACCGAGATGAGAAAAAACGTTTTCACACAGAGAGTGGTGATTCTCTGGAACTCTCTGCCACAGAAGGTAGTTGAGGCCAGTTCATTGGCTATATTTAAGAGGGAGTTAGATGTGGCCCTTGTGGCTAAAGGGATCAGGGGGTATGGAGAGAAGGCAGGTACGGGATACTGAGTTGGATGATCAGCCATGATCATATTGAATGGCGGTGCAGGCTCGAAGGACCGAATGGCCTACTCCTTCACCTATTTTCTATGTATCTATGTATATCTATGAAGGGGAGGAGACAGCAAGGGCTAACAGAATTGGGAGAATTCAATGTTAATGCCCCCAGGATGCAGACTCCCCAAGCGGAATATGAGGTGCTGTTGCTCCAATTTCCTGTGTTGCTCGCTCTGGCCATGGAGGAGACCCAGGATAGAGAGGTCGGATATGGAATGGGAGGGATCGTTGAAGTGCTGAGCCACTGGGAGGTCAGGTTGGTTATTGCGGACCGAGCGGAGGTGTTCGGCGAAACGATCGCCAAGCCTCCGCTTGGTCTCACCGATGTAGATCAGCTGACATCTAGAGCAGCGGATGCAATAGATGAGGTTGGAGGAGATGCAGGTGAACCTCTGTCGCACCTGGAACGACTGCTTAGGTTCTTGAATGGAGTCGAGGGCAGAGGTGAAGGGACAAGTGTTGCAACTCTTGCGGTTGCAAGGGAAAGTGGCCGGGGAGGGGGTCGTACGGGAGGGAAGGGAAGAATTGACAAGGCAGTTACGGAGGGAGCGGTCTTTGCGGAAGGCAGACATGGGGGGAAATGGGAAGATGTGGCGAGTGGTGGGGTCACGTTGGAGGTGGCAAAACTGACGGAGGATTACTTGTTGTATGTGACGTCTGGTGGGGTGACAGGTGAGGACTAGGGGGACTCTGCCCTTGTTGCGAGTGGGGGGATGGGGAGAGAGAGCAGTGTTGCGGGGTATGGAAGAGACCCTGGTGCAAGCCTCATCTATGGTGGAGGAGGGGAACCCCCGTTCCCTGAAGAATGAGAACATTTCAGATGCCCTGGTGTGGAACGCCGCATCCTGGGAGCAGATGAGGCGTAGACGGAGGAATTGGGAGTAGGGGATGGAGTCCTTACAGGAAGCAGGGTAGGAAGAAGTGTAGTCCAGATAGCCATGGGAGTCAGTAGGTTTATAGTGGATGTCGGTCAGAAGTCTATCACCTGCGATGGAGATAGTGAGGTCAAGGAATGGTAGGGAAGTGTCGGAAATGGTCCAGGTGTATTTGAGTGCCGGATGGAAGTTGGTGGTGAAGTGGATGAAGTCAGTCAGTTGTGTGTGGGTGCAGGAGGTGGCACCAAAGCAGTCATCGATGTAGCGGAGGTAGAGGTCGGGGAAGGGGCCCTGGTACGTTTTGAACAAGGATTGTTCGACGTACCCGATAAAGAGGCAGGCGTTGCTGGGGCCCATGCATGTGCCCATAGCTACACCTTGTATTTGGAGGAAATGGGAGGAGTCAAACGAGAAGTTATTGAGGGAAAGGACCAACTCCGCTAGGCGGAGGAGAGTATCAGTGGACGGGTATATGTTGCTTCTCCGGTCGAGGAAGAACCGGAGGGCTTTGAGACCATCCTGGTGGGGGATCAAGGTGTAGAGTGACTGGACGTCCATGGTGAAGATGAGGGGGTGAGGGCCTAGAGAATGGAATGCGCGGAGTCGACGGAGAGTGTCTGAGGTGTCTTGAACATAGGTAGGGAGGGATTTAACCAAGGGGGATAGGATGGAGTCAAGGAAGGTGGAAATGAGTTCGGTGGGGCAAGAACAGGCAGAGACAATGGGTCTACCGGGACAGTCAGGTTTGTGGATTTTGGGGAGAAGGTAAAATCGGGCCGTGCGGGGCTGGGGAACGATGAGGTTGGAGGCTCGGTCGGGCAGGGCGTGGGAGTTGATGAAGTCGGTGATGGTGCTGGAGATGGTGGCCTGGTGCTCGTCAGTGGGGTCATGGTCCAGGGGTAAGTAGGAGGAGGTGTCCGAGAGTTGGCGCTTGGCCTCAGCTTTGTAGAGATCGACGTGCCAGACTACCACGGCACCTCCCTTGTCGGCGCGTTTGATAACCCAATCTGGGTTGTTGCGGAGTGAGTCGATGGCAGTACGTTCAGGGGGGGAGAGATTGGAGTGAGACAGGAAAGTGGAGAAGTTGAGGCGGTTGATGTCACAGCGGCAGTTTTTGATAAAGAGTTCTAAAGCCGGAAGGCCACGAGGGGGGTTCCACGAGGAGGGGGTGCGTTGGAGACGGGAAAAGGGGTCATCAATGGGGGAAGAAGACCCACGCCCTGCCCGGCCGAGCCTCCAACCTCATCGTTCCCCAGCCCCGCACGGCCCGATTTTACCTTCTCCCCAAAATCCACAAACCTGACTGTCCCGGTAGACCCATTGTCTCTGCCTGTTCGTGCCCCACCAAATTCATCTCCACCAACCTTGACTCCATCCTATCCCCCTTGGTTAAATCCCTCCCTACCTATGTTCAAGACACCTCAGACACTCTCCGTCGTCTCCGCGCATTCCATTCTCTTTCACTCATCTGGATGCCCGCAGCGACGGTTGAGGAGGGTTGAGGTCCCGACCACGGGGGATAATGGAGGAGGACTGGCCAAATTTTGTGCCTTCCACCACAGTGATGAATGCTGTGGTGGATGTTTGTGTTAAATTTTTATTGTGTATTGTGTGTTCTTAATCATTATACCGCTGCTGGTAAATTCATTTCACTTGCACTTTACGTGCAATGTGACGAATAAAACCGTATTGTATTGTATTGTATTTGTATTGTAATCAGTTCTCCTATCTTCAGTCCTATACTCACTACCCTCCAGGACCTATTTCTTATTGCTTCATAGTTCTGGACAAATAGGATCAACACGCTTTTGGAATTATTGAAATTCCAAGTCACAAACCATTGTTCGAGTCAATGTGATAAGAATAACGTGTAAGATGCAATAGAGAGCAGATGGAAAGAAAGTGAGAGAAATGCAGAAAATGTGTTCATCGGATAGTGAAAGATGAAAATAGTGAGGACATTTTGAGAAAGAAAACTTGTGGAGAAAAGAGATGTTGAATTAACTGATAGAAAAAAAATACAAGACCATGTAGGGAATGAGAGTGACAGCCAAATAAGATGGCAAATATGAATATCGCCATGATTGTGCACTCCCATCTTTGCTTGACACTATGTTAAATACTTGTGGTATTGGCTAAAGGTTGTTTTTTCCATCCTGGTTTACTGTCTGTGAGAATTCTTCAATGGAATTTGCTGCTCAGCCAGCTTGAAGACGTCACTGTACCTGCGTGCCAGGATTCCCGTGACATGATAGCGACTGACGTCACCAAAGAGTGGCTTTTGTCAACGTCAAAGGGACTGTGATCGCTTCCGCCCTACTGCAAAACCCAGCCCAAAGTTAAGTTCTTATCTTTTATTTATGAGCAATACCACAGTAAATTATTTATAATTTGTAAAATTACTGGTGTAAGAGGGTGGGGACATGGAACCAGAGATACCAGCTTTATATTTATTTCTCATTTCTCAAAGGCAACCCGCAACAAACATGAAGCACTGCACATAAGCAGAGTGCAAGCATTGAAATGATTCCAACAAGCACTGATAATGAAGGGAACAATAATGATTGGCAATTTGTGATTTCCTTTTTTAAGTTTGTCATCTCTTGCCCATTTTACGTTGCTTTCCTGTGATGTTGTTGTAACTAATGCCTGGCCTTGAGAAAAGGAATCCGGAGATATTTAACATAGTAACCAGCATTCGTTCTCCTATCAGGTTACTGATATGACCTTTGCAATAAGATATTTGACTGATCCATTGTCTCTTGGCATCATGAATACAGTCATTTTAATTAGTAAAGATATTTTAAGGGTAAGATGCTGTGAGGGAAATCTACTGTGAGGAACTGTTTGGGCTTTATTCATAAGTTCTCGGAGCAGAATTAGGCCATTTTGTTCATCATGTCTACTCCGCCATTCAGTCATGGCTGATCTATCTTTCCTTCTCAACTCCATTCTCCTGCCATCCCTCAATAACCCTTGACACTCATACTGACCAAGAATCAGTCAATCTCTCCCTTTAAAATATTCAGTGACTTGGCCTCCACAGCTGTCTGTGGCAATGACGTCACCATGGACGTCCAGTCACTCTACACCTCCATCCCCCACCAGGATGGTCTCAAAGCCCTCCGGTTCTTCATCGACCAGAGAAGCAACCTATACCCGGCCACTGACACCCTCCTCCGCCTAGCGGTGCTGGTCCTTACCCTCAATAACTTCTCGTTTGACTCCTCCCATTTCCTCCAAATACAAGGCGTAGCTATGGGCACACGTATGGGCCCCAGCTACACCTACCTCTTTATCGGGTACGTCGAACAATCCTTGTTCAATCCGTACCAGGGCCCCATCCCCGACCTCTACCTCTGCTACATCGACGACTGCTTTGGTGCCACCTCCTGCACCCACACACAACTGACTGACTTCATCCACTTCACCACCAACTTCCATCTGGCACTCAAATACACCTGGACCATTTCCGACACTTCCCTACCATTCCTTGACCTCACTATCTCCATCGCAGGTGATGGACTTCAGACCGACATCCACTATAAACCTACAGACTCCCATGGCTATCTGGACTACACTTCTTCCTACCCTGCTTCCCCTACTCCCAATTCCTCCGTCTATGCTGTATCTGCTCCCAGGATGAGGCGTTCCACACCAGGGCATCTGAAATGTCCTCATTCTTCATGGAACGGGGGTTCCCCTCCTCCACCATAGATGAGGCTCACACCAGGGTATCTTCCATACACCGCAACACTGCTCTCTCGCCCCATCCCCCACTCGCAACAAGGGCAGGGTCCCCCTAGTCCTCACCTTTCACCCCACCAGCCGTCACATACAACAAGTAATCCTCCGTCAGTTTCGCCACCTCCAACGTGACCCCACCACTCGCCACATCTACCCATCTCCCCCCATGTCTGCCTTCCGCAAAGACCGCTCCCTCCGTAACTGCCTTGTCAATTCTTCCCTTCCCTCCCGTACCACCCCCTCCCCGGGCACTTTCCCTTGCAACCGCAAGAGATGCAACACTTGTCCCTTCACCTCCCCCCTCGACTCCATTCAAGGACCTAAGCAGTCGTTCCAGGTGCGACAGAGGTTCACCTGCATCTCCTCCAACCTCATCTATTGCATCCGCTGCTCTAGATATCAGCTGATCTACATCGGTGAGACCAAGCGGAGGCTTGGCGATCGTTTCGCCGAACACCTCCGCTCAGTCCGCAATAACCAACCTGACCTCCCGGTGGCTCAGCACTTCAACTCCCCCTCCCATTCCGTATCCGATCTCTCTGTCCTGGGTCTCCTCCATGGCCAGAGCGAGCAACACTGGAAATTGGAGGAACAGCACCTCATTTTCCGCTTGGGCAGTCTACATCCTGGGGGCATGAACATTGAATTCTCCCAATTCTGTTAGCCCTTGCTGTCTCCTCCCCTTCCTCAGCCCTCGGGCTGTCTCCTCCCATCCCTCAGCCCTCGGGCTCCTCCTCCGCCTTTTTCCTTTCTTCTCCCCACCCCCCATCAGTCTGAAGAAAGGTTTCGGCCCTAAACGTTGCCTATTTCCTTCGCTCCATAGATGCTGCTGCACCTGCTGAGTTTCTCCAGCATTTTTGTGTACCTTCGATTTTCCAGCATCTGCAGTTCCTTCTTAAAGACTTTCATCCAAAGATTGTTCACATTTTCCTGCTTTATGTACAGTGAATGGTATGAAGCAATAGAATAATTCAGAGGGCATTAATATTCTAGTTTGGCAAGCCATAACGTAAACATTTCGTTGAGAACTGAAACAGTTTATATCAGTTTACAGCGTGGTTATTCCTGTATAGCAGTAAGTTTTAATGGACGTCCAGCATCCATACAATAGAAGAACCTCTTGAAACCACAGGCACACATAGCCATAGAGTCAAAAAGTTATACAGGCCGTCCAGATCAACGTCAATGCCGACCTAGTTGCCCGTTTGATCTAATCCCACTTGCTGGGCTTGCTCCATATATCACAAAATCTTTCCTATCAATGTACCTGCCGTGTCTTTTAAACTTTGCAATTCCACCACTTCTCCAGGCAGCTTGTTCCATGTATGCACCACCCTCTGTGTCAAAACATTACCCTTTAGTTCACTTAGAAATCTTTCCATTGCACCTTAAACCTATGTACTCAAGTTTTAGAGGGGGAATGAGGCGCCCTTTTCCAAACACAAAGCCATGCTGACTATCCCTGATCTGGCCAAATGCATATATCATGTGTAGGAAGGAACTGCAGCTGCTGGTTTACACTGAAGATAGACACAAAATGCTGGAGTAACTCAGCGGATAGGCAGCATCTCTGGATAGGAGGAATGGGTGACATTTCAAGACTGAAGAAGGGTCTCGACCTGAAACATCACCCATTCCTTCTCTCCAGACATGTTGCCTGTCCCACACTCTCACTAGCATGTGACACTTGAAGGTGTGGGCGGCACGGTGGTGCAGGGGTAGAGTTGTTGCCTTGCAGTGCCAGAGACCTGGGTTCGATCCTGACTACGGGTTCTTGTCTGTATGGAGTTTGTATGTTCTCCTCGTGAGCTGCGTGGATTTTCAATGGGAGCTCCGGTTTCCTCCTACACTCCAAAGACGTACAGGTTTGTAGGTTAATTGGCTTGGTGTATGTGTAAATTGTCGCTAGTGTATGTGCAGGATAATGTTAGTGTGCGGGGATCACTATTTGGCATGGAATCGATGGGCCATAGGGCCTGTTTCACTGCTGTATCTCTAAACTAAACTAAACTAAAACTAAACTAAGTTTCCAGAGATTACTATCCTTGAGGTCTTGCTGTTTAATTTCCTGTCTAACATGCACATTCACTTTGCAGAACCACATCCCTTGTCCCATCTATGTCGTTGGTAGCCTTCCCCCTTGAGAATTTTCTGCAGTCACTCAGAAACGTCCTCGAACCTGGCACCAGGGACGCAACACACCTCGTGCACTGGGACGTTAATGCAAATACCTCCAGCTCTGCGAGAATTTCCAGACAATTCTTACATTTGCTGCTCCCTACTTGCTGCAAGCCCAAACTAAAATGCTGGGCTCCTAGACGTCCACAAAAAGAAATATAACAAAAAAAAAGGATTAAAATACCAGCCTATAATTCAAGAAAATCTTCCTGTTAGTATAAAATTATAGACTTGATGTTTATATATTTGATAGATGGCTGGGTAAAGCAGTCTGCAAGTCTACAAAGCCGGCACTCATTTATCTTAAATAGATGCAAAATTCTGGAGTAACTCAGCGGGACAGGCAGCATCTCTGGAGAGAAGGAATGGGTGACATTTCTGGTCGAGACCCTTCTTCAGACTGATGTCAGGGGAGAGGGAGATACATAGATAAGGAAGTGTGTAAGGTGTGAAACCAGGACAAAGGGGATGGAGATCAAGGAAAATGTAGAATAGATCATCGTTAGCTGGAGAAGGTAACAACAAAGCAAACAGAGGTAAAATGGAGACAGTCAGACTGGTTGGAGAACTGGGAAGGGGGAGGGATGGAGATAGGGGGAAAGCAAGGGTTACTTGAAGTTAGAAAAGTCAGTGTTCACTCATTTATCTTCACAGAATAGAGAAAATAGAAGTATATTATTCATCTATCTGCTTGGCTGACTGCCTCTGCTTCTCCTCTCCGCTCCTCCACCTCGCCCCCCTGCCCCCTTCCTCCTGCCCCGTACCTACCTATTTGTTTGTATTAGGATCTGGGCGTCGGTGACTAAATTAGCAATTATCGTCTGTCTCCATTTGCCCTTGAATTCATTGCATTGTTAAACCATTTAAAAGTCAAATCACATTGGTGGGTCTGTAGCCACACATAGGCCAGATCAGACAGGTTTGACAGATTGCTTCTGGAAGAGCATTTGTGAAGAGAATAGATTATTAGGACAATCAGTACTTTTGTGATATAATTACACAAAGTGCTGAAGTAACTCAGCAGGTTGATTTGAATTGGAATTGAATCCTTAATGTCACATGTGTCACAGTGAAATTCTTTGTTTGCATACCCAAGGCATGCAAATAGTCGCCCATAAAGGGCACTTACAAAGTTACAAATTCCCACATCGTGCCAGTCCCCTTTTGCTCTTTTCTCCCTCTCACGGTGGTCTCCCCAACACCGGGTCTTCCATAGTTCCTTCCCTCGGCAGCGGTGTCCTCACTTCTGCCTGTCCGTCCTCGTCCGTCGGTCGGCGCCATCATCGTCCGCCGCACCGACCTCTCCAGTAACACTGCCGGGTCCTCTCTGGATGCCTCCGTGGTGTCGACCCAGGCCCTAGCCGCGGGCTCCGCAGACCCAGGCACCGATGGCTGCGGGCTTCGATGACCCGTGAGGCTCCACCGCCGACTCGCGAGGCCCAGGCCGCAAGGTTCCGGCCACAGCGGCACCTCCGGGAGGCGACTCTGGAAGATGTTGCCTGACCCGCTGAATTACTCCAGCACTTCAGTATATACCAGCAGTTCCTTTCTACACATGAGTTTAGGCAGGCAGCATCTCTGGAGAACAGGGATAGGTGACGTTTCACTGAAGAAGGGTCCTGACCCGAAATGTCACCTATCCATGTTTTCCAGTGATGCTGCCTGGCCCGCTGAATTATTCCAGCACTTGGTGTCCTTTTGTTTAAACCAGTATCTGCAGTTCCTTGTTTCTACAGTACTTTTGGGGTGATTGTTGCTAATTACTAGTTTCTTTTTAAAGAATATCCAGGCTATGAATCAAATTTAAATTCCGCAGCTGTCTTAGTTGAGATTTGAAGTCAGGTCTCTGGGTTTTAGTGCAGACCTCAATATTCCAATCCAATAATGTCTACACTTCACCGGACCCAGGACACGTTGGTGAGAAGCTGAGTTGTGAAGGAAGATGTCACTCTCCTTTTTCTACAGAGACATTGCCTGTCCAGCATTTTGTGTCTATCTTCAGTATATACCAGCATCTACAGTTCCTTTCTGCACATGAGTTTAGTTTAGTTTAGTTTAGAGATATGACACGGAAACAGGCCCTTCGGCCCACCGAGTCCGCACCGACCAGCGATCCCTGCATATTAACACTATCCTACACACACTAGGGACAATTTTTACATTTACCAAGCCAATTAACCTCCAAACCTGCACGTCTTTGGAATGTGGGAGGAAACCGAAGATCTCGGAGAAAACCCACGCGGTCACGGGGAGAACGTAAAACTCGGTATAGACAGCACCCGTAGTCGGGATCGAATTCGGGTCTCTGGCGCTGCAAGCACTGTAAGGCAGCAACTACCACTGCGCCACCGTGCCACCCAAGTTGTGAAGGAGTTAGGGACTGGAGGGCAGGAATGGATGAAAGGAAGTCCCTAACCTCCCTGAAATGCTCTTTGAATCAGCTCAGCCGCTGGCCACACTTCCTTTTGTGCTTCATGATTGATTTTAACTTTGCTTTCTCAATGAGTGATAAGCAGAGCAAGAGGTCAGCAACAGTTATTATTCAATAATTCAGTCCTTATTTAACTTTGTAATGAACTAGAAATACTTCCGTGGCTGAATATACCTTGTAACCGCTTTTCATTATAAAATACAAAGTACTTTATTCCCTCTGTGTTTTGTGAAAATTATACATCAGGGACACAGATGATCTTTCTGTAATTTTGCACCTCCAGCATCCAGTAATGTCCATTTGTTCCTGTCGTTAAAGCCCAAGGGAAGCTGTTCCTTCATAATGTTAATGCCTGATCTAACAATAAAAGAGTGCAGGAAATGACTTCAATCTATAATGAAACAACAATGTAAAATGCACTGTTAATGATTAACGGATCACAAAAATTATTCTGCCAGGCTTTATCCTGCCCCTCCTGTCTTCCATCTTTTTTTGTCCCACCCCCACCCCTCATAATCATTACCTGCCAGGCTTTCTCCTGCCCCTCCTGTCTACCAGATTTCTTGCTCCTGCCCCTTCCTCCCTCCCCCCCCCCCGTCACCCACCACTCTCCCGCCACTACAATCATTATCAAATAGCCCTCCTCACCTGTCAGCCTATTACCTGTCAGCCTTTGACCTGCCCCAGCTCTCTTCCAGCTTTCCAGATCCCTATTCAAATAGTGTAGGAAGGAACTGCAGATGCTGGTTTAAACCAAAGATAGACACAAAAAGCTGAAGTAACTCAGCCGGTCAGACTGCATCTCTGGAGAAAAGGAACAGGTGACATTTTGGGTCAAGTCCCTTCTTCAGACTGAGAATCAGGGGAGAGGGAAACGAGAGATATAGACGGTAATGTAGAGAGAAATACAGGTAGAACAAAAGATATAGAACTATCTTCCCTATTCAAAATGTTGCCTGTCTATGTTCGCCTAAGATGCTGCCTGACCCGCTGAGCTACTCCAACACTCTGTGTCTTCTTTTGTAAAACAGCATCTGCAGTTCCTTGATTCTACAAAAAAAAAACAGTTTCCTGATACGTAAGTCTGAAGAAGTGCCCCGCCCCGAAACCTCACCTGTTCTTTTTCTCCAGAGATGCTGCCTGACCCGCTGGGTTACTCCAGCATTTTGTGTCTTTGCTGATACTCAAATTGTCCTTATTCAGTGGACATTCACCATGAAGCTGAGTAATAGGTTATGCCGAAAATCTGTAGAAAAATTGAATTTAATTATTGAATGCCTTTGAAGTAAGCAGTAATTTTATTGGTGGAGACCTGCCTTGTCACCCACAGGGCTGCTTTATAGTGAGGTCTGTGTTTTATTAGATATTATGTATTTGTATAAAGTCAGCAGCGAAGGTTCAGTAATTTAGCTTCTGAACCCATAAATAAGGGTGGATATACTGTATTGCTTAAGGAGAGATTAAGGCATTTA
The DNA here is from genome assembly GCA_038087875.1 of Malacoraja senta. Taxonomy (NCBI): domain Eukaryota; kingdom Metazoa; phylum Chordata; class Chondrichthyes; order Rajiformes; family Rajidae; genus Malacoraja; species Malacoraja senta. The sequence goes on along the minus strand of CM075985.1, from coordinate 18,861,432 downwards.
CCAGGCTTTAGCTGTATCTAAATTCCAGTTTCTAAGAACTAGATTTACAAGGACTTTGTATTTTTATTCCACATCATCAGACCAATGACATCCAGGATCTTGACATTCATAAACAATGCCAGTAAATAATCTTCTGACAATACTGTACATTGGATATCAAATTACCAGGTTGTGATATGAAGCTATTCAGCTGAAGTGCAATGGTCTGTGTAGAATGAAGTGTAAAACCTGCCTCTTCATTTCTGTCAAAATGTAGACATAAGGAACTGCAGATAGACACAAAAAGCTGGAGTAACTCGGCAGGACAGGCAGCATCTCTGGAGAGAAGGAATGGGTAACGTTACGGGTTGAGACCCTTCCTTAGTCTGATGCTGATCTAGAAAAAAGGAGACACAAAGTGCTGGAGTAGCTCAGCAGGTCAGGCAGCATCTCTGGAGACTTGGAAAGGGGAGGTTTGGGGTTGAGATTCTTCTTCAGACTGATTGTGGTGGGGTGGTGGGGTGGGGGAGAGAAAGCTGGAAGAAATAGCTTACAATCTAACTGTATGAACATTGAATTCTCCAATTTTGGGTAACTAACCTAGAAACAACCCTTTGTTTTCCTCCTCCCTCCCTCCATTCCCTGAGTCCCACCCGGACTTGTATACATTGCACCCCTTCTCTTCCACCTATATTCCTTTCCCTGGCTTCAGAATTCAAACCTCTTCTATCTTTGTGCCACACCTTTTGTATTTTCATCTCTGGCCTTTGGCCAACCATCTGCCTATTATTCCCCCTCACCTATATCCACCTATCACTCACCAAGCTTTGTCCTGCCCTCCTTTCTTCCAGCTTTCACCCCCCCACCACACCACAATTAGTCTGAAGAAAGGTCCCGACCCATCACTTACCCATGTTCTCCAGAGATACCAAGTTACTCCAACATTTTGTGTCTTTTTTTCTCCCTCATTTGCATTGTTATAACTTAGTTTAGTTTAGTTTACAGTTACAGAGCAGAAACAGGCCCTTCGGCCCACCAAGTCTGCACCGACCAGCGATCCACGCACATTAAAACTATCCTACACACTAGGGACAATTTTACATTTATACCAAGCCAATTAACCTACGATCCAGTACATCTCTGGAGTGTGGGAGGAAACCAGAGTTCACATAGAAAACCCACGCAGGTCACGGGGAGAACGTACAAACTCCGCACACACAGACAGCATCCAAAGTCAGAATCGAACCCGGGTCCCCGGCACTGTAAGGCAGCAACTCTACCGCTGCTCCACCGTGCCGCACTTATAGATAAAGGCCTAGTCAGTAAGAATTCAATGTGATCTACCTAGCATTCAAATTTGATAAGGTGCTTGGGTTTATTTAAAAAGTAAAAACAACTCTGATTTTCTAGCTAAGGTGAGAAAAAAAAGCGGTATTAGGTGCAGGTTTGCAACAAGCCAAGCTAAAGATATAAATAAGAAATTTGATTTTGTATTCCATGTATATGTTTTGCAATTCCTCCCTCATAGCTAAAATTCTGTCTTTTTTGGATCTGTCATGATTAGCATGAGAGTTTCTCAGAGGTAAGTTTCTCAATAAGTTTATTTAATTTTAACAGACCTGTTAATGTAACTCATATTAGCATCATGTGATTGCTAATGGGTTATATAACTTTGTAAAATATCCTCAAAGAGAAAGAAATAGTGGGATATTCCTTCCTCAGCAGGTATTAGAAGAAATGCTGCTTCAAGATTATTCTGAGAGTGTGCCACACATTTAAGACGAAAGGTGAAAGGAATATACTGTATGTTACAGTGCTATCTCTGAGTGAGGATAGTCAAAATCAAATGCGTTTTCAATATAACACAAATGAAATGTGCTATACTGTAAGTTTCTGGTCTTGGATCAGTGCTGATCAATTATGAAAATGTTCTCCACAGAGGGGGATTGGGAATTGGCAGGTTCAACCCTAAGCGTAGCTTTCACTGAGTTCCCACAGCTGATACGTGCAAAGGGCTGGCAAATGTCAATCTGTTAATTAGGAAATGTTGTATGTGTGCATGTATTCATTACTGCAAGAGCTGAGAGTGAAGACAATTAAATGTCCCACCATTGCACATATTAAACTGAAATTATAATTCTAACTGTTCCCTTCTTGGTATTGACGTTAGCAGCAAAGTTTTAAAAATAAAACAATAATGGAAAAAAATCATATCTAGATTACTAGAATAGTTGAGGTCAATTATAGGTCTTGCAGATTCCTGAATTAAACCTCACACATTAATGCAGCATTGAGATCCAGAGAATTGCCAACGTTTTTCAAATGCAGCAGTTTCAATATTAAAACATTAACATTTCAGTCATCATTCTTTAGGTTTTAGTTTAGTTGTCCATAAAACTGACAGGTAACGTTGCTGTACAATACAGAATAATCGTCAAATGTAAATATCAAGTTCCTGAAGATAAGAAGTTAGACCTGTTACATGTTGAATTTACTGCTTATTTCATTTGAAGTTTGGTATTAATGGATTCCCAAAACACTGATAGTCGTTTGCACCGATATTGTGCTTTTAATGTAGGAAATTATCCCATAGAAGGCAAGAAAGTGGAATCTGACAGGAAGAAATGCTGACCCAAGAAAATAGAGGTGATTGAAAGCTTGGATAAAATGGGATGAGACTTAAGGCAATAGATGAAAAGTTGAAAGAAAGGTAAAGGGAATTTGTAAGACTTAAAGCCAGGCATGAAGGGATGGGGACTAATAACAGGAATAAGATGGGATGATTTGAAAGATGACTTGGTACAAGGAAATTGAGATTTATGTAATAACATTATCACAGGATGCAGGACTAGATCAGCAAACCCCTCAAGCCTGCATCGTCTAGCAGTAATTCATGGCTGATGCAATCTTGGTCACAACACCACTTTTCTGTTCTCTCCCCAAGCCCCTCAACTTCACTTATTTGTAAATGTCTGTTATACTCCACATTCAATGTATTCAGTGACGTTGCATTCAGAAGAGCAGAATTTTTTAAAGTTTCACGAACCTCAGAGATAATAACTTCCTCTTCAACTTTGTTTTTAATGGGAACGTCTTATGTTGAACCAATGACTCTAGTTTTAGATATTCCCATAAAGGGAAGCGTTTTCTCAGCATCCATCTCATCAATCTCCCAGGTTTGGCCCAACTTCACTGTCCAACTCTTCACCTCCACCTTTCCTTTACTCAACACAACACATTTTTATTTCACAGATAACGTTTCGGGTCAAGACACTTCTTCAGTCTGAAGAGGGTCTTGACCCAAAACATCACCTATTCCTTTTCTCCAGAGATGCTTTTTGACCCGCTGAGTTACTCCAGCTTTTTGTGTCTATCTTCAGTTTAAAACAGCATCTGCAGTTCGTTCCTACATGTAGGAATTTTATTTATTGTCTGAAGAAGGGTCCTGACTCAAAATGTCACCTATCCATGTCCTCCAGAGATGCTGCCTGACCTGCTGAGTTACATCAGAACTTTGCCTTTTTTTTTGTAACCCAGCATCTGCAGTTCCCTGTGTCTATATTTATTTATTTATACCCCTTCAGCATTATTGGGCAAGTCATCTTGTAAGTTGAACAGAGACTGAGCCTAAAAGGCCTGTCTTTGGCAGGAGAAACACTGCAACTCAGGTGTCAGAAAGCTGAGCATCAAACAGCGATGACAAGTACTGAAATGTAACAACAACACGTGAGGTGAGACTTCCAAGGGCGTGCGTGCATTTAAGGCTGTGAAAGAAGAACCATTTGGAGGCGTGAGACAAGAGTATGAGGAAGCCTGTGCACGCTGACGTGAAACAACAGCAACCTTGTTTTATGAAACATTCCAAAGTGAGGCAGCCAGACTCTGTTGCTTGCCGTGTGTTTATTTGGTACAATGAGGTGCACACTGGGGGTCGACTCTCTCACCTGATACTAAAGCTCAGTTGGAAATGAGCAATATTCAAGGAAAACAAGGTCAACGCTTGGTCTATTTTGTTTAACCAATGAAAAATGCGTAGCATTAAACGTGGCAAATTTCAAAATGGTCATGTGTAAACATGAGGGCCAAAATACTGACACATTATTTTCACTGACATCGAGCCTCAGAAAATTTACTGTATTAATTATGTGGCGCAGAGACCCGGGTTTGATCCTGACTACATGTTCTCTCTGTATGGAGTTTGTACATTCTCCCTGTAACTGCGTGGGTTTCCTCTGGGTGCTCTGGTTTGCTAACACATCCCAAAGACTTGCAGGTTTGTTGGTTAATTGGCTTCTGTAAATTGTCCCTAGTTTGTAGGATCAAACTAGTGTAGAGCTGATCGCTGGTCAGAGTGGACTCGGTGGGCCGAAGGCCTGTTTCCACACTATATCTCTAAAACTAAACATTATTTACAACCAATTAATTTGGCAGAAGGAAGGAAACATTTCGATGATTTAAAACAGAAAATGTTGGAAATACTACTCAGCATTTCAAACAGCATTCAGTGTCACCCATGTAATTATCCAGTCAATACGAAGGTGTCTTTAACCAGTGGAGCCATGTCAATTACATTTGATTATAAGTTCAAACTAATTACTTAACCCATGACAGTTTGACCACTTAATTTAAAGTCACTTTTGGAATATTGCGCACTATTTCTTGTAACTTGCAAATTACAAGAATTTTTTTCTGATGGTTAAATAATTAAGCACCAACAATTTTAAATTGAAACAGTTTCATATTTGTTGGAGACTTGAAAATATACTGAATGTCTCCTAATCCGCTGAGCATTTCCAGTATTCTCCGTTCTTATTACTGAAAGGTTTTCTCACTTTCGACGACGGGCTGCTTGTAAACATACATTTTACAGAATACATTTTCTGACATTCTGTTCTGCTAATTACTGATGCAGGTCAGAAATGTTGGCCTTTTTAAAGGTGAATTTGAATTGTGCAATTTTGAAGCAGAAACGACTCTATGAAGAATGAGAATACTGATCGCAGCATCTATTATCAAAACATTTTGTCTTGGATGAATGAGGTAGATAAGGAGGTGGCTGTTGGAAATTTCATTTTAACTGTTGAAATTAAATTCCTCGCATGGCTAAATTCTACTATTAAGTTCAGTGCATTCTTGTGCCTATACTTTTACTAATGATCTATCTATTTATTCCCTGGCAGGGATAAACCACGTGGTTTGGTAGGTAACCTTTAAGCAGATAACATAGCTTATAGTCAAGAAAAAATGAGGACATCTAATTAGCAAACCTTCGACCTCGTGAGACTCCAGAATGGGATTGATGTCGTTGATCTGGTAAGATTTACCACTTAAGACTCATTTTGTTCACTGCATTTTTGCTGTCATCTCCATTGTAATTAACAATACTAACAGGGTTTTCATTGAATACACATAGTAAATACCCAGAATAGCAACCAATATCTAGAAAGTGGAAACGGCAGGATCGTTTCACTCTGGATTGCCAACACTTGTTTGTTACATTCTTTGACATCAAATACAAAAGCAAAAATTGATGGAAGTACTCAGAGTGTCAGGAAGCATTTGTGGGGGCAATTGTAATTGATCCATAAAACATAGCACAGAATAGCACAGGAGCAGGCCTTTCAGCCCACAATGTTCAGCCCACGATGAACATGATGTCAGGTTAAACTATTCCTCTCTGCCTGTACATGATCCATATCCATCCATTCTCTGCATAGCCTCTTAGCCACCATTGTATCTATTTCTACCCACCACACCTGGCAGCACATTCCTGGCACTCAACACTCTGTAAAAAAACTTGCCCATGCACATCTCCTTTAAATGTTGCCCTTCTCATGGTAAAGCTATGCCCCCCCAGTCTTTGACATTTCCACACAAGGAAAAACTAACAAACTAACCTCTGAACTAAAGTTTGATCTCATGACATCCAATCTCACATAATCCATGCATGTTAGTAAATATTGTTGCATTTGTACACAAGCTTTCCATGCAGTTTACACAAATGTGTGAATCACACAAATTGTGGAAACATAACGGAAGTTTAATGTAGAAACAAGGAACTGCAGATACTGGTTTGACACAAGGAAAGGCGCAAAATGCTGGAGTAACTCAGTGGGTCAAGCAGCATCTCTGGAGAACATGGAGTGGTGACATTTTGGGTTGGGACACTACTTCAGACTGAATGCAGGGGTGGGGAGAAAGGAAGGTAGTGGAGGGGGAGGACAAAGCGTGGGAGGTCATAGGTGAATACAGGCGAGGGGAGGTTTTGATAATCAGTTGGTTGGACAAAGGCCAGAGATGAACACACATAAGGTGTGAACAAAAGGATAAGAGAGATGCGAGTTGTGTGCCAGGGGTTTAACGAGGTGAGGATTGTTTAGATTGGGGAAATAATGTAGGAGGAAGGGGAGGGAGGGAGAAATGATGCACAGAAGCTGGGGCTCAGAGGGGAAGGAAGGGGAGAGGGGTGTTTTGCAGAGTATATCTAAAGTTGGAGAATTCAATGTTCAAATATCAAATGATAGTTTAATATTTGCTCAGGTTGTTGATTGCACAGAGGATACACTTAGGGCCCAACAACCAGTGTTAAAATGCTTTTCAGAATCAGAACAATCTTGCAATTTCAACTCAGGAACAAAACAAAACCTACTGATGATAGAAATATGAAGCCACTCAAAATGCTGGCAATGTTTTGCAGGTCAGACAGCCTCTGTGGAGAGTCATGTGGAGGAAGGAACTGCAGATGCTTCTATCCAGAAATGCTGCCTGCCCTGCTGAGTTACTCCAGCATTTTTAGTTTATCTGTGGAATTAACATTTCAGGTTGATGTTCTGATGCAATTTCAGTGAATTGTTTAATTTATTTTCCTCTGTCCACATCAAGATTAACATTCTTGGCCATTACTTAACAAGTCAAGTTGTTATCAGATCATTTAGGAAGTGTAAATTGTGCTTTATTGTGTAATGAGACAAATTCTGATTGAACAGCTTTCTTCTGACAGAACTTGTCCCCAAGTAGTCACTGCAGTGATTAACATTTGAATCAGTTCCAATTAGTTGGGTCAACATTGCAGGTGGGAGTTGGGTTGGTGAGCATGTGAATGTGAGCTTCAAGTCATCATTGACTTATTCACTGAAGCGTTCTTCAGCAAAGTAATCAATGAGGTGATCAAGTGTTCACCAATGGGTATTTACTCCTCAACATGCTGATCATGCTTCATCAGAGTCACTGAGCTCCAGTCCACATATAGCCTCAGTCCAAACTTGGACAAAAGAGGGAACTCCAGATAGGAAGTGAAATTGATTGTCTGAAACATCAAGGCAATATTTGACTAAATGCAACATCAAGAAGCCCAGTAAAATTAAAGCCAATGGGGTCATACTCTTCATGACCTAGATTTGTATATGTTGTCGGCCAATCATCTCAGTCCTTCTGAGAAAATTAGGAGTTCCATGACTGTATGCAGCAAGACCGGACATCACTTCTTTACTTCTTTCTAAGCCTTTCCATTTCTACAGAGAACATCAGGGTGATACTCTCAACTTCCCTAGATCAGCCAGATTCAAGAATATCAATATTACCTTGAATAGAAAGCCTGATTGTTTAGCATCCCATCTACCAACTTCCACTATATTCAGTATCTATTACTTAGAGATGATTTGCACCAATTTGATTTGCACTAAACCATCAAGGCCAATGCTCCTAACTTAACAATCTCTATTACAAAAAAATGTCAGTTGGGGCACATCCGAGAAAAATGCAGAGGAACTCAATGGGTGAGGCAGAATCTAGGGGAGAATCGGATAAATCCCATCAGGTCGTGTGGAGAAAAGTATGTTTAGGTGTACACAAACATGAGAGGAAGAGATCACATACTCTTGCCCAAAGTAGGGGAATCAAGAACTAGAGGACATAGATTTAAGGTGAGAGGTGAAAGATTAATAGGAACCTGAGGGTTAACATTTTCTTACACAAAGTGTGGTGGATGTATGGAATGAGCTGCCGGAGGAGGTAGTTGAGGCAGGAACTATTGCAACATTTAAGAAACATTAGACAGGTACATGGATAGGATAGATTTAGAGCGATCTGTGTCAAATACAGGCTAATCGGACTATCTTAGATGGGGCCTCTAGGTTGGCATGGATGAGTTGGGCCTAACCTATAGAATAGGTTTGGAGGGATATGGGCCAAACGCAGACAGGTGGGACTACTGTAGATGGGACATGTTGGTCAGTGTGGGCAAATTGTGCAACACTTGTGGACAAATATTATATGATCAAGTGGGGAATAATGGGTCTGGAGGCAAATTGTTCCACGCTGTATGACTTTGATTCGAGAATGGATAGACACCGTTTTGGGTTGGGACCCTTCAACAGTCTGAAAAAGAGTCCTGACTTGAAACATCATCTGTCCATTCCCTCCACAGATGCTGCCTGAGTTCCAAGAGCACTTTAATTTTTGCTCAATAATTCCAACATCTGCGGTCAACTGTATCACCCTGGGACATGTCCAAGTTTCTCTTCAAATCAACTTAGATACTTGGACACCCGGTGCCACAGCTTCAGAGTTGCTAGGTCAATGTGCTGGAATGTTCAACCTCTCAGCGCCCTGAGATTGCCTTCTCCACAAACCGCTATGGTTCAAGAATGCAGCTCACCACTACCTCTCCAAGTGAAATTAAAGACTAACAATAAATGTTGGCCTCATATTAATATATCATAAATGAAAACAAAATGAGTGGATGCCTTTTTACGTATAGTACTCAAGACAAAGGATTATTTAAATCCAGTTTATTTCTTGTGACTATCTACTCCTGAGATACAGTAATCAGAATGTTCCCACTAAACCTTACTCCCGTTCAAGGTAACTGAGGTGTAAATGATTTCTGAGCTCTGTGACCTGATTTCAAAAGAGTTGGCTTCAAGTCAAAAGCAAATGCAAATGATATGGACCTTGAACTGTTAAAATCCTGCAATGTGGACGTGGAAACAGGATAGCAGACCAGGAGCATGAGGTGAACACGACACTGCCATGCGAAAGCTGGAGTTATATAGCCAGGAAGAAAGGGCACTTCGACACAGTGCTTTGCACCTGCCAGTGCAGGCAGTACTCACGTGATATTGAATGTAGGCTGCAGGTTAGAGTGACATCTTCTTGCTCCTCGTAGTAAGAGCAGGAAGCATGTGCAGTGGAAGAGACAGCATACAGACTACTGACCTCAGTATTGAGAAAACTTTGGATTGTATGCTCTTGGACAAATATTATATGATCAAGTGGGGAATAGTGGGTCTGGAGGAATTGACTGCAGGATTGCAGTCCAGGGGATAGGTGCCCAGAGATCCAAGAGGCTGCAGTAGGTGGAATCTTTATAAGATCATAAGTTCTAGGAGCAGAATGAGGCCATTCAGCCCATCAAGTCTACTATGCCATTCAATCATGGCTGATCTATCTTTCCCTCTCAACTCCATTCTCCTGCCTTCTCCCCATAACCCCTGACACCCATATTACTCAAGAATCTATCAATCTCTGCCTTAAAAATATCCATTGACTTGGTCTCCACCGCCTTCTGTGGCAAAGAAATCCATAGATTCACCACCCTCTGACTCGGGAATCTTGTGCAAAAAAATGATAAGTGCTGGAAGAACTCAATTGGCCAGGCAGCATCTGTGGAGGGAGATGGAAGGAGCAGTCTGATGAAGAGTCTCGACCCTAAAACATTATTTGGCCATTTCTCTCCACAGACACTGCCTTACCTGCTGAGTTCCTCCAGCACTTTGTTGTTTGCTGATAGCAGTCCAGATTATTTTCATGAAGTGCTGGTGCAGATTACATGGACATTTATAAAGTATTGGTGCCACACTTTAAGTTATATCAAGAGGGAATATCAAAATGTTTTTTCACCAAAATGGTGGGGTCCAGAATTCACTGCACAAAAGGATGATTGAGGCAGAATCGTCTATCACATTTAAAAAAATAGATGTGTGTACCTGATGTCTATGACTGCAAGGACATGTAAAGAGAGCAGGAAACTGTGGTTTGCCTCAACAATTCTTTGAGCTGACATGGCGTACTGTGCTGTATTTTTCATGATAAGGAAGCATTACATTAAGGTAATGTCCAGGATACCTGAAAGCATTTTCAGTCTCTTTGCCAAAGGATACTGGTCTTTCCTGTATGAGTCATAGTCGCAGAGTCAACTGCACAAAAACAGGCCCTGAACCTCACTGAGTCTATGTGGAATAAGGAACACTCACTTACATTAATCCCATTTTATTCTCCCCCATGTTTCCTGTTTGCAAAGGTTTTTAAACTGGTCTTCTGACATCAACATGTATGGTTGTCAGAAAATAGCCTAGACAAAAAGAAGGGTCCCAACCCGAAACGTCACCTATTCATGATGTCCAGAGATGCTGCCTGACCTGATGAGTTACTCCAGCGCTTTGTTTTTTTGTGGACATGAAGAAATCCAGTGAGTGTTGCACATTCCACGAGTTTGTGCACATTGGTTGTCAAAGACAATGGTAAAGGTGATGTGTTGGTTAGTTTTGCCAAATCAGGCTCTGTTGACCCACTTACTGCAACTGTTCCCTGCTCACACAGACATTTTGGTGTGGATGTCCCTGTAACAACCTCAGAGGATTTAGACACAAAGAGGCTTTGAGATTAAGTTACTATGAACACACTTAGCAAAGCATGTTTCCAGTAACCAACATGTCCCGTTGCAGGAGGCTCAAGGTTAGCGGCACCTGCACTCTTCCCCCTTTGCATGGGGAACTCTGGTAGAAAATTAGGGAACTGCAACCATCTGGAGCAGGCACAAGCAGCAGGTATCAGTGTAAAGCAGGGGAGCTCTAACAAGGAGGGCCATGTTGGGAGACGGTGGGAGAAATGGAAGCATATCAGAATGGGCGTGGCATGCACTGCAAAGAAAGGTGAGTACAGGCGGGATGTTACTTTAAGTTGGAAAATTCATATGCTCATACTTGGATTGTAAGTGGAATATGAAGTGCTGTTCCTCTAGGTTTTGTGTGGTCTCACTCTTGCAATGGAAGAGGCCAAGGTCGGTATGGGAATGGGAAGTTTAAAGTATTTAGCAAGCTGTAAATCTAGCAGGCCTTGGCTGACAGAGAGGAATGTGTGGTGAAATGGTTGGCTATTCTATGCATGGTCTCATTGATATGAAGGAGGCCATGTTGGGAGCACCGAATGCAGTAGATGAAATTTGAAGAGGAGCAAGTGAACGTCTTTCAATAACAAGTGAACTGCACCATTTTGATTCTGTTCACAGGGTGGCTTTCCATGTGGTGCTTCATGAAGATGCTGGGAAGAAGCCTTATGCCTGACCTCTTCCATCTCAGAGGATATGAAACAATGATAGTGGCAGTTGTTAAAGATAGATCGACAAAATAAATTAGAGCTGTAGACCAAATCTGTTGTTTTTGAAAAGAAACACAGTGAGAAAGGAAATACCTTTATTTTCACCTTCAATGTTGTCTCTGCACCGGCCCATCTAGGCACATGTCATCCCAGAAGTTCTATTATCACAAAACCAGAGCAGCTAAGTTCCCTACAGACATAGCACAATCACAGGTACTTTGTGACCCAACTTCAGTGCCCAACCCATAAACTGCAAGGTAGACGATTGCCACAATCATGTCTTTCCCACACTGCTTACAATATTTGGACTTCTGGCTGGCGCTGAGGATGGCTGCCAAGGTGTACTGCTCCTTGCTGTTTTGTATGTGTTTGTTTGTTTGTGTCATCTGTGAAAACCCCACAAAGATCACTTTCATGAGAGAGGAACCCATTAACATCAGACATACGGTACCTCCAGATATCGTTCCGGATTTCTCTCACTCGCTGGATTATTTGGACATACTCGTTGGCGGGGCTGTGGCTGTGTTCAAGGTCTTGAGATGGAGGAGGACCTGTGGGAAGCGCTCTGAAGCACTCACCCGACTCTGGCGACGAGGATTACGCACACCGCTCCCGAGTATATCCCTTGCAAATCTACGTTCTCTTAACAACAAAGTGGACGAACTGCAACTCCGGCGCCAGACAAACAAGGACTTCTCTCGAGCCGCTGCCCTGTGCTTCACCGAGACCTAGCTGTGTGAGTCAACCCAAGACAATGCGCTGCAACTGGCTGGCTTTCAACTACATAGAGCGGACCGCGAAGCAGAGTCAGCGGGAAAATCAAGAGGCGGTGGAATATGCTTCTATACTAACCAGGACTGGTGCAGTGACATCACGATACAGTCTAATTTCTCCCAATCGAAAATCCTTCTTTATAAACTGCAAACCCTTTTATTCTCAGAGAGAATTTACCTCTTTTATTCTCGCTGGAGTTTACATTCCCCCAAGCCTGCGTAAGTGAGACGCAAACGCAACTCGCTGACCAGGTAATGAGGGTAGAGAGTGGTCATTGTTTTGGGGGACTTTAGTAAGGCTAATCTCAGCCAAGACCTTCCAAAGTACTGACTTCACGTTACCTGCCCCACCAAAGGGCAGAGAACACTCGATCACTGTTATTACACTTCATCAAGAACGCATATGGCTCTGTTCCCCGGACGGCTCTGGGTCTCTCTGATCATTGTTTAGTTCACCTTATTCCAACCTACAGGCTGAAACTAAAATCTGCTGTCCCTGTGGTCAGAACAATGAAAAGGTGGACAGGCGAGGGCATTGAAAACCTACAGTCCTGCTTTGATTGCACTGATTGGAATGTGTTCAGGGAAGCAACCACAAGTGAGTATACAGACACTGTGGCATCATTTGTCAGCTTTGGTGAGGACAGTTGCATTCCCACTAGGACCCGGATCTAGTTCAACAACGACAAGCCCTGGTTTACAGCAGAACTCAGACAGCTCCCCAGTCTAATGATGAGGCCTACAGGAGCGGGGATGCAGACCTCTACAGGTATGCCAAATACAAGCTGAGAAGAGGAAAATTCAAGGATTACTGGTCTTAATGGCTGCAGGCCTGTCGCACTGTCCTCTGTAGTCATAAAGACCTTTGAAAGACCAAGCTGAAAATTATCATGAACCCCCTGCTGGACCCTCTGCAGTTTGCATACCGGGCCAATAGATCAGTGGATGAAGGTACACAAAAATGCTGGAGAAACTCAGCAGGTGCAGCAGCATCTATGGAGCGAAGGAAATAGGTAACGTTTCGGGCCGAAACCCTTCTTCAGACTGATAGGGGGTGGGGAGAAGAAAGGAAAAAAGGAAAAGGAGGAGGAGGAGCCCGAGGGCTGGGGGAGGGGCGGAGACAACCAGATGGCTGATGAAGGGGAGGGGACAGCCAGGGCTAGCAGAATTGGGAGAATTCAACGTTCAGGCCACCAGGATGTAGACTGCCCAAGCGGAATATGAGGTGCATTTCCTCCAATTTACGGTGTTGCTCGCTGTGGCCATGGAGGAGACCCAGGACAGAGAGGTCAGATACGGAATGGGAGGGGGAGTTGAAGTGCTGAGCCACCGGGAGTTCAGGTTGGTTATTGCGGACCGACCGGAGGTGTTCGGCGAAACGATCGCCAAGCCTCCGCTTGGTCTCACCGATGTAGATCAGCTGGCATCTAGAGCAGCGAATGCAATAGATGAGGTTGGAGGAGATGCAGGTGAACCTCTGTCGCACCTGGAACGACTGCTTGGGTCCTGGAATGGAGTGGAGGGGGGAAGTGAAGGGACAAGTGTTGCATCTCTTGCGGTTGCAAGGGAAAGTACCAGGGGAGGGGGTGGTATGGGAGGGAAGGGAAGAATTGACAAGGGAGTTACGGAGGGAGCGGTCTTTGCGGAAGGCAGACATAGGGGGAGATGGGAAGATGTGGCGAGTGGTGGGGTCACGTTGGAGGTGGCGGAACTGACGGAGGATCACTTGTTGTATGTGACGGCTGGTGGGGTGAAAGGTGAGGACTAGGGGGACTCTGCCTTTGTTGTGAGTGGGGGGATGGGGAGAGAGAGCAGTGTTGCGGGGTATGGCAGAGACCCTGGTGCGAGCCTCATCTATGGTGGAGGAGGGGAACCCCCGTTCCCTGAAGAATGAGGACATTTCAGATGCCCTGGTGTGGAACGCCTCATCCTGGGAGCAGATGCGGCGTAGACGGAGGAATTGGGAGTGGGGGATGGAGTCCTTACAGGAAGCAGGGTGGGAAGAAGTGTAATCCAGATAGCCATGGGAGTCGGTAGGTTTGTAGTGGATGTCGGTAAGGAGTCTATCACCTGCGATGGAGATAGTGAGGTCAAGGAATGGTAGGGAAGTGTCGGAAATGGTCCAGGTGTATTTGAGTGCCGGATGGAAGTTGGTGGTGAAGCGGATGAAGTCAGTCAGTTGTGTGTGGGTGCAGGATGTGGCACCAAAACAATCATCGATGTAGCGGAGGTAGAGGTCGGGGATGGGGCCCTGGTACGCATTGAACAGGGATTGTTCTACGTACCCGACAAAGAGGCAGGCGTAGCTGGGGCCCATGCGTGTGCCCATAGCTACGCCTTGTATTTGGAGGAAATGGGAGGAGTCAAATGAAAAGTTATTAAGTGTAAGTACCAGCTCCGCTAGGCGGAGGAGGGTGTCAGTGGCCGGGTATAGATTGCTTCTACGGTCGAGGAAAAAACGGAGGGCTTTGAGACCATCCTGGTGGGGGATGGAGGTGTACAGTGACTGGACGTCCATGGTGAAGATGAGGGGGTGAGGGCCTAGAGAGTGGAATGCGCGGAGATGACGGAGAGTGTCTGAGGTGTCTTTAACATAGGTGGGGAGGGATTTAACCAAGGAGGATAGTATGGAGTCGAGGTAGGTGGAGATGAGTTCGGTGGGGCAAGAACAGGCAGAGACAATGGGTCTACCGGGACAGTCAGGTTTGTGGATTTTGGGGAGAAGGTAAAAGCGGGCCGTGCGGGGCTGGGGAACGATGAGGTTGGAGGCTCGTTCGGGCAGGGCGTGGGAGTGGATGAAGTTGCTGATGGTGCTGGAGATGGTGGCCTGGTGCTCGTCAGTGAGGTCATGGTCCAGGGGTAAGTAGGAAGAGGTGTCCGAGAGTTGGCGCGTGGCCTCAGCTTTGTAGAGGTCGACGCGCCAGACTACCACGGCACCTCCCTTGTCGGCGGGTTTGATAACCCAATCTAGGTTGTTGCGGAGTGAGTCGATGGCAGTGCGTTCAAGGGGGGAGAGATTGGAGTGAGACAGGGGAGTGGAGAAGTTGAGGCGGCTGATGTCACGGCGGCAGTTTTTAATAAAGAGTTCTAAAGCCGGAAGGCTGCGAGGGGGGTTCCATGAGGATGGGGTGCGTTGGAGACGGGAAAAGGGGTCATCAGTGGGGAGCGAGGACTGCTTCCCATGGAAGTGCGCTGTGAGGCGGAGGCGACGGTAGAAGCGTTCCAAGTCATGGAGGGCACGGAACTCATTGAGATGGGGACGGAGGGGGACAAAGGTAAGACCTCTGCTGAGGACAGACCGTTCGATGTCGGAGAGGGGGAGGTCGGGGGGGATGGTGAACACCCGGCAGGGATGGGGGTTGGGGCCGGAGGAAGGCAGGTGGGTGTAATGGGGACGAGGCGATGTGTGGTGGGGGGGTGGTGGGTGGTCAGGGGGTGGGGGGGTGAGAGGGCAGTGGTGTGGGTGTGGATGAGAAGTGGTCCCATAGTTGGAGAGGGATGGGGAAGAATCAGTGGAACTGCCACTGAGATAACCAGGGCTAGGCAGACTAGCGCTAGGACCCAGTGGAGTCAAACCCAGGAGAGTGGGAGTGAACAGCGTGGAGGCTTCAGGCCCAGTACAGAGTCCAGTTTGCAGGTAAGGCGACGGCTGCGGGCTGCTGGAGGGAGGTGCAGTGGCGAGGGTCAGCGGACCCGACGGTCGGGGTCCGTGGGCAGTGTAGTCGGGGTCGGTGGGGCTGGAGGGCGTTGCAGTGGCGAGGGTCGGCGAACCCGATGGTCGGGGTAGGTGGGCAGTAGAGTCGGGGTCCACGGGCGATGCGTGGGAGGTCCCGGTAGGCGGATGGTCGGTGGGGCGGCGCGGTTCGACCAGTCCGGTGAGGCGACGGGGTGAATAGGGTGCGGTGCGGCGGCCAAGTTCGTGGATCCCCGGTCCGGCGGCCGTGTAGAGTGGGCCCGGTCCGGCGGCGATGCTGGATGGGCCCGGTCCGGCGGCGATGCTGGGAGGTCCCGGGGGGCGGCGAGGTTCGGAGGAATCAGCGAGGGGAAGGAAGTCCGAGTTACCGTAGAAGCGGCGAGCCTGGGCGTCATCGGTAGGCAGGTGAAGGTCGGCGGCAGCATCGACGTGGAGGTCGGTGAAGGCGACCTCCTGGTGAGTACTGGAGGCGCTCCCCGTGGACAAGATGGCGTCCTGGTGAGTACTGGAGGCGCTCCCCGTGGACAAGATGGCGTCCTGGTGAGTACTGGAGTCGCTCCCCGTGGACAAGATGGCGTCGCGGGACCGGGGCAGGCGATGCGGGCCGGAGTTGGGGCCCGGAGCCAGCGGGCGGTCGAGTCGCGGAGAGTCGGCGGCGGGAGCGGCCTGGAGGCGGGCTAATTTAAGGTCCTTGGTGGAGTTGAGGTGGGCCAGGAATCTTTTATTGAAGAGGTGGATCTTCCGGCGGATAAAGTACAGTTGTGGTCCGTTGCAGGTCTGGGTGAGTGAGGCCCGAAGTTCCGGGAGAGTCAATGCGAGGTCCTGCTGATGCCGGCGCATCGCAGTCAGTGTGGATCTCAGTGCCCGGGTGGAGAATTGTTGGGTATGCCGGTAGATAGCCAGTCGGTACCGATAGTCCGGCTGAGGTCCGAACTGGGAAGTAGGGAACTGGAGCTGGAAGCCATGAGGTATGAGATGGAGGCGCAGGCATGCCCCGAGGAAGCAGATGTGGCTGTGGTATCGAGTTTGGGTAAGGATGTGGTCGTAGAGTTGGAGGGCAGGGGGGATCACAGAGATGGGGCAGTTAGCGAGTTGGGTGTGGAACAGTCTCCGGAGAGAGGAGGAGAACTTCTTCAAAGTAGGCATACCTTGACGAGATTTCGCAGTGGAGTAGACAAAGTGTTAAAGAAGGAACTGCAGATGCTGGAAAATCGAAGGTACACAAAAATGCTGGAGAAACTCAGCGGGTGCAGCAGCATCTATGGAGCGAAGGAAATATGTAACGTTTCGGGCCGAAACCCTTCTTCAGACTGATAGGGGGTGGGGAGAAGAAAGGAAAAAAGGAAAAGGAGGAGGAGGAGCCCGAGGGCTGGGGGAGATCAGTGGATGATGCAGTCAACCTAGGCCTGCACTTCATCCTCCAGCATCTAGACCGCCAGAGGACCTATGCAAGGATTTTGTTTGCTGATTTTAGCTCTGCATTCAACACCATTGTGCCAGAGTTACTACACTCCAAACTCTCCAAGTTGACTGTGCCTGAACCCCTCTGTCAATGAATCACCAACTTCCTGACAGGCAGGAAGCAGCATGTGAGGCTGGGAAAGCACATCTCGGACCCGCAGACCCTCAGCATTGGAGCACCGCAAGGCTGCGTATTCTCCCCTCTCCTTTACTCTCTCTACACCAACGACTGCACGTCCGCAGACACCTATGTCAAGCTTCTCAAGTTTGCGGATGCCACAACCCTGATTGGAATGATCCAGGATGGGGAGGAATCTGCCTACAGACAGGAAGTGACACAGCTCGTGTCCTGGTGCCTTCATAACAACATAGAAACATAGAAACATAGAAAATAGGTGCAGGGGTAGGCCATTCGGCCCTTCGAGCCTGCACCACCATTCAATATGATCATGGCTGATCTTCCAACTCAGTATCCTGTACCTGCCTTCTCTCCATACCCCCTGATCCCTTTAGCCACAAGGGCCACATCTAACTCCCTCTTAAATATAGCCAATTAACTGGCCTCAACTACCTTCTGTGGCAGAGAGTTCCAGAGATTCACCACTCTCTGTGTGAAAAATGTTTTTCTCATCTCGGTCCTAAAGGATATCCCCTTAGTCCTTAAACTGTGACCCCTTGTCCTGGACTTCCCCAACATTGGGAACAATCTTTCTGCATCTAGCCTGTCCAACCCCTTAAGAAGTTTGTAAATTTCTATAAGATCCCCCCTCAATCTTCTAAATTCAAGCGAGTACAAGCCGAGTCTATCCAGTCTTTCTTCATATGAAAGTCCTGACATCCCAGGAATCAATCTGGTGAACCTTCTCTGTACTCCCTCTATGGCAAGAATGTCTTTCCTCAGATTTGGAGACCAAAACTGTACGCAATACTCCAGGTGTGGTCTCACCAAGACCCTGTACAACTGCAGTAGAACCTCCCTGCTCCTATACTCAAATCCTTTTGCTATGAATGCTAACATACCATTCACTTTCTTCACTGCCTGCTGCACCTGCATGCCTACTTTCAATGACTGGTGTACCATGACACCCAGGTCTCGTTGCATCTCCCCTTTTCCTAATCGGCCACCATTTAGATAATAGTCTACAACCTGGAGCTCAATGCTCTTAAATCAGTGGAATTGATTGTGGACTTTAGGAGAGCTCCCCCTCCCCTCACCCCACTCACCATCAACAACACCACAGTCACATCTGTGGAGTCTTTTAAGTTCCTTGGAACCATCATCAAGGATCTGAAATCGACCATCGACTCCATAGTCAAAAAGGCACAACAGAGGATGTACTTCGTGCGGCAGCTGAGGAAACACAATCTGCCACAGGCAATGATGGTCCAATTCTATACTGCCATCGTAGAGTCTGTCCTCACCTTCTCCATCATGGTCTGGTTTGGCTCAGCCACCATGCACGACATCCGGAGGCTGCAGTGAATCATCCGATCAGCTGAGAAGGTTGTTGGCTGCAACCTTCCCCCCATTGATGAACTGTACACTGCAAGGGCCAGCAAGCGAGAGGGTAAGATCATCTCTGACCCCTCTCACCCTGGCCACAAACTCTTTGAAGCACTTTCCTCTGGAAGGCGACTCCGAACTGTCAAAGCCGCCACAGCCAGACATAAAAACAGCTTTTTTCCATGAGTAGTAGCCCTACTCAATAACCAAGTCTGTAGCCTCCTTTTGCTCTGGTATTTTATTTCATTCACATGTTTAAACTATAATCTTTTATTATTAATGTCTAATGTTTTATGTGTCATTCTTAATTGTTACTGTATTTCGTGTTGTTACTTGCGAGTGGAGCACCAAGGCAAATTCCTTGTATGTGTACATACTTATCCAGTAAACTTATTCATTCATTCATTCATTCATTCATTCACTCATTCATTCATTAATTCATTCATTCATTCATTCACTCAGATTACTGGGAGACAAAAAGTATTTTTATGTGTTACTTTACTGCATCAAAAACCGAGACAAAAATAATCATGTATTTATTTGAGAGTAACCTATGTAACCTATAAGTAACAGGAGCTAGACTTTCCACTAAATTAGATTGGTTCTCATAATGCAGGAAAAATATAATTTTTTTATCATTTTTTATGAAAAAGAGATTATTTGATACTTTGCTTCTTTACTGAGCTCTTAAGATGGAGCTGAATGGATGATTAGATTTCATTCATTCATCATCGTTGAAAACATTAGTGACACAGTGGTGCTGGTTTCCAATGGGAACGGTGATTTAGATTAGAGGAGATGGATTTTTTTTTGCTTTTCAATAAAAGAAGTGCTTTTATTATCTCACTGCAATGGGATTCCACTTGTAACACTCAGTAACAAAACCATCAGAAGGATTTCTGAATCAGTTGGTTACACGTATTAAATATCGACATCACTTATGTGACAAAGGGTCTACCTTGTGTGCGGAAGTATTTCAAGTGTTTATTTGCAAATCCTTCACTGCTAAAGGTGGCAGCTACTAAACCAGCATGAATGGTTTAGTTTAGTTTAGAAACATAGTGGAGACAGGCCCTTTGGTTCATCGAGTCCACGCCAACCAGCAATCCCAATACATTAACACTATCCTGCACACACGAGGGACAATTTACAATTATATCAAGCCAATTAACCTACAAACCAGTACGTCTTTGAAGTGTGGGAGGAAACCGGAGATCCCTCAGAAAACACGGGGAGAACGTACAAACTCCGTACAGACAGCTCCCGTAGTCAGGATCGAACCGGGGTCTCTGGCGCTGTCAGGCAGCAACTCTATCACTTGACAAACGTCCCGCCCATTGGGTTCTAGCAATTTGTGTTTCATCACTTCAATGGAGTGGTGGGTCCTTGGTTTGAGTTTTAGAGAACCTTCTAGTTACGTTGCTTCTGAAGACAGTTAAAGAGCTAAGCAGTGTTATTTTCACTGTGATGGTGATCGGAAAACCAATGTGAACCTCCCACCTGCTAAGTCAGCAGGGAGGAAAATCAGGTGGGTATGTACTAAATGGGTGATACATGTCTGCCAACTGTGAGCAGCACATTGGAAATAACATGACTCAGTCGCAGAAATACAGACCAGCCCAAACTCATTACTTCAACAGTGACCTTTTCCTTCAAAAATAGTTTGTAATTAACAGTATTGGAAAAAGTTTCCAATTTTGTGCAAAATTGATGACAAATGCTTAATCATGAATTGATATTGCATGGAGTTAAACCCCTGTCCCACGGTGCGAGTCCACCCACGAGTTATCCCGAGTTAAAACAAATCAAACTCGTGGTAATCACGTAGAATGAACGTAGTGGGAACGTCGGAGCTCGTGGACATAACTTAGCGACTCGGAACGCTAACGGCAGGTACTCGGGAAACGTGTTAACTCGTGAAACGTTTTCAACATGTTGAAAGATTTCCACGAGTCAAATATACTCTTGAAGGAAAAATTTGATACTTTTAAACTCGTTGTAATACCGTAGTAGCCCATGAGTTTACCGTAGTGACTCGTGAGTTTACCATATTAACTCGTGAGTACTCTTAACTTGGCAGCTGATGTAGATTCTTATCTGTATGTTTATGTTTTTTTTTTGCCTGTTTGAGCATGTTTTCGTGTTTTTTGGATACTCCCACATTTTCTAATGGCTTATAGTGTTGAAAAGCTTTTTACGAATCCGTTTGATTCTCACTGTTTACTTCTGTGCACAATAAAAGAGAGTTCTTTGTTATCAAAATCAAATTGATGTCTGCAAGTCTTCATTTTAATATCATTCCAAAGTGATGATTTGAATGTAATATTCCTTTCATCATAAAACACAAAATAGAGGAAGTGATACAATCTATTAACATCTTGATTCTCACAATCATTTGTGAGAGTGAAGGACTCAGGTGCCTCATATGCTGTGCTTTTTAAATGTAAAACAGTTTAACCTCTCAGTAGATCAGAAAATAAGACAAACAGCAGAGTGAATGTGAAACAAAGTCTTTACTCATCTTGTCAAATAAATAAAGCGCATTTTTGCACATCTTGAGAAAAGGAGCACCACAGCAAACAACACAGTGGTTTGAAAAAGGGCTTCTCATACATGTCAATTAAAAAATAAAACATAAAGAAGTATTTCCAGTATTTCCTCTCATTCAGCTGAGAAATGGAGCACAAGTCTAAATTCTGGCAATAAAACAGACAATGCAATGCACTCAATGTCTATGTTTTGAGATCTACCTACACTAATCAGACAAGCAGATGCATGATAATCACTGCTTCAAGAACAGACAGATGCAGTGAAATTATTTACACTAAAATGAAAATATAAATCCACACTTAAAGTTAAATCAAACAAAGTCAGCAGGATTTAAACTGAACATGACATTTACTGAATTTGTCTGCATGTGGGCTCTCCTCATGCAATGGTGTACCTGTTGTTGGCTGTCCCTCAAAGTAAGCTGTCCTGCCACGGCACACTGCCCAATATTGAATTATAGTATGAGCAGAGATGGTTTCTCTGCTCGTTTGCACTCTAGTCCCCGTGTGATGATTTTTGCACACGTCGGTAGTCGTTGTTGGCTCAAGAGTAACTCGGGAGAGGAACTTGGTACATCGCAGAAATGAGAAGTAAACGGCAAACTTAGACATACACGTGGGAACTCGTTGAAACTCGTGAACATAAACTTGGAATCTCACGAGTTTGATTTTTTCTTCAACTCGGGATAACTCGTGGGTGGACTCGCACCGTGGGACAGGGCTATTAGAATGCAGTATCAAATGACATTAAAGATACATTATGAGGTACATAGAATTTACAAAGTAGGATGTGTCCTTTTAATGTAGACAAAAATGTTGGAGAAACTCAGCGGGTGCAGCAGCATCTATGGAGCGAAGAAAATAGGCAACGTTTCAGGCCGAAACCCTTCTTCAGACTGATTGTCCTTTTAATGTGTCCTTTTAATGGTTACTAGACTAAGTGGGTCCCCCAACACAATATTCATCCTCTACACCGATTCCAATATTGGTGGCCAGTGGGGAGGGGGGGGGGCTCTCTGGAGCGCTAGTATGGGTGTTGTGGGCTGAAGGGACTGGTTTCCAGAGGGCTAGTATGGGTAATGTGGGCCGAATGGATTAATGGGCTGGCAGCTCAGTCACTCAGGCCTGGTGGGCTGCAGTTCAGTCACTCAGGGCTGGTGGGCTGGCAGCTCAGAAACTGCCAGAAATTCTGCACAAAACAGGTGAAAGACTCTGTGAGAGAGAAGGGGGAGAGGGTGGAGAATCAATTTTAGACATTTTTATCTTTTTCTGCAGATCACAGCAGTGAAGGAGGAAAGTCTATCCTGGCCTGAAACTCACAGGGAGCCAATGAAGGGAGGGAGAAAAATACTGGGGTGAGGTTTAATACTTATAGGGGGAATACTTACTGATGAGCCAAAGAGTCTGCTCCTGGGCTAGTACAGGTCTGATGGACCAAAGGGACTTTAAAAAGAGTGACATCTCAGTGAAAGGCACTTTTTCTGGACTCTTCCTGGCCTGGCATGGGCCTTTTGGCCCAAAATGCTCCTCCTGGGCTAATAAGGGCATTTTGGGCAAAAGGGACTTGTTTCTGGGCTAATAGGGGCCATGTGGGCTGAAAAGAGTGGTTTCAGGTAGGTGAAACAACTCATTTCCTTTCCATTTCAAGAACAGGGCGGGCCAACACCTCATTTAAATTTAAATTTCCTTTCCAATTCAAGCACAGGGCAGGCCAAAATACCTCATTTAAATTTAAATTTAAATTTCCTTTCCATTTCAAGCACAGGGCAGGCCAACACCTCATTTCAATTTCAATTTCAATTTCAAATCCATTTCCATTTCAAGCACAGGGCAAGGCAACACCTCATTTCAATTTCCATTTCAATTTCATTTCCATTTCAATTTCATTTCCATTTCAAGCACAGGGCAGGCCAACACCTCATTTCAATTTCTATATCCTTTCCTTTTCAAGCACAGGGCAGGCCATCAGCTCATTTAAATATCAATTTCCTTTCCATTTCAAGCGCAGGGCAGGCCAAACAACTCATTGCATTGTCATTTCATTTCCAATTTTGCATTGCAGTTTCAAGCACAGGCAGGGCAGGCCAAACAACTCATTGCATTGTCATTTCATTTCCAATTTTGCATTGCAGTTTCAAGCACAGGCAGGGCAGGCCAAACAACTAATTGCATTGTCATTTCATTTCCAATTTTGCATTGCAGTTTCAAGCACAGGCAGGGCAGGCCAAACAACTCATTGCATTGTCATTTCATTTCCAATTTTGCATTGCAGTATCAAGCACAGGCAGGGCAGGCCAAACAACTCATTGCATTGTCATTTCATTTCCAATTTTGCATTGCAGTTTCAAGCACAGGCAGGGCAGGCCAAACAACTCATTGCATTTTCATTGAGGGCTAACAAATCATTTATTGCAAGTACATTGCAGACTCACAGTTCAGTAGACTCACAGTTCAGTTGATTCACAGCTTAGAATCACAGTTGTGGCCTCTCGCGATCTTCCAGAGTGACTGACTCATGTCCAGGCATCTGGGGTTTCATAGTCCTGCCTCCCCCCCGGAAGGGGAGTTACCTACATAATGGTGATTGACAGGCGAGAGGACCAATCAGCTGATCTCATGATTTTTAAAACATTCATAACTTTTTTATTTTTCGTTGATCGGAAAATTCCTCGGGGCTGCCTCAGCAGAGAAGGACTGTGAGTAAGATGGCCAAAAATTATAGCGATATATCGTAGCGTTTTTTCTGAAATCAATATACAGCGCAGACAGGAAGTGGTCAAGATGAGACTTTTAGTTATATAGATTAAACAGAATAGATCTTTTTAGACAAAGAGGTGGCTCAACATGAGAATTTTATCCAATCTCAGGATGATCAACAGGCTATTTATAGTTAAAAACATCTGCCAGTCAATAGGCATCATGGAAAGCTCAGTTTATAGACGTGGGCGCCTAATTATTTCTTCTTTTTGAAGTTGTACAGTTTGATAACCACAGGGAAGAAGGATCTCCTGTGGCGTTCTGTGCTGCATCTTGGTGGACCAATCTTTTGCTGAAGGTATGCCTCAGGTTGACCAGTGTGTCATGGAGGGGATGAGCTGTATTGTCCAGGATGCTCTGCAGTTTAAGGAGCATCCTCCCCTCCAAGACCACCTCCCATGAATCCAACTCCGCCCCCAGGACGGAGCCAGCCTTTTTAACCAACTTGTGGTAAAAATGACTTGCTTGGAAATTCAGTGAGTGAAAATGAGTTGCCAGCTGAAGCCTGGCAGAACTGTAAGAAAAGGGAAGGTCAAAATTGCTGCAATGGTAGTTGGATGGGAAAGAGAAAAATAATTAGATTTAATGAATGGTTAAAAGCTGGAATGAGTTGCTGAAGGAATGGTGGAGGCAAATCCAACTGTGGTGTAAAAAAATAAAAATGGAATATATGTGAAAAGAAAAAAATAAATTATAGGCCATTCCTGAGTAATGAATGGGTGAACGGGTCAATTTTTACAACCAGCCATAAGTTGATTTTGTCCATAAGTCACAAAATACACAAAAATCACTCAATATGGTAACGGCTGTATACCTCCACAGCAGGCACGTGCCGTGAGTAATTACTCAGGGTAGGCAGTCAGTCGGCTTTAAAAAAAAATCTTAAACCGCGCATGCGCAGATTGTTCTCCTCTCCGTAAAAATAAAAAATAAAAATAAGTAACAATTCAATTTGCTCAAGGCTTCCAAATCTCCTTCATTTTGAATTACTGAATGGGTGGGGGTTGGTGGATGATGACAGGTGGAGAGATGGTGGGAAAAACGGGAGCACACCAGAACAAGTTGAATCAGTTGTGATCTTATTGAATGACAATACTTGTTCAAGGGACCAATTGGGGGGAGAGTTCCTTTCACAGCATGTGGGGAGTCTAGCCAGGGATTAAAGTTGCGGGGAGGGCAGGAGTGTTGAGAAGGAGGGGGTCGGGGATCATGCCAGTAACTCACTCACTCACCGCTGCCGCGGTGCTCTGGGCACGGAGCCACCACATTGTGGCCGGGGAGGGAAGCAGCTTGGGTGGCTGCGAGCGGCCGCCAGGACCTCAGCACTTTCTGCCGGCCCGCTCACCTCTGGCAGTGCTCTCCGTCTGAACATCTCTCACCTGCCGCTCTCCGGCTTCGCTCATGTCAGCCACTTCCCGCAAATCCTTAAATTCCGACAGCCGAGTAACCTCAATTGGTCCCTTGATTGCGCTGTCGGCAGAAGGAACTGTCCGGTCCTGGCGGACGCTCACAGCCACCCAAGCTAATACACTCCCCGGCCACAATGTGGTGGCTCCGTGCTCGGAGCGTCGCAAGTGGGTTACTGGCATGGTCCCTGATCCCCTCCTTCACAACGCTCCTGCTCTCCCCGGAACTTTACCCCGGGCCAGACTCCCCAAACGCTGTGAAAGGAGCACCCCCCACCCCAGGAAATACGGTATTTAAAAACATATAGCACCAAGAGATTTACCTACCACATTATTGGTACACAAACTCCATTCTTCTCTCTTTGTTTCCTAAGATACTCTTAACATAATGACAATCCATATTTCAAAAACCCGCCAAGAAACTTGCGCTGCGCATGCGCAGTAGGCTGCTGCGCATGCGCAGTACTGCAAAGGCAGAATTTCAGCTGCCTTCAGCTCCCCTTGAAATTGAGGGCTTGAAGCAGCGCCGACGGCACGTGGGCTGCACAGACTTTCACGTGTTGCAAGTACTGCGCATGAAAGGCACGGAGAATTATGCATACCTAAGAGATCGATCTCTTAGATAGGCATAATTCTCCCATGCCTTTACTATTTATATTTAATAATTACCATTTTATAATTTTAGTCAGGGTAGACAGTGCCTACTTTGCCTACCCTGACGGCACATGCCTGCTCCACTGTATTGTAATGAATGGCATCAAAAACACGCAATAGCGATAAGACAGAAGAATGACTAAAACTGACGAGATAGAAGAAACGAGTCCTGCAACTCATAGAAATGAACGTATGTACGAACGTTAAACTTTTGAATGTAATAATATGGGAACTTGTTCAGATGGAGGACTTCCCACAATTCAGTTCATACCCAGGGATGGTATTATTTGAGCCATGGGGAAATGGGAAGTGGATCTAGCCAGTCTGTTTATGCTTGGTGCTGGCATGGACTTCCATTGGCATGGACTTCCATTGTCATTGGTGTCCTTCCATGCTGGAACTTATTTGTAATTGTATAAAATGCTTCTATGTTACTGAAATGCCCACCACCAACATCAGTGCAACGTGCCAATCAGAAGGTATGAGAGGTTGGCTGTCAGGCCAGATTGTGAGATGGTGGGAGTGGGGAGATGTTGTGGGCTGATCCTGGGTAGTGTGGTATTTTCTGTGCGACCAGGAAATGCACCCACTATTTCTGAACTTATTTTTGTGGTGTTGAATGGGACTGATGTACAAAGTAACACTTAAAAAAGATGCAAAAAGCTGATTGAAATCATCGATATATTTAATATGATTTAAGCAATGGGTAGGAAAGAACTATAGATGCTGGTTTAAATCGAAGGTAGACACAAAATGGAATAGAAATAGGATAGGAATACTTTATTGTCAAATGTGACCAGGCACAGTGAGATTCTTTGCTTGCATACACGATGTATACAAATAGCAGCCACCTATGTCACTGACAAAGTTACAAAGCACGCCTGCTCCCCCTATGGTTCCCCCCCCCCCAACAGTTCCCACATGCCGTGTCCCCATTGTCCATTGTTCTCCCCACCTCCCTCACGGCGGTTCCCCCACGTCGGGTCCTCCATTGTTCTTCCCCTCCCCCCTCACAGTGGTCCTCCACGTTCTCATCGACCCGCCATCGCCATGAGGCTTCACCACCGTTGATTTAAGCAATGCTCTTGTAGTCTATATTTTAACAATGACAAGTGGTCAATTGCAATTTCCTAATAGATGACTGCCTGGCATAAGCAGGGATAGTGTAAGTGGTGGAGAATGTGTTACACAAATAGTCATCCATTCACTCCCTTGCACTTTTTGGGATTGTTTCTGAGTTATAGAAACATATAAAATTCTTAAGGGATTGGACAGGCTAGATGCAGGAAAAATTTTCCCCACATTGGGGGAGTCAAGAACCAGGGATCACAGTTTAAGAATAGGGGTTGGCCATTTAGGACTGAGATGAGGAAAAACCTTTTCTCCCAGAGAGTAGTAAATCTGTGGAATTCTCTGCTACAGAAGGCAGTGGATGCTGATTCACTAGATGTTTTCAAGAGAGAGTTAGAATTAGCTCTTAGGGCTAAAGGAATCAAGGGATATGGGGAAAAAGCAGGAACGGAATACTGATTTTGGATGATCAGCCTTGATCGTATTGAATGGTGGTGCTGGCTCGAAGGGCCGAATGGCCTGCACCTGCACCTATTTTCTATGCTTCAATATTTCTATGTTTTTTAAAAGGTTCCAGTCACAACCTAAGTCAAGGCAGATAGACACAAAAAGCTGGAGTAACTCATTGGATTAGGCGGCATCTCTGGAGAAAAGGAATCGGTGATGTTTTTAGGACATTGTTCCTATTGAGGGAGTGCAGCGTAGGTTTACACGGTTAATTCCTGGGATGGTGGGACTGTCATATGCTGACAGAATGGAGCAGCTGGGCTTGTATACTCTGGAGTTTAGAAGGATGAGAGGGGATCATATTGAAACATATAAGATTATTAAGGGTTTGGACAAGCTAGACGCTGGAAACATGTTCCCGATGTTGGGGGAGTACAGAACCAGGGGCCACAGTTTAAGAATAAGGAGTAAGCCATTTAGAACGGAGATGAGGAAACACTTTTTCTCACAGAGAGTGGTGAGTCTGTGGAATTCTCTGCCTCAGAGGGCGGTGGAGGCTGGTTCTCTGGATACTTTCAAGAGAGCTAGATGGGGCTTTTAAAGATCACGTAGTCAGGGGATATGGGGAGAAGGCAGGAACGGGGTACTGATTGGGGATGATCAGCCATGATCACATTGAATGGCGGTGCTGGCTCGAAGGGCTGAATGGCCTACTCCTGCATCTATTGTCTATTGTCTATTGTCTATTCAGGTTGAGCCCTTCTTCGGACTACTTTTAAGACAAGGCACTTCTTTGCACAATTCACGTTCAAGCATCATATTTCCTCAGCATCGGGCGTACACCAAGTGATGCCATAACTCACATCATGCACAGTTCTGCCCACCATCATAAATTGGACTGGACAGAGTGTTTGATGGAGTTGTCGGGCAAACTCTTTCCAAAATCTAGAAAATGTTTCATAAGTAACACAGAATCCTTTCCCCCCCCCCCCCCCCCCCCCACCCCTCCAGTATTTAGCTGCTGAGATGCTTCTTTGATTGTTGCCACAGCTGTGACAATATTAGCAACTCTCCAATACTAATTGTGTCATTAAGGCCATGGCTGGATGTGGGATCTCTTGCATTGCCAAGGCCTGCACTCGTGGGAAGCCAGCAATGCTAGCACATCCCAGCTCCCGCAATGTCAGCTGCTCCACACTTGGAAATATGGCCCTCGGCAACAGTCTTGTCCTCAACTGCTCTCACTCCGGAGATCACTGACTTCCAATTATCTTGTCACAGATCTTTTCAAGTAACCAAATGTCCACATTTTTTTGCTTAGACTGCATTGGAGAAATCAACCAAGAATGATATTTGTGAAGAAATTATTTCACTAATCTTGATTTCAATGGGGAAATTGTTGGAATATGTCAGTATTGCTGGTTTCCCATGGATGAGGAAGCCATTGACTGTACATGGGCAGCTCAGTGGCGCAGCGGTAGAGTTGCTGCCTCACAGCGCTTGCAGTGCAGGAGACCCGGGTTCGATCCTGGCTACGGTTGCTGTCTGTATGGAGTTTGTATGTTCTCCCCATGACTGCGTGGGTTTTCTCCGAGATCTTTGGTTTCCTCCCACACTCCAAAGACGTACAGGTTTGTAGGTAAATTGGCTTGGTATAAATATAAATTATACCTAGTGTGTGTAGGGTGGTGTTAATGTGTGGGGATTACTGGTCGGTGCGACTCGGTGGGCTGGAGGGCCTGTTTCTCCACTGTATTTCTTAACTAAACTAAACTAAACTACCCAGCAAGAGTCCATGACGATTATGTAGCATTCAGGTACAAACATGAATGGTTTCCACAACCTGAAATGCACCTTCATATGGAGCCTAAGAGGTATTCATCCACAATGAATGCCATCATTCAGGAAACCTGCATGATTTTTTTACTCTGAGGGAGTCTGAACTGTGAAACACCTTCCACAGTTACCTTTCCTGGTGCCAGATCCTAGGATAAGGGGGATCCTCTACTTCCCTGGCCACTCACACCAGCACACTATCCACCCGCAGGAGGTCAACATAGATACAACAAGATCGAAGGGCCGCCAAGAACAAAGAGGGGTCATCGGGACTGTAATGAGTACTTTCTTAACTTTGCCAGCGCCAAATAGGTGGCGATTATTTGCGGACTTTGTGTATTGTACGCAAAAACAGAGAATTTCACTGTACCTGGGTACATGTGACAATAAAGTATAATTGAATTGAATAATTGAGCTGTCTCAGGAACTAGTGCAAAATAGCACAGATCTCCTCAAGGTGAGGTTTGCTGCCTGTACCAATCCAGTGGTACATACCAGGTAGACCATTCATTGCTGCACACTTGCCAAATTGAAAACAAGCGTCGCTAGTGACAGTCTGAGGAAGGGTCTCGACCAGAATTGTCACCCATTCCTTCTCTCCAGAGATGCTGCCTGTCCCGTTGAGTTACTCCAGATTTTTGTGTCTACCTTCGCTGGTGACAGAACAGAAGTAAGCTAGCTGGTGTCTGAGGACCATGAGGCAGAGGCTGTAGAACATCAAGAGGAGGAGGAAGAAGGCAGCATTATCTGGGGATGTCACTGCCCAGCATCCACAGATTCAACAGGCTGGAGGCACATGCATAAAGGCCCCATGTAGAAAGACCATTTGCAAAAAGCGCCTGCAGAATAATACTCCCCAATGCAAAGCAAGAAGCCCTCTCCACACCACAATTGTGAACATCGACAAAGACAATTGATTTTCATCAGGAAGAGCCTAGATGAAGAAACATTATTCCTCATATCCTGCTCAGTAGATCCACTGGAAATGCATAAACACACGAGGTAACAAACCCAATTACCTAGGCAGCTTGCAACAATGTCCATGTATTTCCCCATGTGGTATTACACTTAGAGAACATAGACGTAGGTCAACCCATGATGAGCGTTTGTCGGCACTGGGCCTGTACTCGCTGGACTTTAGAAGAATGAGGGGGGACCTCATTGAAACATACAGAATAGTGAAAGGCTTAGATAGAGTGAGTGTGGAGAGGATGTTTCCACTAGTGGGAGAGTCTAGGACTAGAGGTCATAGCCTCAGAAATAAAGGATGTTCTTTCAGGAAGGAGATGAGGAGAAATTTAGTTAATCAGAGGGCGGTGAATCCGTGGAATTCTTTGCCACAGAAGGCTGTGGAGCCTGTCAGTGGATATTTTTAAGGCAGAGATAGATTCTTGATTAGTACAGGTGTCAGAGGCTATGGGGAGAAAGCAGGAGAATGGGGTTAGGAGGGAGAGATAAATCCACCATGATTGAATAATAATAATAATAATTCATTTTATTTACTGGCGCCTTTCTAAAACCCAAGGACACCTTACAAGGCATAAAATCACAAAAATACAAAACACATAATCGGAAAAAATTAAATATAAAAACACCACAGTACACAAATCAAGGACAGAATTCAATTTCAAAAGCACAAAAAGAAAATAAGAAACACAATTTGAATGATTGGGTAGACTTGATAGGCCGAACGGCCTTGGGTACAGAGATTTTCATTGCTGGTGGAACCTATTATAGTCACCCCCTGTCAGACCCTCATGCGACCGAGTGATTCTTGTGTTCTCCTCGGGCCTTCCTCATGGTATGTATCTCATTGTCTAGGACTTGCCTGCGCCTTTGAGTAGATGTGGAATCACTGTTCCTCACTTCTTCAGCTTCTGTCTCCCCATTATTGCCAAAGTGAGGATCCCTGTTGTTGAGCAGCCAAAGCGTTGGTAATTGGGCTAGTTAACTCTGAATACCGTGCAGCAAATTGTCGAGAGATGTGTATTGTTGGTCAGGGTCTCATTGTTGAGATCCTACCATTGCACCTGTTTCTGGGTGTCAGCCACGCTTGCACCATTTCAAACTGAAATGTTGTCAATTTTGTGATTCTTTCCTGCAGTGTATCAATTGGGCACAGGCGTTAAATGTTTTACCATCACAAAAATGGTTGCAATCCCTTTTCTTGATGTAATTTTACCCTTATTAGTTAGTGAATTTTACTTGTGGCAGAGTTGTGACTAAATTTTGTAAGCAGATGCCAGGAAAGTCAAACTGCACCAGAGGCAGACTGCACCCATCGGCTGCTACTTTCCCATCTCTACTTATAACTGGAGTTACACAATCTGCCCATGTGCCTCCAGATACGGCCTCACGTGCCAGAGGTAGCAGGGAGGGGGAACAGCTGCATCTTCTTTCAGGATATATCCCACTAATATCACCAGTATTCTCTTCTCACCTCCATCTCTCTCTTTCTAGGCAGGGCAGTCTACAATACAATCTACAATGTACATTGGAACCAGTCTTGTTGTTGATTTTACATCTCATTCCCGCAGTACCCTAACCTAATCAGCCACTAAATTCAGTGTGTGTGTGTGTGTGTGTGTGTGTGTGTGTGTGTGTGTGTGTGTGTGTGTGTGTGTGTGTGTGTGTGTGTGTGTGTGTGTGTGTGTGTGTGTGTGTATGTGTGTATGTGTATGTGTGTATGCATGTGTGTGTGTGTGTGTGTGTATATGCCTGTATATGTGTGTGTGTATATGTGTATATATGTGCGCATATGTGTGTGTTATATGTGTGTGTGTATGTGTGTATGCATGTATGTGTATGTGTACATGTGTGTATATGTGTGTGCATCTATGTGTGTGTGTGTATATATGTATGTGTGTGTGTATATGTGTGTATGCGTGTGTCTATGCATGTATATGTGTGTGTATATATGTGTGTATATGTGCACATATGTGTGTGTGTATATGTGTGTGTGTTATATGTGTGTATGTGCATACATGTGTGTGTATGTATATATGTGTGTGCATGTATGTGTATGTGTGTGCGTGTGCGTGTGCGTGTGTGTGTGTGTGTGTGTGGTGCGAGTGACAGTCTGTGCATGGATGTGCATATTGTGTGTGCATTGTGTGCGCTTGTGTGCAAGTGTGTGTAGGATAGGGGCTGATGTTGTTTGGTGTGGCTAGTCACAGCCATTTTCCTAATCAGGAAGAGTAAATGTACTTATGAAGAATGTTATGAATATAAACCAAAATACCCGGTTGAAAGAACACTTAAATATTGGTCAGAGAGAGTTTGATTAATGTGGACAAGAGAAATCATTTAATTGTCATCCAACTGTTACAAATTTCGGTAAGGTTCTCAGACTGCTATACTTTAACATTGGAAACACTGAAAAGATGTGTTGATTGCTCAATGACTGCTTGGAGTGGGTCCTTGTGAACAAAACTTTCATCCCATTCACTGTTTATATATTGAGTATTGAACAAATGAGCGTGGGAGTGAGTTGTAAACCTTCACTAGTCAGTCATCAGCTTTTTCAAAGCAATTACTGTGAATTCACATTTCTGTTTTAACCATATGTTAAGGTGACACAAACACACTATTTGAAACACAAAACAACATGACAACCTGAAATCATTTAACAAATAAAATCAAATAAAACAAAACGACAGATTTTTCTGATGAAACACACTGTACATTGCCTTCTCTTACATATTAGCAGCTGCAAATACTGCCTTGTTACTCAGAATAATCGCACTATTTTGCAATGGTAGATTGTTTTGCAAGACCATAGAACTGGCGATCTCTTGCAATTTTCACGCATCCATTGTCTGATTGTCAATCCATTTTTCACGTTCTCACCTTTATTCAGACATTTTTTAATGCCTTTTACATCCTCAGTACAACTCCAGGAACTTTAAGGGAAATGAAGTACGCTTGTGATCAGATCAGTTTTACAAATCTATGGAGTCATAGCTTCATTCAGCACAGAAATAAATACTTTGGCCCAACTCGTCCATGCCAAACAAGATGCCCCATCTACGTAAGTTAGTCCTACTTGCCCATTTTTGACACATATCCCTCTAAACCTGACCTATCCAATGTACCTCTCCAAATGTCATTTAAATGTTATCATTGCCTAGACCACTTTCTCTGGCAGTATGTTTCACATACCCACCACCAATATTTGTGAAAAAGTTGTCGATCAGGTTTGAATTAAACCTTTCCCCAGTAATTTTAAATCGATGTAGTTTCTTATTCCCCAAACCTGGGAAAAAGAGTGTGCATTCACGCCCCTCAAAATTCTATACATCTCTTTAACATCACCCCTCAGTCTCCTCTGATTCAAGGAATAAAGTCCCAGCCTGTATAACCTCTCCCTATAGACCAAACCATTGAATCCTGGCAACATTAACTGCACTTTTTCCAGTTTAATGGCATCTTTCTTCCAGCAAGGTAACAAGGTTGCCAAATACTCCATGTGCAGCCTCACCAACACTTTGTACAACTACAACATGACAGTCCCAACTTCTATACTCTATCCCTGACTGATGAAGGGCAGCAGGCCAAAAGCCTCCTTCACCACCCAGTCTACCTCCGATGCCACTTTCAGGGACATGTACTTGTACTCCGTGATCCTTTTGATCTACAACGCTGCCTAGGGTCCAACCCTGGTTTGAAATAATTTGTGGTACTTGCTGAGTTTCAAGTATGATGGCATCCTGATGCCTGGACAGAGTGGATAGAGGGGGTTGTTCCCATAGGTAGGGGTTTCAAGAATGAGTTTAGTTTAGTTCAGAGATACAGCGTGGAAACAGGCCCTTTGGCCCACCGAGTCAGCATCGACCAGCGATCCCTGCACATTAACACTATCCTACACACACTAGGGATAATTTACACTTATACTAAGCCAATTTACCAACAAACCTGTACATCTTTGGAGTGTGGGAGGAAACCGAAGATCTTTGAGAAAACCCACACTGTCACGGGGAGAACGTACAAACTCTGTACAGACAGCACCTGTAGTCGGGATCGAACCTGGGTCCCCTGGGCCGCAAGTGTTGTAAGGCAAGAACTCCACTGCAGCACCAACTGCACTGTACAGTCACAACAGTCACATATAAACAAAATAAAG
Source organism: Malacoraja senta (assembly GCA_038087875.1). Classification (NCBI taxonomy): domain Eukaryota; kingdom Metazoa; phylum Chordata; class Chondrichthyes; order Rajiformes; family Rajidae; genus Malacoraja; species Malacoraja senta. The sequence continues at coordinate 18,826,803 of CM075985.1, read as the reverse complement.
AAAAATAAAGCTAAGAATGACTATTTTATATAGTGTGTAGGAATGTGCTTCTTATAGATGTTTCCATTGTATCTTCTAGATTATTACATGCTGAAGAAAGATTTGAAAGGACTGATGAGTGGATGTAGAACGTGGATTTGGCAGGGAACTAACGGGCATGATAGGCTGAATGACCTTCTTCTAAGCTGGAAACATTCTATGATATTGGTAAACTCAACAAGATCACAGATCCTGTGACAGCAATTTGTTGTCAGGCTGTTGTACATTGACTACAGCTCGGCAACCAACACCACCATCTCCTCCAAACATATCATCGAACTCAGAGAACTGGGTCTTGGCTCATCCTTATGTACTCCAGCTTTATGTGTCTATCATCCCTATGTTGTGGATCCTCGATTTCCTCATCGGCAGTCCACAAACAGTACAAGTTGGTAACAACACTTCCTCCTCAAAAGCCATCCACACAGATCACATTTCAAAGCTGTGTAGACAAAAATGCTGTAGAAACTCAGCGGGTGAGGCAGTGTGCTCAGTCGCTTCCCTGCTCTACTCTCTCTATGCCCAATGCCTGTGTTCTGGCACCAGCCATCCTTCCCAGTGCTGTCCTGATTCCATTTCAATTTCTGCCTCAATAAGAAGAATTGTCTCTTCATCTCTTGCATCCCTTCTGCTGAACCTGGTTTCAACCAGTTGATTAACTTTGTGACTAATTAGTGAACAGCATTTCATCAGCTGTTGGAATCAGAGACGGAAACCACTGTGAAAACATAGAGGGGACCGGGGGACGGGGGGGCACAATTTCTTGGCGGCCACTCACACACACATGCGAGGCATCGGAAGCTTCAGCCGTGCGCCCTTTGAACGGTAATTAGCTCGGGATTCTTCCAGTTTCCAGCCCCGCGACGTGGATGCTTCTACTACGGGACAGTTACTGTTAGAATTAGTCAATTACTGCAGATCTGTACCACAGATTTAAAGATTGTAATGTGAGGGGGACCGTCCCCCACCTCTGAAAACACGGAGGGGACACGTCCCCCCTGGCCCCCCCCTGGTTTTCCGCCAATGGTTGGAATCTTTCTGCTATCAGCCCTGAAATAAGCCACATTACCTCTACGGTTTTTATAGTGGTTAAAAATAGACTTTGAGCAACAACAACAAAACAGACACGATAAGGCCAAGTAGTTAATACGCGGGGAGCAAATTTTAGAACATTTAGAGGGAAACAAAACAGACAAAAGATGGATAAAGAGAGAAATGAGAAGGTACTGATAGCTATTATGCAATATTTGGAAGGTATATGAAAAGGATTGTTAAAGCAGAATGGTGCAGCAGTAAATCAGCTGACTCACATTTCCACTGAGCTGGGTTCAATCCTAATTTCTGAGCATGACAAAGGGAATATCTCTGATGGGTTGAGGGAAGGTCAAATGGGCTAATGAGGTTGTCTGTATTGCTCAAAGCAGGGCTTGGAGATACACCCAGCAGTTCAGGGTATATTGGGAGAGAGGAACTGAGGCTATATCACAGATGGACGATTCACAATATGAGAGACAGACAAAGAAAGTTATCTGAAGTTGGAGAATTTGATAATGAATCCAGAGAGCTCCAATGTGCCTGGATGGAAGACGAGGTGCATTTCCTAAAGCTTGCATTGAGTTTTATTGTAAACGGGTTAGGAGGCCACAGATTGATACTTCAGAGTGGCAGTGGGATGGAAAATTAAAGTTGTAGGTGACGGAATTCTCAGTGTTACTCCAGCGGACTGAATACAGATACATCACAAAGTAATCACCCAATCCACATTTGGTTTCTTCCATGGTGTTCGTGCCATCCGGAGAATTGATTTAGAGTCACAGAGTGATAGAGTGTGGAAACAGGCGTTTCGGCCCAATTGGCCCATACCAGCAAACATGTCCCATCTACAATAATCCTACCTGCCCGCGTTTGGTCCATATCCCTCCAAACCTGTCCTATCCATGTACCTGTCTAATTGTTTCTTAAATGTTGGGATAGTCCCTGCCTCAAGTACCTCCTCTGCCAGCTTGTTCCATACTCCCACCGCTCTTTGTGTGAAAAAGTTACCCCTCAAATTCCTATTAAAAGTTTTCCCCTTCAACCTAAACCTCTGTCCTCTGGTCCTCGATTCACCTACTCTGGGCTTTGATGAATTCTTGAAGAACTGTGCCCTGCAGGGATAGATGGTGAGATTATGCTCGGTGTGGCTTTCCAAATTGGCGTGGGCATGATGGGCTGTAAAGCTTCCTGGTTCCAAGCATCTACCCGATCTATTCCACAGTTGATTTTATACACCTCAATAAGTTTGTTATCTGTGGAGCTGGTGACACACCTTGAGACATTTTAAAATAAAAGAATTGTTTGTATTATGAGTGTTACATGGAGCATGCACATCACATGATATGATATACCTTGAAAAATTAAAAAATACAGGATATAGAGGAGACCCTGGTGAGAGCCTCATCTGTAGTCGAAGAGGGGAACCCCCGTTCCCTAAAGAATGAGGACATCTCCGTTGCCCTGGTTTGGAACACCTCATCCTGGGTGCAGATGCAGCGTAGACTACGTAGACATAGTATTTGCTTTCTCCCTCCTTCCCCTCCCCTTCCCAGCTCTCCCACAGCCTACAGTCTCCGCCTCCTCTTTTCTTTTTCCCCGCCCCCCCCACATCCATCTGAAGAAGGGTCTCGACCCGAAACGTCGCCTATTCCTTCGCTCCATAGATGCTGCCTCACCTGCTGAATTTCGCCAGCATTTTTGTCCACATGATATGATATGTTCCATTTATATCAGACATTTAACAAGTATCTTGAACAATTCCCCTCAACCATAGTAGGTAGAGCCTTTGAATGCATCTTGTCCATTTCCTGCCCCTTTGGTCTTTCCTTCTCTTCGGGGCAAAGCAAGAACAAGACTTCTCCTGGTCCCCATTTTCCACCCCACCAACCTCGACAGTCAACAAATCATCCTTCACAATTCCTGCCATCTCCAACAAATTAGGAGCCTGTAAACCGTGACCACCAGCTTCTTCCCAGAAACATTAGGCTCTTAAACACTACGTAACATTAACCTCAGCAACTATGATCTTCCATGGACTGTGCCTTGGTTTGCACTACGGACTTTGGCTTTTGCACTATTATTATAGTTACCTAGAATTATGGGTTGTTAATTTAATGCATTTTTGATTATTATATATTATCTGTGTTGAACTATAAAGCTGTAGTAATTAAGAATGTGATTGTTCCATTGCAGTTACGTATGACAATTAAACATTCTTTTATTGACTCTTGATTTACCAATAGCTAGGATGGACAATGTATTTCTAATTGCTCCACCAATTGCTACCTTAACTTATTTGGACTCACCCTGTCAGGGATATTTCTTTTGTTCTACTCATTCTTCCTGTCCCCTGCCCCGATTGCCCTAAAAAACAATCTACTTTTGAAAATTGACTTGTTTTCTCATTTCTAGTTAACCTGATATGTTCAGTCCGTTTCCCTTTCCACCGATGCTTTCTGACCTGCCGAGTGCTTCCACAATTTTCTATTTTTATTTTAATTTGCTTTGAAGATTTCCTCTGCCCACTCACTGCAAAGAAGTGAGGACGATGAAAAATGTGTTTTAATGCGATCCATCGTAGCATCAGGATATCCCAACAATTAGTGGTCAATGTTCAGAGCAAGGACAAGCTGTTTATCGAGCAGAGCACAAGTTATGGTTTTCAAGAGCCTTAACTTAGAAACCAAGAAATAAGGATCAGCTGACAAGCGGATTCTGCAGGCATGCAGCAGAAACCATCTTCAGTGCCATAGGAGCAACGGCGAGGGAAAAAAAAGGCAATCAAAGACTGCTAGTAATTAAAGCATAAATATTGCAAGTATTAAAGTGCAAAGTTAACGTGACATTTAAGTCGATGGTGCAGGCAGGCAGTACAAAAATGTGTTTGTGCTTATCTGAAAGTTACACTTTTCTGTGCCACGATGCATACTCAGACAATTGGTTCCATATTTTCAACACATCATTATTGCCCTCGTTTGCCAGAAATGTCAATGATAACATTTGAATGCTGGCGAGGATGGAATTTTGCCCGAACAGAATCAAGGTTTATTAAAGATCCAGACTTTATAATTTTCATGGATAAGTGTGACAATTCCCAATGAAGAAATCCCACCTGCCATCAGCTGGGTGAAAATGTTTATCAAGGATGATAAACCTGTTTAAATGGAGCAAGACTATTGATGCTGCTATACAGAGGGATCTGGATATCCTCATCCATGTAACACAGGAAACACAGCGGTTCCACAAATGATTCACAAGGTAAACGGAATGAGGGATGGCGTACTGATCTAGGTCTGCCACGGCAGGGACTGCGTGGGCGAGACCACACCTGGAGTACTGCCTAAAGCTTTGGTCTCCTTTATTAGGCAGTTCTGAGAAGATATAATAATGTTTAATCTGGAACAAAGGAGATGTCTTATGAAGAATGATTTAGGTGGTTAGGTCCAAGGCCATTGGAGGCTGGGAAAATACTTATTGAAACACTAGAACAACTAGTATGAACACGTGATGGATAGTCAGCGTAGCCATGCTGGGCCAAAGGGCCTGCTTCCGTGGTGTATCTCAGAACTAAACTTGAAGGAATTATACTTTGCCTTATCCAATAGCCACAGCAACACTAGGATACCTTGAATGCGCAAACTAAACCTTTTCCATTGTATACCCATCAGCCTTGCCACTTTTACCACTCACGTGAACTGGTTCTTCCCTGCCAGACCCACAGAGTGTCCAGGTGTCTCAACTTCAATGAACCAGACCACACTGCCATTCCCACCTCTGCAGGCCTGTACCTTGGATTCACACCATGAACAAAGCCAGCTCACATTCTCTCTTGCCTTCTCTCTGTAGGTGACAACTCAGGAGGTTGGCCGAGGATTAGACCCCATCGTGTTTATACCATTCCCTTGATATTCTCTCAGCAGCTCCAAATGTTTTCAGATTGGATTGTTCATTCTGCAATTGCACTATGTCCTCCTTTGATTCCTTGTTAACCAGCAGAAACATCCTCTGCTCGTGCACTGTAGCGTGCCGTGTTCTGTGTCCTCACACTTCGACCTCAACGGTGTCATTTGCCTGAAGGCGTAACTCCATATGATCTAAACACAGGGAAATTACATTTCCCAATATTCCTCACATCTGTCTCCAGCCATCCCCACTCCTTGTGCTCCCATTCACAGAGATAAGCTCACTTGTTTCTTGTTGCTGGTTCTCTGCCTCACATCACACTCGTGCTGCATGCACTCCATTCCGTTGTCTGGGTTTTTCTTTAGTACTGTACGTACTGTCAGTCTGAGTAGCCTGAGCTGCCAGAGCAAACATCTTAACTGGGGGCAGCCATTCCCAAACTGAATAGCAGTGCTAGAAAATATCAGAAAGAAAATATCAAATAAGAAAATATCTATGTCATACCATGTGACAAAACCCTTACACTCATTTACATTTACATTGGTTGGGGCATAGTTTTAGAATAAGGGGTCTCCCAGCAGAAGAATTTCTTCCCTCAGAATAATGTGAATATTTTGAATTTCTAGTGAGTTGTACAAGCTAAGTAGATGAATATATTCAAAGTTGAATTAGACAGAACTTTAGATTACAGGGGAGTCAAGAGGTATTGGGGATCTAGCAGGAAAGTGTTGAGGCTGTGATCAGATCCGACATGATTTTAGTGATCAGTGGAGTAGCCTCAAAAGGCTGCAGGGCCTGCTCCTGTTATTATTTCTTATGTTATTTAATCATATTGAAATAGATTAGTCAAACCAGCAATTATACCTCATTAACAGAGGATACATTCCGAGCATGAAATTGATAGGCGACAGTTTCCATTCAGTTTCACTTGTTTGATGAATACTGGTATTACAGGGTTTATAGTTGAATTCCTGATCTCTTTCTAGCACAAGACAGTCCCTTTGTTATTCCTACCTCTTACTCCTCACCAAATTAGGCTTTTCTTCCAGGAATCTTTAACCTGATGCCATCAGAACTACCTTCCATATGTCACAATGTAGGTAAATGCATTAAATAATAATGACACATCTACAAGGTTAATGAAATATTACTATATCCTTTTAGCTTGCAGAATAAAAAAACATATTCCTCTTCTGCAGAAGTGCAGGCTTACATATCTGCAAAAGTATTTATATTTCTATTGTACTTCTAGGGGAAGATTTTTTGAAGTACGGGAAAATGTGCAATCGTTTTAGTTATTTATTGCTTTCCTGGGTGTTCGACAATCTTCTACTGAAATTATAACGTGGACTGGAGTGGATATTTTTTCCCTTTTCTTTTGAAGAATAAAAAAAAGTCCTGACTATGTCCTTATGCAGCTGCACTCAGGAAACTTAAATTGCATAGATACCATTTTCATGCGTTCAAAATTGATCTTTTTGTACAATTTGAGCTTATGGCTTACACTGGCAATCTAATTTCTTAATTCTCTCTGACTCTCTAAAGTTCATGCTCTTATCATCACTGATCCTCCAATAAGAGGATATAACTTTTCACTATTCATTAGCAAACCCCTTCATAAATTTAAAGGCCTTGATTAAATATCCTCCCATCTGAATTAAAAGGCAGTAGCTCCAGTATTTCCGTCTTTATTCATTGGTATTATTTGGTATTATTGGTATTGTCCCAGTCACACTAAACTACAATGCACTCAGTTTTTTGTTTCTTTTTAACAAGGCCACATGTTGATTGGGATCTTAATTTTAGTTTAGAGATACAGCGCGGAAACAGGCCCTTCAGCCCACCGAGTCCACACTGACCAGCGATCCCTGCACACTAACGCTATTCGACATACACTAGGGACAATTTACAATTTTACCAAGCCAATTTGCCTACAAACCTGTACATCTTTGGAATGTGGAAAGAAACCAAAAATCCCAGAGAAAACAAATGCAGGTCACGGGGTGAATGTACAAACTCTGTACAGACAGCACCCATAGTCAGGATCGAACCCAAGTCTCTGGCACTGTAAGGCAGCAACTCCACTGCTGCGCCACTGTGCCACCTACAACTTAATGTTTGACTTGTGCAGGGTCCAGTTATGCCTCTGCCCTGAAGATAGACACAAAATGCTATGGGTCAGGTAACATCTCTGGCGATAAAGAGACTGCCTTTACTCTTCATGGATGGGAATTTATCCAATTCCTTTCACTATCATGAAGAAGTGAAACATATACAGAGGAATAAATTGAAATTATTTAAATACACGCATTTGGAAAAAAGCAGAAAGAAATATAGTGCTTACCCCATGTATCACATTTTGCCTCTGTGCTTGTTTTTAAGCATCGGTGCTTTAGGTTTTCAGTTCTATTCCACATTTATCAGTTTGTCACAGTGGATAAGTTCAGTGAGTAGGTATGTTACAAAACTTACCTTCAGTCGCGCTGTAATTCTGCCACTCGCCGTGTGCGCGATTTTGGCACCTTTAAGGGGTGGCGGGGTTAAAACGCGGGTTTCTCCTCCCTTGTCCTGGGAATATTTTGTTGGAGTACAAGCCTTGGCTGACAAAATCGTTCCTACCGGCGTTTTGTGAATTTTTTATTTTTATTAAATCGTCAATGTCAGCGCTACAGTAATTTTAAAAGCAGCTCCTGAAGCGTCAACGCCGATAACAGGGACGGATTTCACACACGGGACAGGTAAACAAAAGTGCTTTCTTTAAATGTATAAAAGTGCTTCTTAAGAAGCCTTTAATTCACATTTTGTCATGCGACACGGTGATTTTATTCCCCGAATTAACGGCAGTATTTTTCATGCCAATACGGGGTTAAATTCACCGCAAATGAACGTTCCAAAAGATCGCGTTCCAGTAATCCTCACTCGCAAGATGAATTAAATCCCCATTAATTTACAGGTATTAAACATTCAATTCCTTCCATTTGGCCTGTAAATTCATGAAAATTAGATTTAAAAATTATGTTATATTGTGAATTATTGTGTGAATGTTATTTGGACACTTAGGCTATTTAAAAATGTTAATCTATTCTTAAGAAATTGATAGATGTTTAGATCTAGTAATTGAATTTTGTAATTAGCTACAATTAGGTAACTAACTAATTATATGCTTTACTTTCATGTCTTCGAAGTAAGATTGTTTCATATTTGTTTCAGAATGCTTCAATCTATAATACCTGAAAATTTCTTTCAGTTATCATAATTTTTAAGAAAGTTATGGGCTTTTAACTGTCCTCTATCACAGCTTTTGTCTTAAGTCAATGGAAAAGCAATAGGGAACAAGATGTTAATTTCTGAGTATGATAATGGCCATAACTTTTTTAATACTGAAGATATGAAAGTGAATTAAGAGTCAAATTAAACTTCTTTTTATGCTTTATCTGATGGGATAAATTGCAGACTTTATTTTTAAAATCTCAAAATTTTGTAACATTGCTACAGTGAGGAAAATATTAACTCTAGTAGTGTGAAGGAGTGTCCAGAATAATGCAGCCTCTTGCATTGTAGGGCTGATCAAACCCCTCTTGCTGTGAGCAATCGGGCCTTTTTGATGAGCCAAATATGAAATATAGCATCTGATCAACTTAACACCCAATTAAATTTGCAATGGTTATCAGAAGGCTTCTGGACTATGGCTAAACACTCAAACTGAAATCCAGCATCTAATCAGAATAATAATCATTTATTGCCTCCTCACCACACCTGACTTTGAAACGTCTCACTTAATTATTCGCGGTAGTTACAAAATCTAATCCCAAAGGTTTCCAGTAAAGGTTTAAACCTCCCAGTGAAAACAGCAAGCAGGTACTTTCAAATCTAGAAATGCTGTATTCATTTTAGGGTAGTTTTCATCTTCTTCAAGTAGCTGTTAATTTAAAATATACACGATTAAAGTCAAGGAATATGTATTTTTTTGCAGTCAAGGAATTAGATTTAATTATTGCAAGATGAATATTAACATAACAGCTTTAATTTTGTGAGAAACCTTGTGCTAATTATGATCATTCCACAAAGATATTAGTTCCATTCATCTGTCTTATTAACATTTACACTCATTATTCATTAACGGTAACAAAGGACTTCGATTTCATCAACACCATCCAGTCAAAACCCTGACAGCACCCTTTAGAAATCATCACAACTTTTAGAGAAACAAAGAATAAAACTATTTATTGCAGCCCAATTATGTTAAAAGACTGGCATCAGCGATTCTGTAGGAGAACACAGGTTGGAATCCGCCCTGAAAAACTCGAGGTTCACAGCCTGCTCATCCTGTTATACTTTATGCTGACGATGTGTCTGCAATAGCTGCACTGCAGGCTTTGCCAAATCAGCACTCTCCACTTGATTTAAAGACAGCTTTGAGAGCAGTTGTCCACTCCCAGGCAAAACAGACAATATCGCTAATATAAGACAAAACCCAGCACTTTCAATGCAAAAAACATAATTTGTTTTCAAAGATATGTGGCTAATATTTTTTGCATTTTGCGCATTTCTCTGTAAAGTTACTGTTCTGCCTTATCTTATACAATCAATCATCTGCATGGTCCCTTTATTTATTTCTTTTTTTCAAGTAGGCTTCACGAACAGATGAAGATATGGCAAATACTGATGTTTCTATAATACTTCAATGCCTTATTGAGAAAATACAGTCACTTGTAATATTATTTAGATTGTCAAGGCTCAGATTCGATTATATATCAACATAATGAGCCTCAAAAATCTTCCCTAAAAGGTACTGATCAGATTTCCCATTCCTGTCATCCAGCAATGAATGTTTAGATATGTGTCACAGTGAGCATTAGTTGGCACAAGATTGTGCTTGAGGGCCACTTTTCCAAACCACACCTACACGGGAAAGATTTGTGAAACCAGACCAAGATAAAGAAGAATACATGAAATATACATCTATCACTCGTTGGATCAAATCCAAGAATGGAAACAAATAGTAAGATTAAACGAGAACTTACCAGTTTGAAGTTTGATCTTTATTTTATGAGGAGTTACGTTGGTGATTACGTGAAGAAGACCCGTCAGGGCGCATGCGCGTCAATCTTCAAAGCAGCGGTATGAAATCACAGACAACACCATAATTGAAGTAACATATTAAGATGATCAACATGAGAACAACCATTATGACCTTTTTTTTATGAGAGAGGGTTGGGCGTGGCGGGCACGTAATCACCAACTTAACTCCTCATAAAATAAAGATCAAACTTCAAACTGGTAAGTTCTCGTTTAATCTTACTATTTTACTTCGGAGTCACGTGAGTGACTACGTGAAGATTTTAAAGCTTTGTGATTTTTATGTCGCAGATCAAAATCCCGGCTTCTCACTGCATCGATTGACTCTGAGTATCATCAATAATGCTGTAAACATGACATTGCATATCATGCAAAAACAAACAGTTTTATTTTTGGTCATAAAACAACCAATAAACCCTCTTAATGTAGGGCAACAAACGAAACAGAATGAAACAGTATTGAAAACAGACTTTAAACAATAGCAACAGCACTCAATATTGAGTTGGCAAACAGCCCTCCATCGGCAATCGGCCGATGGTAGTATTGCTGAAACACAAGTTCATTTTTCCAACCTGCGGCTTTTAATATATGGTTGATGGGAACGTCCATCGCCCTGGCCGCGGATGTTGCTACTGCGCTAGTGGAATGAGATGTAAACACATAAATGTTAATTCCTGCCTGAACCAACTCTTGCTTTAACCACCTTGAGATAGTCTGAACTGCCACTCTTTTATGTTGGCTTCTTGTAACTGACAAATAATCCTGTTTCTTCTTGTCTTAAAGCCCTTGTGGCTTCAATGTAATGTAACAAATGTGTCCTTACACATAAACATGGAGCTGTAGGATATGCTGAGAACACAATCTTAAATCCTGTCACACCTGGCCTGTTTTGTTTGAGCAGGTCAAAAATATAAAACAGAACATTCTCTGTATTCACTTCCATTCTCTTGAACTGAAGTTTTTGCAAAGTCTGCACTCTCTGTACTGACACCAATGCCATTAGCCTGCACTACTCCTCCTGGAGCGTCTCTGTGGAGCAGCCCCTGTATGAGCTGCTCCTTTTGGATAACCGCTGGGGAACGGTATCCTGTCCCCAACGGGACTCTCGTGGCCCGACTCTGCAGAGTCTATAGCCCTGACAGACTTAGCTTATGCCGACCGCCCGACTGGCGTTGGCTGTGTACCCGGCTGGGCACTTTGCCAATTCTGTCGCCGCACCGCTACCGGCTTGCGACTCCCCCGAGGTGACAGGCTGCCTTTCAGAGACTGCGCTCCCGCAGCTCTCTCTCTCCTTGTCGGCAGCAGCCTGCACCTTTTCCTTGTTCCTGTATGTGGGGAAAAAACACACAGAAACAATTTTTTACTTTTTCCTAACTCCTCCAAAGTCTCCCCGACTTTGGTGGAGCTGTAATTACTCACCTGCAGGTGAAGGTCCATCCTCCTGCTGCCGTTCTCACCAATGCGTCAGACGTAATGACGCGCATGCGCCCTGACGGGTCTTCTTCACGTAGTCACTCACGTGACTCCGAAGTAAAATCGTAAAAAAACTTGTCAAACTTCTCCATCTCATTTTTCCAATTGAGTATTTTTCTTTCATTTGCAAACAATGAACAGTTTAACTTTCAGTTATATTATTAGACACTATATCAATCCTTCAATGAATCTGGCTGGAAGGATAATTAACATTCCCAGGAGAAAAACAACTTTTCCCCGTATAGGATTCGAGGGCCTGAGCTATTGGGAGAGGTTGAGCAGGATAGGACTTTATTCCTTGGAGCGCAAGAGGATGAGGGGTGATCTCATAGAGGCGTACAAAATCATGAGGGGAATAAATTAGGTAAATGCACTGTCTTTTGCCCAGAGTAGGGAAATTGAGAACCAGAGGACATAGGTTTAAGGAGAGGGAGAAAAGATTTAATAGAAACCTGTAGGGTAAATTATTTTTTACACAAAGGGTGGTGGGTGTATGGAACGAACTGCCGGTGGAGGTAGTTGAGGCAGGTACTATAGCAACCTTTAAGAAACATTTAGACAGGTACCTGGATAGGACAGGTTTAGAGAGATATGGGCCAACGACAGGCAGATGGGACTAGTATAGATGGGGCATGTTGGTCGGCGTGTGTAAGTTGGGCTGAAGGGTCTGTTTCCATGCTGTATGACGATAACTTCACAGCATGTTTTTCTTAAATAAATCTTAATTACTTATTTTCCATCCCCATTTACAACAGCGTAGCTCCTCACAAATGCTTTCCGATTTGATTCTACGGGGTTCAATAATATTTTTATATTCTTGCAAGAGGAGCATTCACACAAACGAAGATAAGAACAATAATAAATTTTTAAAAATTAAAATATGGAGCAGGCTTATGAAAATATACTGTCAGAGTATTTGTATTTTTATATAATTGTATGAACTCTACAAATCTATTAGCCACTTAACCTTTAACTTCAAAATATAAAAGAGAAAAAAGTGTGAACTCAACCCATTCTTTACTGGTATACAGTAGCTCTTAATAATAAGCGTGATATTAAAACACACAGACAGACTCACAGGGGCATACACTCAGAGTGTAAAGACTCACATTTATATAGTAATTTCCACAACCTCTGAAGTTTTTGAAAATCCTTTTCTTCCCGAAGACGTCTTCAATGCCTTATAGATAAAATACTCTCAGTGATTTCCAGACTTTCTTTGACATTTAATCACTGTTAAGCAACAAACACGACAGACAATTTGTGCAAAGCAGTGCCCACAAACAACGGTGTGATAATGATCAGATAATCTGCTTTAAGAAATAAATATTACCTGGAACAGCCAAAAAATTTCCCTGCTTATCTTCAAATAATGGTGTGGTATCTCTTATTACCACCTGAGAGAGCAGACAGGAGCTCAGATTAGTGTGTCATCTGAAAGAAGTCAACTTTGACATTACAGCAGTCCATTATTTCATTCTAGACTATATATTTAAATTGTTGGAATGGGACTTTGTAATCAGAGTTATTCACACAGCTCCACGCATATATTCAACAGACAACAATCCAAATGCAGGCTGAACTATACACTTTCTGGAGACACCAACCCATTATCATCAAAACCAACAGTTCAAAAATAACATAATTTAATGCTGGCGTTTTTTACTTCTGTTTTTCCTCTCCATCATTTTCTGCCCATTAATTTTAAAAACATGTACAGGAGTTTACTAAAATGAAAAATGCTACATTATGTATAGTTCAGTGCTCCTGTTATGTGTTATCACACAAAACTATCCAATATAAAACATACAATGACTATATTTATCAAGTATTTATATATATGGTTCCCTGGACTTGTTGCAACAGAAAACATAACATTATAAATGAATATGCATTGGATCAATGTTTCTCAAATATATCTTGCACTCTGTCGCCTATAGTTTGAAATGATATTTTGCAACTTCTTGACTCCATCTCCAAAGCAAATAGGTCACAGTTACAAAATATGGCACTACTGTAAATTAAAGCCAAAAAATGGGAGAAATATTCAGTGGTTCCGGCTGCATCTGGGGCAAGAGAACAGTTAAAGCCCTGTCTCACGGTGCGAGTTGACCCACGAGTGACCCCGAGTGAAAGACTCGTGGTTGCGTACGAGACTCCAAGTTTATGATCAAGAGTTTAAACCGAGTTCCCACGGGTATGTCTAAGTTTGCCGTTTACTTCTCATTTCTGCGATGTTCCAAGTTCCTCTCGCGAGTTACTCTTGAGCCAACCGTGAATGAAGGCCTGTTTTAGGTAACAAATAGAGGAGCTGGACAGCATCTCATATAGTAAGTATATTCTGATTCAGTATTGAAAGTTATTCAATTTCAGAACTTAAAAAAACTAGGCAAGATCTCGGCCCCGCACTCGCTGCCATTGTGCAACAAGGAGGCGGTGGCGGCGAAGCAAGTGTTAAAAAAGACAGCTCCATCCTGCGGCTTTTTAAAGGTAGAATTCAGCGCGGCCGCATCTATTGATATGACCTACAAAGGGAAAATGCACACCGTCCAGTGCCAGAGCTAGGCTGGGATCATTCTCTGCTCTCATCTCTCTCTTTCTGTGTGTGCATTTGCAGGGGGAAGAGCGGTTTACCTCGCTGGGGCACAAGACCTCTGCCGCCTGCCCCTTGCAGCCATCAACTTGTTTGTTCCTTTGGTGCGCCTCATCTGCCCTGCTCCCATCCTAGCGCTGCCCCAGCCCTCTGCCCCATTCTCTTGGAAATGTCACTTCCGCCGCTGTAACGAGGAGGGGTCCGCTGGCTGGCTTGGTGGGTGGGTGGGTGGGTGGGTGAGCAGGGAGGGGGAGTGGGTACAAACCACCGAATCCATTCTCAAAAGTTGGGCATAGCCGTGTAGAACTCACGTTTCTCTCTGCTTCATATACGTGGGAATTCCCTCAGTATGGTCACTCAGCGGGCAGGCAGCATCTCTGGAGAGAAGGAATGGGTGACGGGATGACGTTTAAAATTTAAATCATGGGCAAACCATCTTGCCCCAGGCTGCTTTACATTATTTATTGTGTTGAGTTGTTTGTGAGGCCTGGTAGTGGAGACATATGCGTGTGCCTTGATCCTGTAAGCTGGCCTCATGGCAGGAAGGTCGAGGGGGAGGTCCCTGACAAAGGGCGGCCCAAGAAGATGACCTCAGTGGAACAGGCCGAGGATGGTGTTTGACCGGCGGCTGAGAAGGTGGAAGAAGGCTGCAGCAGGGAGAGACTCCCAACCGTGGTGGAGCCCATATCATTGGACCCGGGACTGTCAGTGAATGTTGTCAGGTTAAAGTGGGCGGACTTGTCTGTTCTGAGCAGTCCCTGGGCTTCAGTCAAGGGTCAGTGTGTGGGGCAGTGCCCTGGAGTTTACATCCTGCTGATCCCTGTAGACATCCACCATGGTTCCCCGCTCCCCGTCCCTCTCTCAATGTGTGACGGAGAATGGCCGAGACTCTAGTGTACTGAGTTTGAAGCCATTACCCTGTCAGTGAGGGTGATGAGAAACAGGAAGGACAGTGAGTTGTCCCTTACCCCGACGTAAACAGCCCTTTATTCTGGAATCGACACCACTACTTCTGCTGATCTGGTTTAGAGAGGAAAGATCGCAAAGCAAGGTCATATTCAACAAGTGCAGTTTGAGGACATTGGATTTTCCTCTCCACATTTTATTGTTTTTTGTAGCCAGAAAAGTCAAAACATGCAATCATTATTATCTTTAATTCTTACGTACCCTCGTGATGTAAGCATTGTTAATCTCCAGTCAATTATATTCCCTCCTTTACTGAAACAACCCTGACTGATCATCTCTATGTCATTGGGTTGGAGAACATGATCCCACAGGTGAACATCAGTTATCTCTCCGACAAACGACTGACTGGCGTCAAAACCTCCACCGACTGAGTCTTGTTCCTGACCTAGAATAAACTGACCAGACCCTTTCACAACCTGACCCTTATCACCAACCTTCCGTACACTGCGTCTCCCATTGACCCAGACTGTTATCTCACCCCCTTGAGACTCCCAGTTCACACAGATGTGTCTCAGTAAAGAATTCATGTCTGGGATGTTAAACTCTGTTACAAAATTTCCTAAATACAGCCAGAGTTGTGATTTATATTCTTCCCAAATCAGCAGTTCGTTGTCGGTAATGCTCGTTGTGTAGGAGAGCAAACTGTAAGAGTGAGTCGATTCAGCGGCTGCCCTGAAACAGACAGCAAAGGCGGTCAAACAGGTGAAGTCAGGCGCATGCAACCTCACAAAGCTGTTGGATGTTTTCCTTGAAAATATCACTGATTTCGCATCCAATCCTGTAAAATGTGAAGAGTTAAGATTGTCATATGTCAGTTTAAAGTTGCAGCAGATGGAGCACAAAGACGCAGCAGAAATTTGGAAAAGTCATCCCGTCACCCATTCCTTCTCTCCAGAGATGCTGCCTGCCCGCTGATTTAAAGAGTGCCCACGGTAGACTCACGAGACACTAAGGTAAACTCACGGGCCACTACGTTCTTACAACGAGTTTAAATATTTCAATTTTTAACTTCAGCAGTACATTTTACTCGTGGAAAAGTTTAACCATGTTTGAATTTTTCCAAGAGTTAACAAGTGTAACGGGTACCTGCCGTTAGCGCCAAGAGTCGCTAAGTTGCGTCCACGAGTTCCGACGTTCCCGCTACGTTAATCGTACGTGATTACCATGAGTTAAATTTGTTTTAAGCTCGGGGTACCTCGTGGGTCAGCTCGCATCGTGAGACAGGGGTTTTACAGTTTTAGATCGGAGAACCTCTGCCAGAACTCAAAAGGAGATAATTGCAGCTTGTTAAACTGCAGGAAGCACGGCGAATGAATTGTCTCTGATAGGGGAAAACTAGGGTGAACGTGGGGGTAAGCTATAAACAAGGTTATCAGGTCAATGAGAGAATGGGAGCAGTCAAAGATGAGAACATGGACAAAACAACATAGATAAAAGAACCTTATCAAAGTGCTTGCTGTGATGCATAAAGACCATGTCCATGGCCTTGGCTTCGTCAATCTTTTAGGTTACTTCTTCAAAAAACTCAATCAAATTCCTGAAAATATACAAAACCATGTTGACTGTCCCTAATCAACTTATCTATCCAAATACAAGCATAGAAAGCGTTCTTCAATTTTGTTGTCAGATTGGACCAAGATTAGTTAGTTTAGTTTAGAGATATAGCTGAGAAACAGACCCTTCGGTCCACTGAGTGCACATTGACCATTGATCATCTGTTCAGACTAGTTCCCTGTTATCCCTTTTTCTCCTCCACTCCCAGCACATTAGGGGTAATTTACAGAGACCAATTAGCCTACAAATCCACTCATCTTTGGATGATGGTCGTAAACCGAAGCATCTAAAGGAAACTGCTAACTCCAGAAGAATGTGCTAACTCCACACAGCCAGCACCCGAGGTCAGGATCAAACCTGGGTATATGGCGTTGTGAGGGAGCAGCACTACCAGCTGTGCCACTGTGCCACAATGAGAGTTTTGCTCTTAGAAAATAACTTCAACAGACAGTGCACAAACAGTCTCACTGGATGAGGACTATAGTGCTCCAATATCAGGAATTCTGCTTCTCATTGCCTTTCATACTTTAAATCTTGTTTTTGCTCTGATTCAACGTTATTAGCCCATCAGCCACAGTTGATAAGGAAGCTAATTCCATGGGTTTAACTGCAAAAATCCATGAAATGTCAGTGCTATCTAGTCACTGCTGCTATCATTATGAAATTACACAAATAATATCTTGAATAAAAAGGCAAATGTAGGGGATTGGCTTGTTTATTTTTCTTTATTTTGCTCAGGTTAGACTTTTTAAAATTTGTTGGTAGCTTTAGCTATTTAACAAGATGATTATTACTTATTCAGAAACATTTAAAAACCTTTGCAATAGCCTATGACAATAGTGAGGTGTCAAAGGACCATCAGGACAGTGTAGGGTGGGGTGTCAAGGTCACTGGTCTTTGGGCCTAGTTGCTACCAACAACCTATTTACTCTCATGTGGAAGGTAAACAGGAGTTGTGGGACCAGACGCATTAAGGAGGAAAGCAGGACAGGATAAAGGGGAGGACAGCAGAGACGCAAAGGCAGATTTTTTCTGTTGTGTTCTCAAACGTCTGCGAAGCTTGACATTGCCCTGTCTTGGCTGACAATGCCTCATCTGACTCTTGAGCTCCACGTTCACTCCTGGTTTTCAGATCAGCCGAACTGTCTCTGTGATTGTTGTCTACTGACACATGTCTACCTGCCCGCACGCATCACTTGTTGGCTCAAAGTTTAACAATCATCACAGAAACTTAAGTAAGACAGACAGTTAATGAAAATGTATTACAATTCCAACATTTTAGTAACAAAGATCTTGAAATGGGCTTGTTCTGCATTGTGGCAAGTTAATTAACTGTCATCACAGTTTAGTAAGAGATAGATAAATAAATAAACTTAAATAAAAATGCAGCATATTCAGTTTGGTAATTGCGGAATAGACTAATGCTTGGTTAAATTATTTAAATGTCAAATTGTACATTTTCTTGATGTCTGTGGAATATTTGATTTCAATTTGCTGTCATATAGCTCATGTTTTATTCACTTTATTTAGTTGTAGTAATAATGTATTTTTGAGTTGGATCATTATGCCCACAGTAAGACTCTGATAATGTCTGAAGGATAATTCCAATAGTGTTTTGCTACTCGAACTAATGACTGAGAAAGTCGATTAACTGTGAGAAACAATGCCAGACTAAACATTTAGACTTGTTCAGTCCAGTAGCTTTGGCTTTCATTAACGTTGTGCCTGTCCATGCACAGAGCATTGGTAGCAAAGGTAATGTCAAATCTGTTTGTATTTTATCCACATGGAAGGTGGTCCCACAGTTCATTCACATTAGTGATGATGTGGAGCCCAGTTCTGATGAAATGTCATCCAATTGCAGTTAACTTTGTTCCTCTCTTTTTGGAGGCTATGTTACTGCAGAATATATTCAGCACATATTGTTTTCTTTGTTCAGATTTTCAGCATCCACGGTATTTTGTTTTCATGATCCTCTTCTATGGATTTTTGTCTGATGTTAATATTTCCTTCTTGACAGTCAACAAACTGACACTGTTTACTGTGGCTCAAATTGTACTTACGTGTAGCTCGTAGTTTGGGAGGACCTCTGGACAGGTGGTTTTTGTAGATTAGCATGTTCACGCTTCTGCATATTTGGATGAAACCGTTAAAATACAGAATGCTTACAGATCAGATACAATGCATCTGATTTCTCACTCCGCCCTGAACACATCATTGAGTCCGAATGGTTTCACACCAACCTAGGGCCTGAATGCACTTTGTACTTCAGCCTTACTCCAGTCATGGGCAAAAACTGTTAACCTGTCATGAATGGCATATCATCTTAGGACACAAGGGACAGCAGATTCTGGTTAATGCACAAAACGACACAAAGTGCAGGAGTAACTCTGCAGGTCAGGCAGCATTTCTGGAGAACATGGATAGGTGATGATTCGGGCCAAGACACAGTCTGGGTCTGAAGAAGGGACTTGACTCAAAACTTTGCCTATCTATTTTCCCCAGAGATGCTGCCTGATCTGCTGAGTTACTCCAGCACTTTGTGTCCATATTATCATAGTCCCTTGCCTCACTACAAAAGAGATCAGCTTTTTGGGGGGTTTATTTTCCTTCTTTGTCTGCACATCTACATTTTACTTAACCCCAGATAACATGTTTTAAATTATTCTAGTGATATTTAACTTGGAACCTTTATAAAATAATGGATTCTCACTTTTTGAAGATCTATGTTTTTGAACATCTCTGATCAGCACAAGCTGTCTCAGCCTTTAGGGCAGACTGGCAAACTGTACAGGGAGCCTGCTTGAAGCCTGGGCCATGCCAAGTACCATCAGGCAATTCTATCATATGGATCATAATAAATGTACACTCCACAATTGAATCTCTTAGCCAATGTCCCTAAAAAAGGATGTACCAGTTAAAGCAGAGTTTATGTTTTAACTGAATGTCATTAAAAGCCATTGGCATGAATTGTCAAGAAGTTTTCCTTCCTTTTAAACTAATTACAAGCAGGAAAAAAAAGAAATATTTTTTTCAGCAGGAGATCAAATAATGTATTACCCTTGACAAAGCAACCATGAAGTACTTTGCAACCATGGAGTACTGAGTTGGATGATCAGCCATGATCATATTGAATGGCGGTGCAGGCTCGAAGGGCCGAATGGCCTACTCCTGCACCTATTTTCTATGTAGCTATGTATCTAAGGCAGCACTAAACCAAAATCATACAAAAAAAATCTACCATTACTTCTTTGAAAGTCATAATTAAAAAACTGTGCAGATAACATTAATCAAACTTGTTCTTTGAAAGAGCTGTAAAAGCTTGAGCCACCCTTCTATTAGAAATCAGTTTTTTATTGCTATGAGACTAGGATTTGGAGTCAAACTGTAATTACATTAACCTGGGAGTTCTGGGGACAAGCAATTTCCTTTTGACCAGTAAACATGCTGAACTGCGTAAGACCCAGTTACCCAGTTTCTCCCATTACCAAGGTGCAGTGAAAACTCTTTCATGTCTATTTATCTTCTTCAGTTATTCATAAAACAATCATAGGTCATCTTTTGGTAAACAGAGAATCAATTAATTTTTTTATGTATTTAAGATTTTCTTAACTTTTTGTTATGACTTGGTTACCATTATAATAAATGAAAATTCAAGAATGCTTAGTAAACATATGAAGAACAAAATAATAACTGAGGAACAGACCCCATTAAAGAGCCAAAATTAATTTATGTTTGGCCAAAGTCATGGAGTTGCTTTGAATGAATGCTTTATCTGTATATTATATTCATTGTAGACAAGTGCTTGGAATAAGTTGTAATTAAAGAGAAATGACAATTATTGGATAATGCAAATATAATGTGTGGTGAAATATTCAGTAGCTGGGCGTCTTTGTAAATAGGTAACTCACATTTGATCAGACAAAATGAATCCCAACCTGTTAACAAATCAGGAAGATGGAGTGTCTAAATTCTAATCTGCATTCTTCATTCTAATCTGGCTGCAGATGTGGTGACAAATGAGAAATGTACAAGAAAATGTCCGTGGAACCAGTAATAACTGTCGTGCAGAAAGGCATGGATTAATCAAGACCAATCAGCATGGATTTAATTAGGTATGGTGGTATCAATGCAAGTTGAGTGAAGAGGTAATAAAGGAAGTTGAAGAGAGAAATGAGTTTGATGGAGTGGGCATGGATTTCAATAGGATCATTCCATGAGTTTTAAAGAAAAGTGGCAAAGTGCTGTAGATCCAAATTGCCTCAGTGGGAGAAAGCAAATTGTTTTGATCAAAGATTTTTAAGTTACCAATTTTACAATTGCCTTGTTTGAATTTTAATTCAGATCGCTGGAATGTTTATTTAGGACTGGATTAATAGTCTGATAATCTGGACATTTGATCATATCCAATGACACTACTATTAAGGAAACACTTGTCATCAATATCACAGAATCACAGAGTGAAACAGTATGGAATCAGGCTAAGTTGGCACGTTTGACTGCTACCATTTGTCTGCATTTGGCCCATATCCCTCTTCACCGCTCCTATCCAAATACCTGTCCAAATGTCGTTTTGAATTCATAATTCCAACCAATTTTATAGCTCTCTCTGGCAGCTCATTACAGATACAGACTACCCCAGGAGTGAAAAAGCTGCCCCTGAGGTCCCTCTTAAATCTCTCCCCTCTCACCTTAAACTGGTGCCATCTAGCTTTAGAATCCTCTACCTTGGAAAAAAGACTGTGAGCATTCACTTTATCCATGCCCCTCATGATAGTGTGCACTTCAATAAGGTCACCCCAGCCTCCTACGTTGGAAAGAAAAAAGTACCATTCTATCCAGTCTCAGCCTATAATTGAATCCTGCAAGTGCAGTTAACATCCTGGTAAATGTTTTCTGCATCCTTCCCAACTTAATAACATCCTTCAGATAGCTGGGCAATTGGAATTGCACACAGTACTCCAAGTGTGGTCTCACCAACAACTTGAACAGCTGCATCACAATGTCACAACTTTTGCACTAAACAGCCTTTCCAATGAAGACAAGCACAGCAAGCACATTCTGCGTCACCCTGTTCCCCCTAACTCATCACTTCAATGGAACCATGGAACCTGTACTCCCAGATCTCTCTGTTCTACAACACTTTCCAGGACTCTACAATTTATTCTGTGAGTCCTACCCTGGTTTGACATCCTAAAGTGCTACATCTCACATATGAGAGAGTTAAATTCCATTTGCTGTTCCTTGGTCCACGTTTCCATCTGATCTAAACATTGTGGTAACCTTCAATATCTTTCTCACTGTCCACAATACTACCAACCTTGGTGCCATCTGCGATTTTCCTAAAAATGTTAACTATAATGTTATCCAAATTATTAATGTGGATACAGACAACACCGAACACAACAGCAATGCAGCATGCCACTGGTCCCGGCTTCTAATCAGAAAAACAACCCTTCACAACACCCTCCAAGCCAATCTTGAATAATTAGTTCAAATTCCAAGCGAGATCTTGTCAAACCCTTTGCTAAAGTCCATATGGACAAAGTACACTGCTTTGCCCTCATCAATCCTCTCAGTAACCTCTTCATATTCCCGAGACAGGATTTCCCATGTACAAAGACATACTGATTATCTCTAGGTTGATCCTATCCCTCAAAATCCCTTTTTGGTCTTCTGGAACTTAATCTGTGGCAAAGGATGATGCAAATATCTCTACGGGTGCCTCCATAATTTCTTCCCAGTTTCCCACAAGATCCGAGGATGGATATGTACAAGGCCTGGGAATTTATGCACCTCAATGCACTTCAGAACTGCCAATACCTCCTCTTTGGTAATTTGGATCTGATCTAAGACATCGCAACTCATATGCCCCAATTCCCTAGCTTCCAAGATCATCTTCTCAGTAAAATACATGAGACATTTTCATTCAATATCTCCCCCCATCTCTTGTGGCTGTACACAAAGACCACCATGCTGATCTTTAAGGGGACCTATTATTTCTGTAGACACTCTTTTACTCTGATTATACCTGTAAAATATCTTAACATTTTGCTTCACCAAGGCTGCCAGATCCATTTCATGTCCTCTTTTACTCTTCTGATTGCCTTCTTAAATGTCCTCATACATTTCCTTTACTCACAGAGGGATTTCCTTGAACCTGACTGCTTAAATCTGACATATGCTTCCCTTTTCTCCCCGATCAGAGGCTCAACACCTCGCATCTAAACTTGCCACTCATGCTCTTCACCCTAGCAGGTTCTGGCACAACTGGTTCTCAGGTGACAAATCCTCCAGAATGCCCAAATGGTCTTTCAATTATTCTTGAAAGGTAAAACAGTCATTAAAAACTGTTCAAATAATGTAAGTAATGAAATAATTCAAACACATAAAACTTAAATTTAACTAAAGTACCCTTAAAGTTTTAGAGGGTAGACAAAAATGCTGGAGAAACTCATCGGGTGAGGCAGCATCTATGGAGCAAATCTGTCTGCTCCATAGATGCTATCTATCTGCTCCATAGATGCTGTCTCACCCGCCGAGTTTCTCCAGCATTTTTGTCCACCTTCGATTTTCCAGCATCTGCTGTTCCTTCTTAAACTTAAAGTTTTAGAAATGATTTTAAAGTCTGAAGAAGGGTCTCGATCCAAAACGTCACCTATTCCTTCGCTCCATAGCTGCCTCACTCGCTGAGTTTCTCCAGCATTTTTGTCTACCTTTGATTTTTCCAGCAACTGCAGTTCTTTCTTAAACCTTAAAACATTAAGATAAGGTAAAGTAAAGGAAATAAAAAAAAACACTTAACTGTACTATCATTTTACTCAAATTGCCCCATTCATATATATGAGGACTCATGCTGCTTAGCCAGCCCCCCCGGTGTGAAGTCAAAGGTCATGTAGCAAATTACATCTAGCTCAGCCCCGACCTCTGACCTCCAGCTTGACTCTGACTTTGACGAGTTTATGTAAAAAATACGGAGGTCGGGAACAAGCTTGCTCACGAGGAGAATGTCGCTGGTGATTCTCTGCAGAAAAGAACATGACAGGGAATTTGATCTCCTTCAGTCTGATAAATTTCCATGATTCAATGGCCTGGATTTTATGGTCAGTGATGAAGTTGTCTATCAGGAAGCATAATGGTCTACAACGTCCATGCTTATTACAATGTTATATTATTAGTCAAACTGCCACAGACGGCTTTGGAGGCCATGTCAATGGATATTTTTTAAGCAAGAGATAAATAGATTCTTCATTAGTATGGGTGTCAGGGGTTATGGGGAGATGGCAGGAGAATGGGGTGAGGAGGGAGTGATTGATCATCCATGATTGAATGACGGAGTAGACTTGATGGGCCAAATACCCTAATTCTGCTCCTATCACTTATGACCTTATGAAAGAAGTTTGTACCGGTTCATTTGTGGTGGATGTGCTTTCATTGGCACAAGAATGAACTGTGGACATTTCAGCAAGTTCGTCCCAAACTGCGCGGTTTCAAAACAATTTTACACAGACACCACTTTTTAAAAGGAAGTCACCTTTTCAACTAATGGGGGTCATTCTAAAAATAAGAACTGTCACCGTCATCTCCACATTAAATGCTAAGGTGACCTCCCACCTTCTCACAATGTTGCTGCTCTTTCTCACAGCTGTGCAGCCCTCTCTGCCCAAGAAGGCGGATCTATCCACATGGTGCACATAAACATAATAATGTGTTATTTCACACACTGCATTTTTCTGCCTCATTTTAGGCAACATATTCAATAGATTGTTATAAATAGTAACATGGGTGAGTGATGGTACAAGTGTAGTGAGGGAGCGCAGGCCTGGCAGGAGGCAGGCTTGGTGAATCTGCCCATGTAATTTGTATCTCCATGAATACCATCAGCTAGATTGCCAGTGTGAAAGCAGCAGGGGCTCGACATTTAAATTAATCAAGCTGACAGGGAGGAAAGGTTTTGTTTATTCTGTTCATGGTTTACAATTAGTTGCACGTTTAAGGAGCTGAAATGCTTGCTGATTTCCTGCCAGTTCTGTTCTTCTTCATGTTTGTTGATGAAGTTCATATGCACCTGCGGTTTTCCAGTTGAGGGAAGTTTAGGGAAGCCTGGTTGATGAGAGATGTAGGTACACCAGTTCCTGCATTCAAAGCAGAATCATTGGCTCTAAAGTGAATGGCATCCTGAGTTCAGAAAAAGCACCATATAATTGCACAACATTGTGTGGTGTGGCAGGAGATGGTTTGTATGCAGCTATTGCAGACCCAATGAGTACTAGTTTAAATAAAAGCTCCAAGAGACACCAGTAGCTTCAGATCAAGTAGCTTTGGTGCTGACACCATATTTACCACTGTAATGTTATGTCCCACATACACGTGACTCATTTACATTTTCACATACAAATATATCCTGCTGGGTTTCCTCTTAAAAAATGGTGTTTCCCATATATAGTACATAAGGGAATACAGGTCCATTTTGTTAACTAGCTTTCTAATAGTTTTGAACTTTCTTAATGGTGTTTGGGTGTCCAGGGTTGCAGTTATATCTTGATCAAGTGATATTGTCCACCTGAGTCTACTCTTTAATGGTTTATTCTATATCGACTTCTGGAATAAACAAGGCTTCACTTGTTTCTAATTTCTGCCATATTTTTGCCATTTCTGCAACCTTTTTGATTAATATGGGTACTTCTGATGTCCTTCGATTCGAAGGAGATACCACCTGAAGGTTTGTGTTATCTCGCTAGTTTGTCAATCTGAGTATTTTCACTTCTCTTTGCCTCATTGTGAGGAGTAAGTTTACATTTATTTTAATTGTTGTCTCTCCACCCTCCTCATGTCAAGTAAATCCAATCTGTTCCAAGTTTGCATGCATCAACACTATCATTGTGTGAAACCTATGTTGGAATATTAAGTAAGAAATCTGCAAGATAACTGAGTGGCTGGATTCAAACAACCTATATCTTTGAAGTTTCCTTGCGAATGCATGCAGATGGTTTGGAAATGCTATTAGAGGCTAGAATGGTAAGAGGGAGTTAATATATGTCCAGATCTATTAATTTTCCTGAAGTACCCAAATAGATGTGACTTGAAGTGAGGTCTGTTCTCCTATTCTTAAGATACGACATGAATTGTGAAACTCAATCTCTGCTACTCGATTGTACATTCTGCCATTGTATTGAATCCCATGTGTTAACCTTCGATCTATTTAGAATGGGTATCAATAAGGACCAGGGCATTACCGTTGTCATTCTTGCAAGAATAGACGCGGACTGTCAGCAATAGTTCCGTTGGCTTGCTCTACATTCGTAGAGTGTCTTAACTGTTCTTATTCTTCCCTCTTAAACAGATTGCATGTGCTGATAGTGAATCTTCTGCATCTCTGTTAATAATTGATCAATGTCTGAAACCTCTGGCAAAAGACTTCACATTTGGAATAGCACATGTTCTGTACGGAATTCACAGCACCTTAATTTTCTCCTGTCAATTGGAAAATCTATTATATTTCCCTCATTTAAACATTATTGATCAGGAGTTAGTTCAAGTTATAATATCTGCATTAGAACACATCTGAAGTGGTCCAACTATGCTCACATCCTTGTTTCAGAAGAGTGCCTTTCTGCATTGTCTTAGCTATTTCTGTAGCTGTGCTGGGCAGATATTAACCATTAGCTGGCTGGTAAAGATTATGTTCACACAACTTATAACAGGAACTCCACGTGGTGGCTTGAATAAAGTATCAACAATTGTGTTATGCCTGGAAGACTGATAATTTTGTAGTCGTTTTAGGGTTTACAAAATTGTTAATTGTGCCCATGGTCAGAATTGATGATTTATGGCATATGCCTTTACACCTTTCCTATCAACTTACCTGCCCAAATATAACTTTTAAATGTTGTTATAGCGCCTGCCTCAACTACCTTCTCTGGTAGCTCATTTCGTTTACCCACCACCATCTGTGTGAAAATGTTGTCCCTCAGGTTCCAATTAAATCTTTCCCTCTCACCTTGAATCTATGTCTGCTGGTTCTTGTTGCCCTATTCTGGGTAGAAAATTCTGTGCATTCACCTTATTTATTCACTTCAAGATTTTATACAATATCAGATCACCATTCAGCCTCCTGTGCTCCAACGAATAAAGTTGTAGCCTCTCCAAACTCTCCCAAATCCTGGCAACATCCTCATAAACCTTCTCTGCACTCTTCCCAGCTTAACAACATCCTTCCTGTAACAGGGTGACCAATATTGAAAACAAGACGCCTAAGAGGCTATGGTGATGTAATTCTTTGAGAACTTCTGGCACACTGAAGGTACAGTTGTGCAGCTTTAGTCTAGCTAATAGAGCTGCTGCCTTACAGCTCCAATGATCTAGGTCCAATCCTGACCTCAGGTTCTGTCTGTGCGGAGATTGCACAGGCTCTCTGTGACCGCATGGGATTAATTTAGATCTCTGGTCTCCTCCCATGTCCCAAAGACGTGTGGGTTGGTACATCAATTGAACATAGAAACATAGAAACATAGAAAATAGGTGCAGGAGTAGGCCATTCGGCCCTTCGAGCCTGCACCGCCATTCAATATGATCATGGCTGATCATCCAACTCAGTATCCTGTACCTGCTTTCTCTCCATACCTCCTGATCCCTTTAGCCACAAGGGCCACATCTAACTCCCTCTTAAATATAGCCAATGAACTGGCCTCAACTACCTTCTGTGGCAGAGAGTTCCAGAGATTCACCACTCTCTGTGTGAAAAATGTTTTTCTCATCTCGGTCCTAAAGGATTTCCCCTTAATCCTTAATCTGTGACCCCTTGTCCTGGACTTCCCCAACATCGGGAAAAATCTTCCTGCATCTAGCCTGTCCAAACCCTTCAGAATTTTGTAAGTTTCTATAAGATCCCCCCTCAATCTTCTAAATTCTAGCGAGTACAAGCCGAGTCTATCCAGTCTTTCTTCATATGAAAGTCCTGATATCCCAGGAATCAATCTGGTGAACCTTCTCTGTACTCCCTCTATGGCAAGAATGTCTTTCCTCAGATTTGGAGATCAAAACTGTACGCAATACTCCAGGTGTGGTCTCACCAAGACCCTGTACAACTGCAGTAGAACCTCCCTGCTCCTATACTCAAATCCTTTTGCTATGAATGCTAACATACCATTCGCTTTCTTCACTGCCTGCTGCACCTGCATGCCTACTTTCAATGACTGGTGTACCATGACACCCAGGTCTCGTTGCATCTCCCCTTTTCCTAATCGGCCACCATATAGATAATAGTCTACTTTCCTGTTTTTGCCACCAAAGTGGATAACCTCACATTTATCCACATTATACTGCATCTGCCATGCATTTGCCCACTCACCCTGCCTATCCAAGTCACCTTGCAGCCTCCTAGCATCCTCCTCACAGCTAACACTGCCCCCCAGCTTCGTGTCATCCGTAAACTTGGAGATGTTGCATTCAATTCCCTCGTCCGAATCATTAATATATATTGTAAATAGCTGGGGTCCCAGCACTGAGCCTTGCGGTACCCCACTAGTCACTGCCTGCCATTCTGAAAAGGACCCGTTTACTCCTACTCTTTGCTTCCTGTTTGCCAGCCAGTTCTCTATCCACATCAATACTGAACCCCCAATACCGTGTGCTTTAAGTTTGTATACTAATCTCTTATGTGGGACCTTGTCGAAAGCCTTCTGAAAGTCCAGATATAACACATCCACTGGTTCTCCCTTATCCACTCTACTAGTTACATCCTCGAAAAATTCTATAAGATTCGTCAGACATGATTTACCTTTTGTAAATCCATGCTGACTTTGTCCAATGATTTCACCACTTTGCAAATGCGCTGCTATCCCATCTTTAATAACTGACTCTAGCAGTTTCCCCACTACCGATGTTAGACTAACTGGTCTGTAATTCCCCGTTTTCTCTCTCCCTCCCTTTTTAAAAAGGGGGGTTACATTAGCTACCCTCCAATCCTCAGGAACTACTCCAGAATCTAAGGAGTTTTGAAAAATTATCACTAATGCATCCACTATTTCTGGGGCTACTTCCTTAAATACTCTGGGATGCAGCCTATTTGGCCCTGGGGATTTATCGGCCTTTAATCCATTCAATTCGGCCTTTAATCCATTCAATTATTCTGAACACTAAATTATTCTGAACACTAAATTATTCTGAATGTGTAAGTGTGTGGTAGGATTGGAGGTGATATGAATGTAAGAATGTGGGGAAAATAAAATGTGGTTAGTGGAGAATCTGTGTAAATAGGTGCTTGATGGTCTCGGTGTAGGCAGAAAGGCCTACAACTCTATGGCTCCTCCAAAACATGGAGTTACTTATTCACAGTAATAATTCATAATGCCACTGTGCAGTGAAGAATCTTATCCATTGTCAACAGGAAAACTTACAGTAGAGTGTTAACTTCATATGACAAATCAATGGAAGTGTACAAATTTCTGGCACAATTATAGAGAGCAATGTTGACTCAGTTCATTCACATTTAATTGAGCGTACAGATGTAAATCCAACTCCAGGAAGAGCTTGGCTTTCACTAATTCTGTGCACAGATCTTGATATTTCATTGTGGGTCATTTTAATCTATTTTGTCCCCCTTGTGTTCTACATTAACTGGGATTGCTTACTCAGTATGTCTATTTTTTGGGGGGATTCCATTATTGTCCAATTCTTCTTTGCTCTGACTTTTTAGTGAATACAGCATTGATTGAATTTTACAATGCAGTGGTTTGGCATTTGTCTTGATGTGGATATGTGCCCTGTGGCCAGCATTGCCAGTATAAATATCCCGAAAGATTCCTTCGCATTTGTGCAATAATATTTCCAAATGCGAGTTCATGGGATCAATATGGACATTAAAGAATTCTCTACAATTGATCTTCAGTTTCCTCAGCCAGTTCTTTAACAATAATACCAGTTTCTCTGTGCATCCAGCTGTGACTATCAGCGATTCAAATCATCTGAACTATCAGTGATTCTAATCACGTGTGATTGTAACAAACGATGCATTATATTTCATCTTGTAGCTTCAGTATCTATGTCTTGAATGCACTCTTTGCCAGAGGCAGATGGATGAATTTCCTTCTGTGAGTAGCTCCATCCATGACTGAACAACCTGCAGTTGTATCTTTATTCATCTCCACTGAATGGTCCTCTATTTGTATTGATCCTAGAATCTTGCTGTTTGTTGTCCTTTCCACTGATAGCATTGATGATGCACAGGGTAAAATTCACTCCATCTAAATCAACTTCACCATTTTATATTTTCCTTCTGGGATGTCTTTTCTCTGCAGAGATTAGATTTCCAGCACTACAGGGGGAGTTAGATGTGGCCCTTGTGGCTAAAGGGATCAGGGGGTATGGAGAGAAAGCAGGTACAGGATACTGAGTTGGATGATCAGCCATGATCATATTGAATGGCGGTGCAGGCTCGAAGGGCCGAATGGCCTACTCCTGAACCTATTTTCTATGTTTCTATGTTTACACCGGCTAAGCGTTTTGTGTTTTGGGGTTTATGTATTCTCAATTTAATGTCCCTTCTGTGCCACTGTAAGTGGATGACCGTGTGGTGAATGTTTTGCCAGTGTACCTGTTGTACTTCCACACGCATAAAATGAATGTAGTTTCTGGAATTGAGCTATTGCTGCTTTCAGATTACAAGAATAACTCTGCAATCATAGTCATGCCTGGGAATAGACAATATGTCTTGGTATATTTTGATGTTATTTCCTTTGAAGTTAGTACTCTGGAAACCAGATCAAAGATAAGGTTCTGTGTACTTAACAGTTTTGACTTAATCTACTTGTCGTTTAACTCAGCCATAAATCTACCCTGCAGCACAGTTAAAAACAAAAATCACTGAAGTTTCAATGTCTGGGTAAATCTATTAATACAACAATATTTTCATTGTCTGTTTCTTCTGCTCTTTAATTCCTCCTGATAAAGTTGTAACTTCCAAATGGATGTGGATTGAAATATCCATCAACCACTTCGGCAAATAACGTCTTTGGCTTCTTATGATGTACCAGATGAGTGAGCCAGCATTCAGTCTTAGATTTGGTCTCTACCAAAATAGTAACCTTCCTACACTGTCTTGCTTAATTAGTGCATGTTCAATGTGATCCACTTTCTACCAGTATCGGTAAAGAACATTTCTGTTCTCTCCAAATATTCTGTGAAAAGTTCACGAGACCTAATTGTATGTTCTTGAGATGCCTTGCTGCATTTGAGTAGCAATTTTTATCTGGCTTTCTGCATAAACATCGTCACTGCTCCTCTACATCAAACTCTACATTGATTTTTAAAGTTTGGTTTAGTTTAGAGATACAGCAAGGAACTAGGCCCTTCAGCCAACTGAGTCTGCACCGACCAGCGATCCCCGCACATTAACACTATTCTACACACCAGGGACAATTTACATTTTTATACAAAGCCAATTAACCTACAAACCTGTACATCTTTGGAATGTGGGAGAAAACCTAAGATCTCAGAGAAAACCCATGCGGTTATGGGAAGAACGTACAGACTCTGTGCAGACAGCACCCGTAGTTGGGATCGAACCCAGGTATCTGGAGCTGCAAGAGCTGTAAGGCAGCAACTCTACTGCTGTGCCACCATGCCGCCCGTGCCGTTAATGTTCTGGTGTTTAACGTCCCCTATATTTTCTCCAATCATTGGCATCTCAGTATTTCTGACTGGCGTTGCCTTATTTATTGTTACTACCTCAGCGCTAGACTTGAATTTCCAGGAGACCTTACACTTGGAAAGAATTAGACTCGTCCTGTTGGACAAACAAGAACTATTTGCTGGAACATGGTCTCCCTTTATTGATTATCTAAAGGGTCAGAACGGTTCAGCACGAGAACCTGACTAGCACTCGAGCCAAGGAATAGATGAAATGTTATATTCTGAAATGTACGAATATATCTCGAATGAAGTTTTTTATCTTAGTAAGTTATTCCATTCTTCTTTATTATCTCTTTCTTTTTTGTTTTCTTTGTTTCCTTTTTTTTTTTTTTTCTTTTCTTTTCTCTCTTTTCTTTCTTTATTTCATCTATCTTTTTAGTTCTATTTAGTTTTTTTTTTTAATTTAAAAAAAGTATTGGAGACAATGTAATAATATTTGACAATATTATTAATTTAAAAATGTAAGACTGGTAACGACTTTAATATGATATGTATTTACCTCCAATAAAAAATATTAAAAAAAAAAAAGACTTAAATTTCCTATCTATTGCGCACCAACAGCAATCAAAAACTCTTATGTCCCAATTGTCTTCTCCTGATTGTCCACAAAATCTGCGGTTTCAGTATTGTCTCCGTCTGCTAATTTCTGTATCACAAGTTCCCCCCACTGTTTCTCCTGGTCAGCGGCATTTGGTGTGTCCACTGCTGATCCTCAACAGCTGAACATGAGCAGGGTCTTAAAGTCATAAGGTCATAAGGAATAGTAGTAGAATGAGGTCATTCGGCCCATCAACTCTACTCCGTCATTCAATCATGGATACTCTATCTCTCCCTCCTAACCCCATTCTCCAGCCTTCTCCCCATAACCTCTGACACCTGTACTAATCAAGAATCTATCTATCTCTGCCTTAAAAATAACCACTGACATGGCCTCCACAGCCTTCTGTGGAAAGAATTCCACAGATTCACCACCCTCTGACTAAAGAAATTTCTCCTCATCTCCTTCCTAAAAGAATGTCCTTTAATTCTGAGGCTATGACCTCTTGTCCTAGACTCTCCCACTAGTGGAAACATCCACTCCACATCCACTCTATCCACTTTCACTATTCTGTATGTTTCAATGGGGTCCCCCCTCATTCTTCGAAACTCCAGCGAGTACAGGCCCAGTGCCGACGAACGCTCATCATAGGTTAACCTACTCATTCCTAGGATCATTCTTGCAAATATCCTATGGACCCTCTCCAGAGCCAGCAAATTCTTCCTCAGATATGGTGCCCAAAATTGCTCACAATATTCCAAATGCGGCCTTATCAGCACCTTATGGAGCCTCAACATTACATCCCTGTTTTTTGTATACAAGCCCTCTTGAAATAAATGCTAGCATTGAGTTTACTTTCTTTATTATCGATTCGACTTGCAGATTAACATTTTGGAAATCCTGCACCAGCACTCCCAAGTCCCTTTGCACCTCCGATTTCTGGATTCTCACCCCATTTAGAAAATAGTCTACACCTTTATTCCTACTACCAAAATGCATAACTCAACACTTTGCTACACTATATTCCATCTGCCACTTCTCTTCCCACTCTCCCAACCTGTCCAAGTCCTTCTGCAGAGTCCCTGCTTTCTCTACACTACCTGTCTCACCACCTATTTTCGTATCATCTGCAAACTTTGCCACAAAGCCTTCAATCCCCTCGTCCAAATCATTAATGTACAATGTGAAGAGCAGCGGCCCCAGAACCTTGCGGAACTCCACTTGTCGCTGGCAGCCAACCAGAAAAAGCCCCCTTTATTGCCACTCTTTGGACCAACCTGCTATCCATGCTAGTATCTGCCCTTTGATACCGTGGGTTCTCATCTTCCTAAGCAGCCTAACGTGTGACACCTTATCAAAGGCTTTCTGAAAATCTTCAAGGAGCATCTTTTTTAATTCTGGTATTAATATGCATCAGTTTTTTTCATACATCCTTGTGGCATTAGTGGTCTGTGCACCACAGTTGCAGAGGTGATAGGTGCTCCAATAATAAAACCCTCAGAAATGCCAGGAGTTTCAGAACATGTGCCAATTCTTTACTGAAACCTAACAACTAACTTTATACTTACATCACACATTTGATTGACTAAGTTACTGTATGACGTGCACATGTGACTTATTTACGGTCACACATACAACACACAATCATTTTTCTAGCCATTCTCTCTCCTTTCTCTTTTTATTTCTTCTCTTTATTTTGTTTTACCTCCCACTCTTTCTCAGTCCTTTCTTTCACACCCTGAATTAGTAATTTCATTGAATTCCTTTGCTTCAATATTGATTAATTTTCTCTGATAATTCCCCAGGAAACATTTCAACAAGCAGTCTGCAGAGGCTGCAAAAAGTACCCTGGCAGAGCCTAAAACTATGCATTTAATCAGATAGATAGATAGATATAGATATAGATAATCAGTATCTGTATATTGGAAATCTGTCTCTCCAAAGCAGGGCATCGGACATTCATGGCTGTCATTTGAATGTTCACTGTGTGTACAAATGTTGTGTTGGCATTGACTCATTTTATGTGCCTACACTTTTGGTATTTATTTGAGTGACCATATAGAGAGTGGTCCTGAGCTACTACCAACCTCATTGAAGACTCTTGCACTGTCTTTAATCAGATTTTACTTTTCACTTTATCTCACACTAAATGCTATTCCCTTTATCATGGATCTGTATACTGTGGATGGCTCGTGTTTAAGAAAGAACTGCAGATGCTGGAAAAATCGAAGGTAGACAAAAATGCTGGAGAAACTCAGCGGGTGAGGTAGCATCTATGGAGTGAAGGAATAGGTGACGTTTCGGGTCGAGACTGATTGTAATCAAGTATAGTCTTTCTGCTGACTGCTCAGCACGCAACAAAAAGCTTTTCACTGTACCTTGGTACACGTGACAATAAACTAAACTAAACTATCCAGAGTGGACCACAAAGTGCTATTGACACTTCAGGAAACAACGCAGATGGCCTGGAGATCTCAAAATTGATTCACTGTGATCCGTCTTTCCAATATCTGCATAACTGAGTCCAATATTCTTGGCTTGAAAACTTGTCATCTCTGCAGAACTGACTGGATATGATCTTGTCTTTCTTTGGGTACTATAGACTGGAAGAGAGGGGGGTTGTGACCGTGAATCCACTGGAGAATTGTTCTCCTTCAACACCCAGAAATTCTGATGATCAGAAGAGTGAGATTTAGCTGGAATCTCACGATCGGAGGAATGAGATCTTTTCTATTGTTAACTTCTCCAATAGCATAGTCTTAGCTGAATCTGAAAGCCTTGACGTTTTGCTGATATTTCTTTCACCCAGATATCTTCGCAGTTTCATACAACTGCTTCCTTGTTTAGTACGCACTGCAGAAAAAAATCAAGAAAGCGGTAAACAAATCAAATTAAGCTCCTGGATGTGTTTATAAAGGAAAACTAGACTAAGTGGGACGCATTGGGTCCCAGGTTCACACGGGAGGGCTGGTTCCCCAACGCAATATCCCACCTCTCCACCAATTCCAATATTGGTGGCCAGTGGGAGGGGGGGGGGTTTCTGGAGCGCTAGAATGGGTGTTGTGGGTCAAGTCAAGTCAAGCACAGTGAGTGCAGGGCCAACAATCCATTTCAATCCATTTCAAGTCAAGTCCATCCATTTCAAGTCAACTCAAGTTAAGTCGTCAAGTCAATCCATTTCAAGTCAAGTCAAGTCAAGTCAATCCATTTCAAGTCAAGTCAAGTCAAGTCAATCCATTTCAAGTCAAGTCAATCCATTTCAAGTCAATCCATTTCAAGTCAAGTCAAGTCAAGTCAATCCATTTCATGTTAAGTCAAGTCAAGTGAATCCATTTCAAGTCAGGTCAAGTCAATCCATTTCAAGTAAAGTCATGTCAATCCAAGTCATGTCAATCCATTTCAAGTCAAGTCAATCCATTTCAAGTCAAGTCAAGTCAAGTCAAGTCAAGTCAAGTCAAGTCAATCCATTTCAAGTCAAGTCAAGTAATTTAAAGTCAAGTCAAGTCAATCCATTTCAAGTCAAGTCAAGTCAATCCATTTCAAGGCAAGTCAAGTCAAGTCAAGTCAATCCATTTCAAGTCAAGTCAAGTCAATCCATTTCAAGTCAAGTCAAGTCAATCCATTTCAAGTCAATCCATTTCAAGTCAAGTCAAGTCATTTCAAGTCAAGTCAAATCAATCCATTTCAAGTCAATCCATTTCAAGTCAAGTCAAGTCAAGTCAATCCATTTAAATTCAAGTCAAGTCAATCCATTTCAAGTCAAGTCAATCCATTTCAAGTCAATCCATTTCAAGTCAAGTCAATCCATGTCAAGTCAAATCAATCAATTTCAAGTCAAGTCAAGTCAAGTCAAGCCAAGCACAGGGCAGGCGGGGCCAACAATACAATCCATTTGCTTTCATTTCAGGTCAAGCAAAGCAAAGGCAAAGCAAAAGCAACAGCACAGGGCAGGCAGGGCCAGCCAACAATACACAATCCATTTTCTTTCATTTCAGGTCAAGCAAAGCAAAGGCAAAGCAAAAGCAAAAGCACATTCAGGCCAAACAACTCGTTGCATTTATTTCATTTCCATTTCAATTGCAGTTTCAAGCACAGGGCAGGCCAAACAACTCATTGCATTTTCATTTAGGGCTAACAAATCATTTATTGCAAGCACATTAAGGGTTAATAAATCATCATTCATTGCAAGCACATTGCTGGCTAACAAATCATTTATTGCAAGCACATTGAGGGTTGACAAATCCTCATTCATTGCAAGCAAATTGCTGGCTAACAAATCATTTATTGCAAGCACATTAAGGGTTAACAAATCATCATTCATTGCAAGCACATTGCTGGCTAACAAATCGTTTATTGCAAGCACATTAAGGGTTAACAAATAATCATTTATTGCAAACACATTGTAGACTCACAGTTCAGTAGACTCACAGTTCAGTTGACTCAGAGCAGAATCACAGTTGTGGACTCTCCCACACGATCTTCCAGAGTGACTGACATGTCTAGGCATCCTGGGTTTTATACTCCTGCCCCCCCCGGAAGGGGCGTTACCTTCATCATGGTGATTGACAGGCGAGAGGACCAATCAGCTGATCTCAAGATTTTTTAAACATTCATAACATTTTTATTTTTTCAGTGATCGGAAAAATCCTTGCGGCTGCTGCAGCGGAGGAGGACTGTGAGTAAGATGGCCAAATATTCATAGCGATATAGGGTAGCATTTCTTAATATAAAATCAATTAACAGCGTAGACAGGAAGTGGTCAAGATGAGACTTTTAGTTATATAGATAAACGAAAGCAAGACAATTCTACCAAACCTTTCCAAAACACTCTTTGGGCCTAGGTTGGGGTACTGTGAATATTTTGGCCAACACACAGTGGAGAAACCATGTTGCAGACTGACTGGAATAGTACTGAGGATGTAAATGCTCAGAGAGAACAAGACATTTGGGATTGTTTATATTTGAGCAGAGAAGGTTGTGGAAGCTATAATGGAGGTGTTCAAAATTGTAAATTGCTTTGATTGTGCAGATAGAGAAGAAATGCTTTTAGCAGACATAACAAAGTAATTATTAAAGAACCAGAAAAATGATGAGGAGAGTTATTTCCAGATTGTTGTTACAATCTGGAATTCATTATCAGAAAGGACACCAGAAGCAGATTTTAAAGGGGAATTGAAAAAAAAGTTTTTTATTGGAAGGGAAAGTGAAAAAAAATTGTCTGTGGGTAATGAATGAATATGGATATGAATTGGGCTATACTTTCAATGGGCCACCACAGTTAAACATTCATTTACTTTATGGTATATCCCTCAGGTGCTTTCTGATCACAGGACCTTCAGTTACTGGCTGTTGCTAGGTCTTTGTTCAGCTGGTCTACAGTTAAGAATCTCATCATCATTGTGATCTTGTAGAACAGTCATGTAAAAATATTGAATAAGTAGTAACTTAACCAGGTATGTGTGCAGTTGTAGCCTCCTAACTGCATTATCCTCATTAATTGTGGATCATTTGTTGCAGGGTGGTGTGTGTGGATGGCAATTGTCAACTATCGTAGAGGCCATTTTGCCATCAGATTAATGCCATTGGTTTCTCACAACATTTCTCACTAGCATTCTTCTTTAACCAGCATATTTCTAATTTATATCATTAAGGGCGGCACGGTGGCGCAGCAGTAGAGCTGCTGCCTTACAGCGAATGCAGCGCCTGAGAACTGGGTTCGATCCTGACTATGTGTGCTGTCTGTACGTTCTCCCCATGACCTGCGTGGGTTTTCTCCGAGATCTTTGGTTTCCTCCCACACTCCAAAGACGTACAGGTATGTAGGTTAATTGGCTTGATAAATGTAAATATTGTCCCTAGTGGGTGTAGGATAATGTTAATATCTGGGAATCGCTGGTCGGCGTGGACCCAGTGGGCCGAAGGGCCTGTTTCCGCGCTGTATCTCTAAACTAAACTAAACTGTGACAGTGAACAGTCGCAACGTTACTGTTCTAATTTTGCACGTCATTCATGATAACATTATAATAACATTGTAAATGCTCCATCAAGTCTGCACAGCAGCTGTAACTTGATTTAAACAATCCCCCCTGCCAGATAGAATCCTATGAATAAAGATTCAAATCTCTGTTGCTGATTGAGCCAAGCTATTCACAGAAGTAGCCACGTACCTTATGCAAATTTCACAATATCTTTATTTCTTCTTTCAAATGTCTGTTGAGGCTTGACAGGCAGTTCAATGGATAGATTGAAAGATACAGCTTGGAAACAGGCCCTTTGGCCCATCGATTCTACTCTGTTAGTTTAGTTTGGTTTAGTTTATTGTCATGTGTACCGAGGTACAGTGAAAAGCTTTTGTTGCTAACCAGTCAGCAGAAAGACAATACATGATTACAATCGCGCCATCCACAGTGCACAGATACATGATAAAGAGAATAAAGTGAATAAAGTTTAATTGAAGATAAGGTCCAGTAAAGTCCAATAGATAGTAGCTCAGGACTGCTCTATAGTTGTTGATAGGTTCAGTTGCCTGGTAACAGCTGACCATCAAGCACTCATTTACAATACTCCTACACCAATCTAATTCAACTTTATTCTCTCCATAGTTCTATAATCCTCCCCACACCAGATTATACCAGTCATCGACACACAAGGGACAATTTACAGCAGCCAATTAACCTACCAACCTCCATCACTATGGCATGTAGAAGGAAAACAGAGTACCTTAAGAAGCCCATATGGTCACAGGGAGAACATGCAACCCCATACACACAGCATCCAAGGTCAGGATTGAACCCAGGTCTGACGCCGAGTGACATTGGCTGCCCCACTGGGCTGTCGCAACACAATGGTATTTTGGTGGACTTAGTGGTTCTCCATTATATGCGAGTTCAGGAACTCAGTTCTCAACGTGATCTTGCCAGTACTTTCCAACGTACAGAGTTTCAAGAGTCTGTGATGCCCTTTCTGTTCAATAACGAGGCACATCTTCCATGTTCTGTACAATTGTGCTTCAATCCTGTCCATTATATCTATGTTGCAGGTGAATGTTCATTGGTTGGACCTTTGGCCAAAACTTTGTTGTCCATGAAGCTTGCCGGCCAGATTTCACATCGCTGACTCTATGCATCCAGACTATGTGATAAAAAATGTAGCATGAATGACAAGAAAAGTTTTCCTTGACTAATTCAAGTTTGATGTTGAGTGGGCGATATCCTCAAACAGCACGATTCAGGATCAACCATGATTCTTCATAGAACATAGAACATTAAAGCCAGTGGCGGAAATCCGGGGGGGGGGGGGGGTCAGGGGGGACACGTCCCCCCTCTGTTTTGAGAGGTGGGGGACGATCCCCCTCATTTTTGTAATCCGGATTTTAAAACCCAGTGAAACCTCCGCTTTCTGCGAGACAGTGGGGGTGGGACTGCTAATCGAGGGCACCGATT